>JADANN010000459.1:669000-999000 GCA_018806985.1 Angiostrongylus vasorum
TCACCATATCCACTTGGTGTTCGATTAGACCCTCACAGAAAGGATGTTCATGAGGAACGGAATGGTTTCGTATTCCCCATTCACGCTCAACGGAACGAATATCTCCGAATCCTCCAGTTACGTCCATCCAGGTCGGAAAATCAACATGATGAATGAGTCAGCTCCAGAGTTGAACAGAAGGGAACGAGCTGCGTGGGGAGCTTTCAAGAGTATGGAAGATGTAGTGAAGAAAACAAACAATGCTAGATTGTGTGTCCACTTTTGGACTTCATGATTCTTCTTGCTTTAACATATGAGTGAGGAACTTGGTGGCTACGTAGCTAGGTTGAAGGATCATTCACCTTCATAGAACGCGCATTCATGCTAAGAGCATCCCTTTTCAAGCAAGCGAGAGATGTTATCTGAAGTTCTGATCTACGTCAATAGTCTGAAGTCAGAGACACTATTATAAACGTCAAATTTGGAAAATCGGATGAACCGAACACGTATTGCGTCTCAATATCAACCAGTGGAAAAAAAGCCGTTGGCAAATGATTTCCTCGGGATTTCAAGCACACGACAGGAAGACTAGAGGCGCAATTGTCGCAGTTTTTCATGAAAATACTAGAAAGCAGTTATGGTGGTTCCTAGCGGGAGGAGAACCGATTCAATTACTCTCGCATGCGACAAGGAGACTTGGAAGGCTTACTAGGGGCGCCTCTAATCATTTGAGAATCAACGGGACCACGGATGAGGTACAGATTCTACGAAACATTTTACAGATCGATCATAAAAAGACGCACGAAGAGAGAGATGTAAGGAATGCTTAGTACGAAGAATGGAAAACGGTCTCTAAAGCGTACTAAGATCCATTTCATTTCTCAAGCAGACCGTTTTGTTTATGTCCAGCCTTAAATAAAAATTTCCACTTATGGTATCTCAGTCGAGCAGCATTCGCCCCGCATATAATTATCGACATTTTTAGAACAACGTAGTCAGCGAAATAAATAAAGTGTGCTTGTTAGCTGTAGATTTTTGCTGCTCCGCTTTCCCACACCATTTATCGTCACGACTTCATTGGGAATGGCTATTTGTGAAAGGTTTCCAATTTGCTCTTCGTTGACATAAGATTGAGTGCTCGAATCACCATTCAGTGGCCTTTTTTGGCCACCATTGTGAGAAATGCGTGGATCCTAGCATATATATATATATATATATATATATATATATATATATATATGCTATGATTCACGCGCATATATATATATATATATATATATATATATATATATATATATATCCTAATGATCAACTCTGGAGCTATGTCGCTCAACATGTTAATTTCCCGACCTAGATAGACATAAATGGAGCATTCGGAGATATTCGTTCCGTAGAGCGAGAATGAGGAATACGAAACCAATCTGTTCCTTATGAATATCCTTTCTGTGAGGTTTAATCGAACACCAATTTTTCTACAGGCTTTATCAAAGCGGCCAAGCATTCGTTCCGGCGTGCTAATTCTTGGCATTATAAGAACGATGTCATTAGCAGAGTGCACGTTTCCAATAGCAAATAACTGGCGAAATGATGTCGTCCTTTCTGAGCCGTCTTTTGGCGTCGATGTTAATATCGTTGTACAACGGTCATTTTTTGGTTGTAAAATTTTTATATGGAACGCAAGGAATCTTTGAATATTGAGTAGGGACACACTGATTGTCCAAAGGTTCCGTGATCGCTTCTCTCTCAAATGACTCAAAAACTTTATCTAAATCAATGGAAGTATGGCAGAGTGGTCTCTGACACTGTCATGATAAATCCCACGTCCGACTTGCTATTAACCTCGGCATTGATCAACTAAGATCTTTCCGACGCTGTCACTAAGACAAAAGATCGTTTTAGCTCGACACTCAATACACTTTCTCCGCCGCTGTCTAAAACACCGGATCGTCCCAAACTTCATTAAACCAAGACGACTACACAATGTATGCGGACTACCAGAGGACAGTGGCCGAGTACTGGACATCGAATTGCGAGTACTACGCACCTGTCTACGAAGCCGACAAAACGAGATGTTCGCCAAGTGGAAGAAGTGCGAGACGAAGGAAAACTTTTGCGCTCAGTATTTGGAGGACCGCCTCTGGAGGAGAATAGTGAGTAGGTCAGTGTTGATTTGCAACTCTATTAGATCTAATGCTAAAGAAACTTTGCGGAGGAAATTCGAAGACCTTTTAAGTAAATCGCGTAACACGGCTTCAAGAGCGCACAGAAATACCGCTAACGAACATCAAACAGATCACAGTAGGATAAATAATGAGCATGAAAATTCAAGGGTAACCGTGTTAGGGAGGCATGACTCTCCCTGACGATGCGCGCTCGTTATTAGAATTGAGACAAGTTTCTCACCATCTGAATCCATTTCTAAGGTAACCTTGCGTAGGGTCGCATGTGAGTTTACATGAACTTCAAGATAGACTCCGTAGAAGAGCCAGAGATGAAACGCAAAATAGGTGAGAACAACACCAAGTGGGGCTCTAAGAGTAGCACCATTTCCTCAGCCGTTCTTTAGACAACAAGAGCCCAGGAATGAAGTTGATGTTAAATTACGGGTGTTTACGAATGAAAACTTTCAAAGTCCTTAATCACTATCGCGCGAAAAGATACAGCTCCAATCTCAGTGAAGTGCAAAAACGTGGTATGCGAAAGAGCTACGAGAGCTGATAAGCTTGAAAAACATAACACTACCTGTTAGTGATAAGGGTGAAGAGTTTGACGTAATTCCCCATCAGTTAGATGTTGAGATAACAAAAAAGCATCTTGAAGATGCTTCACTTTATCGCCCATCACCTGAGAAGGAGTTTAAAAGTAAATACCGAAAATTGAACCACGAATGGGTCAAAATGGCAAGGGCTGCTGGTTTTAAAAGCCATCAGTTACCTCACAACTAAAAGTTGACTTGCCAACAAGTCCCGTCTTGTACTTGCTTATAAAAACTCATAAGCTAGTATCCAGCGATGTTCTTGCGTCTACCGATGCATCATTGTTTAAGGTTAGATCTATCATTAGCTGTGTAGACGGGCCAACGGATAGGATAACATGGTTTTTATCCCTAATACTTACCCAGTTGTTGAAACACATTCTAGCCCATCTTACGAATACTCAGATGTTTCTGGATCGTCTACGTACTGCGCAGCCCAACAGCGCGCACGTGATGGAGTCCTTCGACGTGACCGCCCTTTATGCAAACGTGTCGAATGACTCCGCAATGCAAGCCATACTCGAACTCCTTGTAAAACACGAACGAGAAATAAACATGTATGGCTTCAAGAAAGAGCAGTTGATGGCACTCTTAAAAAGAATGCTTGAGCTGCTCAGTCTTCAGATTGTCCGGGAAGTACTACTCTCAAATAAGAGGGTTGGCAATAGAACAGCGACTGGCACCAAGTCTTGCCACTGCGTTTATGTCTAAGGTGCAAGCACCAGTGACCTATCTTGGACCGTTACTCTACTGTGGATATATAGATGACTGTTTTGTCCTTTGCTCAACGCAAGAGGAAATGGACAAGTGTTTCCGAGTTGTTGAAGGAACAGTCAGAGTATATCAAGTTTACCCGAGAGAAACCGAAAGAAAACTGGCTTCCATTCCTGGACGTCCAAATTAACCTATCAGAAAATGGCTACATTACAAAGTGGTACCAAAAAGCCAAGTAGTAAAAACATTTTGGTTCATTACCTCTCCTCCCATCTCTCTCACACGAAAAGGGCGCTTGTAAGAATCATGTTTCGAACAGCAACCAACGTGTGCACGGGAAGAGAGCAGAGAGAGGAGTCCCGGAACTTGGCACGGCAAATAGCCATTTCTAATGGCTACGAAACTGTAGCTTATGATAGGTGTAGGGAAAATCCTAAGCCCCCTTAACGACAACTCTAGTGATGGTACGGTCCCGTTTATCCCTACCCTTCATCTCAAATGATGTAAGTGCAGCTAAAAAAACGCTGCTTGAGAAGGGCGGGTCTTGAGGATTCGGTAAACGTAGTTGAAATACCATCGGGTACTCTTAGGCGCCAGCTAGTTCGTAACCGCCTGTATGACCGTCTATGTGCAACGCAAAATTGCATAATTTGCCGTAATGGTAGAGCCGGTGATTGCATGAGCTCGAGTACAGTCTATGTGATCTCCTGTAAGGCGTGCGGAGAAGAATACATTGGCGAAACGGGTAGACTACTCCGTGTCCGCATAAAAGAACACCTAGTCGGTAAACGCAAACCAAACACCCCACTGGGCACGCATAGGACCCAGAGACATAACGCGGAGGAGTTTGAAGTACAGGTCACGATCCTCGCACAGGAATCGCGAACAGCGCGCAAAACTCTCGAGGCGTTCTGGATCAATTCCAGAAATCGAAAATGAACCGCAGGGAAGAACGTCTCATTATCACGCGTGATATTAGGCAATATATAGGCCTATTATTCTGATGAGAGGGGGCACATTACGCTTCCATGTGAATTCTGCGCGGTTGGTCTCCACGCGACATAGTCAGTGGAAAACTCATAGAAAGCGGTGAGTGTGCAAAGAAACTACTTTGTGTCCAATGTGATTGAAATCTTGGTTTAGCGTTTTTTCTGTTTGGTTACGGAGGTGTTTGGCCAGAATAGATTGCTGTCAACTTGATCTTTCAGGCTCTGAGGAAGACGAAATCCGCCGAAACGTCAGCTTGTTCGTGAATAAAGAATAAAAATAACACCTCGTGTTTGCTCAACAAGAATACGAAGAATTACTGTCATGATAATTGCAAAAGTTTTTGTTATGTTGTAGATATGGTGAACCGTGCTTAATCATTTTCGAAACCCTGCTTACTCAAATGGCCGCCTTTCTCCCAGCTTGTTTAGGATGAAACTGGTGAAGAGTCTACAGACGACAGACAGCAAGCAGATGGGACAATAGTTGTCGATATCATTTATGTCTGCCATTTTGTACAATAGCACGGTCTTCCTGATCTTCTATTGAATAAGAAGTTTGCATCCTGACAAATAGTGTACGAAGACGAAGGATAGCGCACTGGTTAGTGATGCAGTCGATTAGGAAGCAAAGGCGCTAGTTCGTACCCCTCGCCAACGCTCTCCTCCAGTCCGCGTGAGAATGCCTTTGCCCTGCTATGTCCATTATTTCAAGGAAAATTGCTTGGCCAGCATTACTCAACATTCACAAAAAAAACTCGAAATCCTCAAGAAGCAGCCGAAATAGCACGTGAAATTCGCTGTTCTCCACCCATGATATTCGACGATACCGATAGAAGCAACATGAACGAAAACCACAGCGACATAGGGGAAAGAAGGAAATGTAGAGCAGATACAAGCAATCTCTGCTTGATGAGTGGTGAAATTAACAAGATGAAGACGCCAACATTCCTTTGTGTTCAATGCAACGTTGATTTTTAGAATAACATTTCAATGAGTTGATACGAGGAAAATCCACAACCAAGCTCCACTGAATCTCTGGCATTTCTCGTACTGCTATGACTGCAAGGTATTTTACATCTTGTCTCATGACAACAGTTGACCAGTTCGGTTGGCAATGACAGCGGAGTCAACGGTGTGCTAATTTTTCGGTAACTAGTAATAGTAATTCGTTCCCCACCCTAGACACCTGCGCTCCGGAGTTTCGCAAATATCTCAACATCACTGCGGTTTTATCATACGCAAGAAAAACTGTGATAGGCAGTAGATAAAAAGTTAACTGGAATAATTTCAGAACATGGGAGCTTGTGGCGCAGTGGTCTGAGGCGCCCTACAACACACACGTGAAATCGATCACCGCTCTCATGGCGCACCAAGCCTTCCATCCCTCCGGGGTCGGCAAATTGGTACCGGACTTGTCTGGAAGGAGAGCAGCACTGATTTAATACATCGGCAGACCACCGCGACTCATTGTAAAAGCCAAATATGCATTCAATCATTCTAAACGATACTTAATAAAGTCGAATGCATGGCGCATCCCCAGAGAATGATCAACGCCGGGTGCTTCATCCTGCTTTTTAATTTCAGAATATGAACAATTCTTGACAAGCCCGTGAAGTCAAAAGTTTATGAAGGAGACTTTGTCTTACTACTTTTCTGAAAATATATCAATGTATATTATTAAGGAAAAACAGGAAAAGCGTTAGACGATTAATTCCTTACGAAAGCGCTATCCATTCCTTAACTGAGCATCGTAGAGGTGACTGAAAAGCTTGGCTGGTCTATAAAATGACTTGCGGTGGCTGCTGGTGTATCAAATGAAAATTGTTAACCTCTGTTGTGGTACTAATTTGGCCACTCCTGGTTGGAAGACAGTTGCTTTCCCTGAACGCGAGGTCGAACCAGCAGCTCTATGCTTCTCTGCAATATAGGTTTTCAAAAATTACCAAAACAGTAGATAATTTCGCACCACTTAATTTGGTAAAGCACGGCAACTGTCCACATTGACGACGAGCTCAAAACAATGCAGTGCTGCTGAGTGAACAATTATGTTGGGAAATTACTAAAAACTTAAATTGGTTTCGTTTTTGCAGTAACTACGAGGTTCCTAAAGATTTATTAGAACTCCTCAGTCTGTGAATTTCATCTCATCACGGCTGACGACGTCGTCGTTCATCTGATTCAGCCGTCAGACTGGAATTGTTGCTGAACGAAGTGTCATCTATCAAAGATCTGAATGCTTCTAGCAAATTTTCTGGTAAGAAATTATTCTATTAAGTCGTCAGCACTGTGGAAAGCAAGTTGAAATCATTTCCAAAACTGTGTGAGTTAAACGTGCTGACTTTCCATTGCTTTTAAAGAATTGATATTATTCTATCGTATGAGCATAATGCGAATGTCATGTTTTGCATTCTGGGGTGAAGATGTTGGATAAGACAACTGACAATGTTCACTTGGTGGTTGATGTACACAAGGCAAATTAACTGAATGGTTAAATGGAGTGCTGGTTACATCGAACAATCTAACATTATCGTTCCATTCCCGACACTCGAAACGAGATTAAGTTTACAAAGATCTGTCCAATCGACAGGAAACGAACACGTTTCTCGTTCATTTTTTCATCATCGAATTTTCCAGTAAGTGATTGATGATGAAGAAGAGAACGAGCTAATTTTGCGCTGATGAATAATACATGGTGGGACTGTGAGTATGGCATCACCGCTCGGCGTCCTGGGACTCTCATTAACCGCACTGTTACGTACTTATGAATATTTTTAAAGAATTAACCACACCTATTGCAGTTTACCTTAACATTGTGTTCAGTCAAGTGTTTCTCTGGGGTCGGGCAGGAGAATATTATCGGACTGGGCTAAAAAAAACTCGCTGTGAAAAAAACTCAGCAAGGGGTTCTTTAAATTCAGTGAAATTTGCTTCATTTGATAAGGAAGTCTCCAAAGTCGAATTTCTTGCATTGCTTTTTGTTGTATAAATTTTTTCATACTGATCATAGAACGCGCATAACTTTCTGTTAGTGAAAGTAAACCATATTCACTGGCGAGCTGCCATTAATGGTAATGGTTTTTGTTTGAAACATAGTTTAAAGAGAATAAATGGGTAGACAAAGTGAGGTGATCTCACATGATGGACCAGGTGCGCAACAGAAGGTTGCACGCAAACCTTATACCAGGAATGTCGCTCTACTGATGGCAGGAGTCCAGCCAATTTAATGGATGTGTCTGGTATTTTGCTCTATAGTGGGAAAATCAAGTAAAATGACATGGGACAACTGTAAGTAGAATTCTTCTACTTATCCTCAGATGCACACCACTTATCCAGGTGTTGTCTGCGCATGCAATCCAGAGAAAGCTTCGCAGATTTGAGACTATGTCTCTAAGATGGTTTTTGATTGATAGCACTTGATCACTGTTAGGGAGACTTTCATATGTCGACACTTTCCCAGCATCGCTGATTTTGTTAACAATACAAAGCTATATAACCACGGTGAGCTGGCAAGTCGGTAAGGAAAGAAGTGAACCGGAATACTTACCACTTTTTGAATACAGGTAGCGACTCCTTGCATTTGCTTACTCCCGTACTGAGTTCTGGATGAAAGCATCGAAATCGATCCTGACTTGGAAATGCTGCCTAAAAATCGGCAAAATATTTAGGAAAAAAAATTAATAAACGGAAAATGAGATGATGAAAGACAATATTGTATCCAAGTTTACATCCTGACATAGTAATAGTAACGCCAAAGTCTCGCAGTAAAGAACTTAGAAACTAGAACAAGTGAATGCTCTGTTTTCACGAGTAGTGCGTCCCTTAGCATATTTTCATTTCATATCCTTTTCCTGCAATGGTTACTTTGGCTGTACACTGCATCTAACACGGTGACGTTCACGTGGAGCTTTAGATGACCCGTATATTGCTTCAACAGAAAATGCATCTCGTTAATGAGAGCCATAAAAACCTTCCTCATGGCGCGATCGTCTGAGAGATCACTTGCCTCATGTTGAAACTTCTCTCAGCTAGTTCTTTCGATCTCTGCCATCAGCAATCAGCCGTCAGCGGGATTGATGTGGGGAGCACAAATCGGCAACAAACCTAGTTAAGCTGAGGCTCTAGTTATACGGGTCATTGCTGAAGGCAGAGATCGTTAGAACTAGCTGAGAGACAGGCGAAACGAAGGACCGGTATGGTGTGGTGATGAACGCGTTACTCCCCGGAAAGGACAATAGTGCGTTCGTTTCCCACAGCAGACACCTGCGGTAAGGAGTTTTGCAAATATCTCAGCATTATTGAAATTATATTTCGCAATATACCCTGCCATTAAAAGGAGTAGGCAGTAAATAATAGGTTAAAATTGTTTTAACATAATTTTTTAATGGCATATTTCAGCTCAGAATGAACGTCATTAGCAGAAGTATCAAAGCCGTTGAATACAGTTTTGGCCTCGGCATGGTTTCTTAAGTACTTCTTATAATTCAGTTTGTCGAGATACTTGAAAAAAGTAGTCGCTGATAAACGAGAGCTCTGGCGAGTATAGTGAATAGGGCAGAGTTTCGTACTCCAGCTCCCTCAGCATTTTTCAGATCAATGTTTTCTAAAATTATTAACCTAAGACAAAGTTGTTCTAAAGTTGCAGCATTCGGATAACACTCGGATGTCATCGTCTTCTTCAGACCAGGCTGATTCAATTTAACTGCCCACAGTCGTTCAGCCTCTGGACGTAGGTCTTCGTTGTCGCAATGACTAGAATATGACGGAGAGACGGAGATGAGCATAGCTCGGACGAAGGAAACCCCCATTCGGTGGTGCCCTTCTATGAAGGACAGTTGTTGGCGTGCTTCAACTCCCTATGATTTGGTGATCTGCTTCCTTTGGTGGCAATGTATCTTGTAGAACGGTATTATACATTAGCGGGTACATAACGCGGCACTACTTTTAAAAGCCGACTTCCATTTAACCTCACCATAAATTATCAATATTTTCTTGGATTAATAGGCCGACAAGAATTTTGGTTACCAATCGTATCACAGCCGCTGACATTATGGCGGGTTACGCCAATCGGATCCCGTGTCATTGGAGCGACCACGTATTTCGTCGGCTCTTGGAGAAACCAGCGTGACCTAAAGAACGCAGTATTCATGAAATCAAGTTCTCTTTTAATACTACTTGATGTTAAGAAAGCCCAAGCTTTTTCAAATATTCCATTTACATATATCTGGTTCATGATGTAGAAATGAACGAGTTGCCTTGAAAGCAGAGCAGAAGGGGCGAGTACCATTGAGAGCTTGCAAATATGTCGGGAAAGTAATGAAAAGAACAAAAAAATATAAAACGCCACGTTCTTTAACTATACAGGTTTTTCCTAAGGTAATACACGCCTCAAGATCCTGAAATCTGCATTATTTATATGATTCTACCCCCACATATGGCGCAGATCCCAGAACTTCACCCATTTGATCCGTTCTGCCGTCATCCTAAGGCTTTTCTTAATTCCATCTAGATTTGGCTCCACTTAAGACCTTACCTTTTTTATGACACTGTAGGAATGCTGTTTAAGTTGACGCTGCATGGAATCCATCTAGTAACTCTAGTAGAAGATTCCCTATTTTCTCACCGCAGACGTAATCCCCGGCTTTCGTGAGTAGGTGCGACCTTTTCTTTGCCAAACTTGGCACTCATTTGCATAACCCAGAAAAAGCGTTCGACTCGAAAGGACCAACGGAATATAGGACCTATTGCAAGATATCTATAACCACTGCGCTTCCACTTTAGCGGTACAAAAGTGTGGACAGTGTTCTCGAAAGCACTATCAAATCAGCGATGCTACAAGCACGACGTTATACATGATTAAAACAGAGGGATTTAGGAACTCTACTCAATATCGATGAACAACGGTGATTTTGTTTTCGCACACTGACCTGACATTACTGTGCTGAAAACAACCGCTAGGCCATGGAATGTCAGGCATTTATTGGAAAAGTCAAGCTTATCTCTAAAACTAAGTAAGTAAGAAGCAACGATAAGTATGTTCACCATAACCATAATTTTCCAGAGCCTTTTAAATAATTGCGGTACACGACGATAAGAATGGAAACATTCATGGTGTTGGCTCGAATCATTTATGACCAAGAAGAGGACATACGATACGTAGAGACTGTTCCACCACTAATAAGCTATCCTAACTTAAAAAAAAACTAATTTGTTCGGTGTTATCGCCAGATTTGTAATGGTCTGATGGTCCACTTATTTTGTCAGGTCGACTGAGACTTTCTCACTTATTACATTCGCTATAATGGGCAGTGTGAGTCGTCGGACACCACAGAGGATGAAACGAAGAGTAGTACAGCACGGAAAATAAAGACAGAACCATACTTATGCAAACCAGAGCCGCGCAGTGTTCCTCACAATCTGTGTCAGTGCACAATGACATTAATAATGCTTCAGGTTGATGTTGAAACAGGATTACGTGTAATTAATTATCCCAGTTATTTTTTGTGGATCAGTGGGTGCGCTGACACCTTCGTCCTTGTGCACTTTATCGCGTAGTCGGGAAACTGACAGTCCAGTGTGGTTATTTTCTCCTAGCACTGAAAGCGAAATAACGTCGGAAACGAAACCAACACTTAGAGCTGCTGAGCGCGTGTCGACAGGTTTTGACGGGCAAGCCTAAGACCGTCGTGTCATGACCAGTCAGGATCGAGCTGATGGCGACACGTGACTGGAGGAATCACGAAGAGCTGGGATCGATCGAATCACTCTGCTCGGATGACAACTCAGCATCGGCCGGAAACTTCCACTACTGCCATGGTCGGTTCAGTTCTTCTACAATTCCTCACAATTTTTGGTTCGGTGTTCATTAGTTTCTGTTAGTAAAATCTCACACATGGCCTAACATACACGTTTTGGTGCAGAAGAATTTCGAAAGACGGGAAATCTAAAGAAATAGAGCGAAACTATCAACCATTAGTGTTGTACGACCTCAGCCAATAAGACAGTTTAGTTTCAATCGTTTGCAGCAAATCAATACAATCAACGCAATGTAGACTACTTGCTTAAAATGGAAAATTCTTAACCCACTATCACCGACATTCGAACAAATTGGAAGTGTTTGATATTAAATATGATTATGGTTCCTTTAAACACGACCACAAATTCTTGATAGCTTTTCAGGATCGCGAATTCACTGTTTTGTTCAATCAACTTAAGCGAAAGCATGCCGACGCATTTCTAAGATACGCGGTACGAAAGATTGCCTGTCGTTTCTTCAGTAATACCTTATATTTCTAAATAGTACGCTGAATACTGTACGTTTCTATTGCCATTACCGGATCTGTGTTCAGATAGATTATGAGCTTGAACTTCGACGTCCGAAACTCCCCATTGCGGGTGCGCAGCGCTTATGTGAGTTTGTGGGAATTATTCTTGTTTATAGCGGCTGCCAGATGAGCTCAACTGAAGTATCTTATAAACACAACGCATCACTAGAAAAAAAGAAGAGGATAGTGAGATACTGTATGCAGAGACGTAGCCAACGGTAGATGTTCAGCCAATCCTAGCTCACGCGTCCACCTGCCTTCATTACTGGAACCAAGCGGACTCACAGCGGCCTGGGTATCCATTAATATGCAGGAGGCTCGTCCTTGTAAAAGTCAAACACTTGAAACAAAGGATTTTGAACATTTAAAACGATGCAAAACATGAAAATCTTTATATTTCTGTAACACCTAGTTCATGATCCACAAATGTGACGTAAAATCTGCAAATTCTTTCTCGGTAGACCATACGAACAAAATACGAATCTATTAGTTTACCTCGATGCTACTCTCATTCTTCGATCACGTTAATGCGTAATTTTCCGTCCACTTCTACCAATGTGCCACACAAGTAAACAAAACAATTAGATTCCAATTATTTGTAGTTAACAGAGATAAAGGATTTAGGCTAAAGCTCTCTGCGTCGATCATTCCCTGAGGGATGCGCCAAGGTAAACAACACAATGTAGACTACTTGGTTGTTAAAAAAGTTTTAATTTACTGTAGAATGAGGCATTTGAACAGATAGGAAGTAAGGACTGCTAAAAAAGACTTATTGCTTTCCTTAAACAAGAACACAAATCCGCGATAGCTTTTCAGGATCGCGAGTTCAGCGTTCTATTCACCAATCTGAAGCGAGAGCATATTGAAAAAACTAGTAAAATACGCGGTACGAAAGATTATTTGCCGTTCCTTTAATAGCAGTGTTTATTTCTAAACACTATTCCGAAAAATTGTACAACTTTCTACCGTCACTATCAAATCTGTTTTCAGGTGAACAATAATATAAATTTTGGATTCCGAAACCTCTCTGTGCCGGTGGGCAGCGACCACGTTAGTTTCCGGAAATTATTGCAGTTTATAATGTCTGCCATAATAGGTGAACTGAAGCATCGTAACAAGTCTACTTATCACTAAAGCAATCAGGAACGTTGTGAAATACTTTGTGGAGAGACGTAGCCAAAGAAAGATGTTCAGCCATTCGTAGACGTCAATCACACATAAAGGGCGTTAACTTGCTTTCATTACTAGAACCGTTGGAATTCATATTGGCCTCGATATCCGTGGATATGCAAGGGCATTACCTTAGAAATGTCGAACACGTGAAACAAAGAGTTTTTTCGACCTTTAAAACTAATTTCAAGGCTGGAATCCTTTATAATTCGGTGCCACCGGCCCTCCGTGACCACAAACATGACGTAGAAATTCGTCGTTTCTTTACTGTAACTCATATGAACGAAGTGCGAATTTAGTAGTTTATCTCTACCCCACTCTCAGTTTTACGAGTAAGTTAATGCATAGTTTTCCACTGACTTCTTTAAAAATGGTTCAACAGTAAATCAGTTTTCTGCTGGTATCAAAACCAACTTCAGTGTGAAGAACATCTGTGCAAATGGATTTCTCTATTCTGTTCTTTGCCGGTGGATTTCCGCTCTTTAGAAGATACAGTCGTTCGTGAATTTATTCCCCGGATTGTTGACTGAACATCTTGAATATCGTATTTGCTTCACTACTGCACCTGAAAAAGATGACAGTGTCATCAGAAGGCGCTTTCATAGAATCTTCCGTTACATGTAGATGTATTTTCATTCCAAATGGGGAGCATCATTATTCACTTCATAGCCGCTATGACCACTCTGAACAGAGTTTGCAAAACCGAAAAAAAAGTTTATCGAACCAGATTACCAATGGAGATGGGAAAAAGGTCGATGAAAAAAGCTGTGTGACACTCCGGACATACTTCTATTCGCCAACATGTTCTAGATATGGTACATGGAGCGATATCACTGTTGGAATCCTGTTTCAGCATTCGGAGGATCTTAAAATGAGCTCGCAGTAGCTGAGTTGAACAGCAAATGCGAAAAGCCTTCCAGTTACCGTTTGTGGGAAAGATGACAATGCGCAAGATTCTCAACTTATAAAGAATTCCTTTCCTTGGACCTGAGTTATAATACTGATTGTGAGAAGCGCGTTTGGTTTATGGCTTTCATTCTTAACGAAATCAGTGATGATATTATATTAACTGGGACTGTTATTGTATTTGCGCTCTTAGTTGCCGTTCAGACTGAAAAGTGAAGAATCTCTGGCATGAAGACTCCAACGAAGTTCTGAAACAGCAAAGACAGATGGAAAAATTGAAAAGTCGAGCGGGCATAGGTACCGAAGCAACTTTTCACACTACTTTTATTTAGGCTAACATGAATAGTGTTTTTAGCTTGTACCAAAGTAAGTTCTCTGAAGTAAGCACCTGTTGTCGGCCACGTTAGATGTGTTGCAGTATGATCGCCCCTCAGTTCTAATTTCTTATTATGGAATTCTTTAGTGGTAGTGGATGTACGACAATAATCGAATAATTGAAGGACTGAAGCTTATTCGGCACAATTTCTTAGTCTGCTGATAAGCAAGCTGTAGTTTTCGGAAGGCTCTTCCTCAATTTCCCAGTCATTTGAAGAACAGAGTTCGCTCAGAAGGTTTTTGGTCATAAACGATTTGCTTTCTTCTTTTCGAGTCATCACGAAAGTTCTTCTCTAAAAGGTGGCATACACTGACTAATTTTCCGATTACCGAGGTTGTTTTGCAATTGGTCGAGCGACCAGTTTTCGCTGGTGTTCCGCTTGTGGTTTTGCAAACAGGTTATCATGTCTCAAGCACAAGTATTCACTAGCCCCTTGTGATGAGAAAGGGGGGAGGGGAGGAGAGGATGGAAGGGCACAAAGGGGGAGGATAGTTTTGCTGCCGCAGGAACTCCTGATTTTAGCCGGCCTACTGATTGCATTAGTTTGGTACTTCCGGCCTACAAAATTTGTTGTGAAATAAAGCGAAAAAAAAAGATCTGCAGCACTTTATGTGTTTTCTTGGTGGCGATGATCACTTGCTGCAAAATTACCTCAACATATAGAATAATAACCGTCAAGTGACGTTTGAAATCTGAAAATTCTGGAACAAATCCGGGCAAAATCCCGCACCAGACAAACGACACTGCTGAAAACAAATTTTTCCAGTGGAAAGATATTCCTAGATTATCTCATTGAAAGGTTTAGTGAATTAAAGAATAAACGTAATTGCTTTAGCTGCAATGTATTAGCATGTATATTTGTTTGAAAAAAATGTCCTAGAGGTGCTATCCAGTAGTCCTCTTTTTTTTTGCTGAAGCTTTGCAGCAACATGATCCAATCTCATAAGCAACGGCAGCAGGTGGTAGATTACTTCAGCGCAACGCTGAACTTGAGTCGAATATCAAACTAGAACCCGACATAAGTAATCCAATGCTTGCCGTCTTAGTAGAGGCTGCTGAGATTTTCTAATGTTTTGCATTCTAAACGTGTTTTTCAACGACACTCGCTACCATACGACCGTTCAAAGTGAGATAGAGCAAAATCTCAATACCGTACGATAAGTACAGCTGTGTCAGCATAACTGTTGTCGCTCCTCAAATCTTTTGCCCTGAAAATACGCCGCTTCGGCATTTCCCTATGCCATCGCCTTGACAAATATTTTGAAATATTTCTTTGTTTATCATGCTATAGGAAACTAGTCTTCCGTACAAATCCCTAATGGTTTATCACGAAAATAATGTACTCTCAGTGATAATTGAATATTAACTCAGTTATAATAGAAGACTTCATAAATCGGAATTGGTTTCGACCTATAATTCTCCTCGCTCTGATATGATCACCACAACAAATGATCATTGTGTTAGTTAAATAAAGTAAATTTGTTAACCCTGAATGTCGGTTACATTGAAGTCAACACAGAGTGACTATGATGTTAATCGGAAGAGCAAGGAATCGCTTGGCATTAAATCGGGTTTTCAAGCCTTGAAGTTAGAAATGCAGGTTTAGACGGACAGTACATTACAACGCTTTCTTAGACAACCAAAATTCGCTAAAATAGTATTTTTCTGCGATATTTTCTGTTAGGAAGTGATGGTTTCATTTTTCAGGCTGACAAGGCTCAACATTAGTACGGTAGCTGAAAGCATGAATATAGATCCCCACGGCTTTATCATACATAAAACTGAACACTTTAGCATGGCTTAATGATCATTTTTTTTACTATTTCCGATATTTTTAGTTACTTGCTTTACGCAATAAAGGCGTTTGACTATTTTACTGAATTTTTTCTGCTTTCTTTTATCGTTTACTTAATAGTGTGGTAGGGCGTCGTTGTTTAGGCAATTGTGTTTTGCTTTCGGAATGACATAACTTTTGTTACGATCCTCAGCGAAGACTTCAGTCTACTGAGCTTTTTAATGGATCTAAATAGGTATATGAAAAGCACTGTTGCTGTTAAGCGATCATCCACGAAACAAAGTAAGGAAGAGTAAACATTTGTTGGTATGTGGAAAACATTTGCTCTATCGTTCTATGGGTATAAATGTTGTTTATATTGTCATTTACTACATGCTACTATGGTCCATCGTATAAACATTACTATCAGCATTTGTAGGTGTTTTATAACCTATGAGTCCTTAAGTATTTTTTATACTGGCACAGATTATACCGTAACTATCCTTAACTACAGCAATTACAACTGAAATACTTACGTATATGTATAGTGCAAACATATGTATAGTACTGAAATGCATAAATTCTTACAACTCGAAGTGTAGAAAAGATCACCTCCAGACCAACGCTGAACACACCACCTGTTTTCCAAGCTACCAGCTGTTATCAAAATGTGCAGGAAAGTAGTTCTAGGTGTTGAAGTAAACCACCCTACAGAAAAAGGAAACCTATAGGCGTCCTACCGGTTAGTTGCATAAAACCATTATGACAACTATAGGTCTTACTCGTCGCGAGAGCTAACAAAGACACCGTAAGCAGCACCCCGATCGATCACTTTGGAACACCAATGCCTATATGTTATCCAAGTTCTTGAATTTATAATAGAATATCAACACAGAACTTAGTGCGAAACCTTAAAACGACATGTGCTAAAAAAATAGAGCACCGTTAACATCAAAAATGAAAGTCATTGAGATAGTAACCATAAAAAAAATAACGGCCAATTAGTAATAATAATGGTAACAAAAGCAATAGTAATGTGGTAATAATAACGCCACCCATAGTCGGCCCTCTCTCCAATTAAACAACGACAAATTGTGGGCGGCGACTGACTTTTCCCAGTAAAACCAGCCAAGCCATAGAATGAGACATTCTCCTTTCTAAACGATTTACGAAACGGAAAAGCCATTCAGCATGCCGACGTTCGCCTACTCAATAAGCAGGATAAAAATAAGAGGTCTGACAAGAATTTTACGCCCTTTGTCACCTTAGCAAAAGTAGAATACCCCAGCGGTGTACAGACCTAGAATATGTCGTGCTTTTGCTGAGCTTCCCAATGACTAATGGCACTTCAAATTAATAGTTACAACACAGCAATATTTTGAAAATTTGCAGAAAAACCTTAAAGCGAAAAAAACAGATGTACTTATGTACGGAGAAAGAGACATCGGTGTTACGACTTTATGTCCTCTAATGACCAATTTCATTGACAGAGCCTCTAAATTAGATGGTCTTATCAGTATAATTAATATACAAAACACAAGATAAACGAAGGACGAGCCACCATACCCAGAAAACTATTGTAGGCTTTTGTCAAAACAAGAAAAGAACAAGCTTCAGAAAGCCTATATTATTTGGATACTTGAACGGGCCGTTCTCACTGGTTGTGCCGGCCCCAGTATATTCTCCATTTTTCGGAGTTTCTCTGGTTTAGCCGTTGTGTTTTCCTCGATTGTCGTGCTCAGCTTGGCCAAAGTCTGCTCCAGGTCGTCACCACCACAAGCAGTAGCCGCTCTTGTGGATCAGAGGGAAATTTGCCACCATGCGATTAGTCTGATATCAGGGCGGTGGTGGATCCTGGTACTGGTTTAGTCCTAGACTTCCTGTTGGAAACGCCGGACTCCCTCTCAGCTTGGGAGACCCTAATATGGAGATGAATCCCCCGCTGTGAAACGTAGTCCAACATCCAGGAACACCTCGCAGCTACGAAGAGGCGGTAAACCGTTGCGAGAGAAAGCTTATATTTCGTGCCAGTAGTACGTACGATTGTACTTATACAGAAGAACTAACAAAACAAAGAAATTTTCGATAAAGTGCGAATGATCCTCTGTTATGTCATATGGGCATTATATCTTCATTAGACGAATTTTACAACAAAAACACGAATATAGGAACAAACAAGCTCTCGGCTATTTCCACAAAACTATCAACGAAATACTGCAACCCAAATAATCACAGAGAAATCAGCTGAAAAAAATGAGAATCGCTGGAAAGTTATCGAAAGAGGACAAAGTTTGTACAACAACAAAGAGCCTTTTCGACATCTCGTAAGATAAGACTGACAATCACATCGCATCCAAGAGGGAAAACACACAACCAGCGAATTTGTTCCTCTTCTTTATACGTAACCAGCTACACATAAACTAATTTAAGATAAAAATTTTATAAAATACCGTTTGTATAGTACTGAAAATTGTCATAGAGGCGAGTTGTTAATGAATCAAGGCTCTGTTCCACCAGACTGTCGACCTGAAGCACAGACGGATAAATGGATACTAACAAAACCAAAGAGTTCCAATATAATATAAGGCTTCAAACTAGATTGCCTAAATTAAAGCCTCCGGCATCCAAATTCACATGTACTCGATACACCCACTTATAAACACACGTATACGCAGATATACAAATACACCACTTTGGCATTGAATGTAAATAAAACAACAAATACTTTGACCAAAGAAATCGACTGTCGAAAGAAAAACTAGCTGTTTTAATTCTTTTTTTTAGGAATTTGTCCAGCGAAGAATGGCGCTTCGTTGTTGGTTGAGCGTAAGGTGCATTGAAATCAACGCGTACCGCGTATACCTCTCAGTTCCATACGATTTGCATGATTCACCACGGTATTCGAAAGGAAAAAACAAACAGTTTTAAAAGAACAGTTGAATCACATATGCTTGAAACATGAAGATGGAAGACAAATTGAGCTTCATTTTGGATCGACTATTCATCGAGAGCGAAAACACTGATGACAATGAAAAATCCTATTCTTATTGGAAAGTCTGAAAAGATAAAGATTCTAAAAAGAAGACGGGAGACCATAACAATGATTATGACGACAATTATGATGACAATTAGATCACTGGTGAGTGGATGGACAATATGTCAGCTCATGATCAAAAGGCGACACGTTTTTGGAATGGATCAAGAACTCCTGGTTAAATGCGCCGAAGCAGGACATTTTTAAAATTATTTGTGATCAACAAATACAAACAACGGAAGGGCCAATTGTATGGATTGAGACTGGATTAGATGAAAATGTTAACTAGACCGTGCTTTTATCCAAGAAGACTAGGACATGGCTTCACATAGCTGAATTTTTATCGCCGTGTGCAAACTGCACGAAAGAAGTGTAGATTGTGAAAACGTTAAATCGAGGATTTTTCTTTCTTTCGACAAGTGGCTCTTAGCATCTGGCCTTCTAGATTCTCAGTCAGGAAATGCGAAGACTTCGTAAAAGATACCTCTAAGCTATTCTCATGCCCAGTGGTGAACTCCTCTCTCCAAGAGTACAAAGTCCTATGGAGTAAACGCATGGTGGGTGGTATTCCACCAAAACGATGCTCTTCCTTATTATGATTCTTATTACTACTATGATTCTTATTACTATTTTAGCAATGGAGAAAAAACAACAGCACAGTCTTCTACGTGTGACGACCATTTCATTTCCTCTGAAGAAACCTTCTGAGAACTTAGCAAGGACGAGGACGAAAATTTTTGAAAATTTAACCCACATGTGCACTCTCTACTGAAAACAAATGAGTAATTAAAACCGGTGAAGAATAAGTGAAACGTCCTGGATTTCACTGCAACTGTTAAAACCAATTCCCAAAAAAAAACCTGCTTAGTAAGCCACCTATATGGATCATATGATCTGAAACCAAGAAATTTTTCGTCAAATACCATTGTAAATAACTGACTTACAGAACCACAATCTCATTCACATCTTAAAAAGATTGCGATAAACCTATCAAGACAAGCTTATGCCACAAACCAATCGCTGTAGTTCAATATCAGTACAGGTCATGTGAAATCGATCCCTAAGAGCACGCAACATAGCCGCACCACCTCGAAAACAAGGAAGGTAAGAACCTGAAAATCTAATAATAAAAGGATAAACGGTAACGCGTTCGACAATAATCAATCCGTCGATTTCACAGTTGAGTTATATACATTAACAAGCGCTAGCCTATCAACGTAACAAACCATTGTTCTTATTCTCTGAGACAAATGTTACGCAAATTCTCTTCAACCCCAAAGGGATGGAAGTCTTGGGAGCCAGCATACGGGCTCGAACCATTGTTTACTGCAAGGCACCTCTAACTATTGTGCTGCATCTGTGGAAAAACCGACATGGAATAAATAATATGGACGAAAACACCTAAAGTACTTACCTTTAGACATGATCTGCACTATTGTCATCACTCTCTCATGATGCTTTCTAGCTGCGATGATACCTCTCAGTAAAAGTGTTTTGAAGTAAATGTATAGGTCAGAATCAATGCCACCCATAACACCGATTAATTCCGAAGTGAGTTTAAACGGTGATGTCTCAAATCCAAGGTTGCGAGGCGAAATGGAGAGAATAAAACCGAAATCAATGTGGATCAAATGACCCTCTGCGTCAATTAGGATGTTTCCATTGTGCCTGCAAAAACTGGAATAGATCGATGCGGAATCAGAACTATGTTCAGCAAAGTTGTTACACAATAACAAAAGCAAACAGCCAACAAAACCTGGCACAGCAATTATGTAAATGTGATAGAAATCTCAGTCATATTAAGAGCCTGTTTACTACTGTTCGTTTCCCCACCTTTCTCCTATCACTAAAAAGATTTACTAAACGCAGTTGCTGAATACCTTCTTGGGATATTGAAGTAACACGAGGTTCATAAAAAGATTTCTTTGGCTAAAATTTCGACAGCTTCGCCTTCTTCAGAGAAATTCAGAAAATTAAAGTAGAACAAAATAGAAATTTTCAGAAAAATATCAGTTGGTTAAGTTTCAACATGATTAATTAAAATTTTTCACCATGCAAAGACTTTTGCATACCTTCTTAAAGATAAAAGGATAAAGGATAAAGCTCTCGACGTTGATCAGCCCTTGAGGGATGCTCCATGTATTCGACTTCATTAAGCATCGTTTGTAGGTGACTGAATGTATATCTGGCCTTTACAATGACTCGCGATGGTTTACCGATGTCTCGAGCCAGTGCTTCTATCCTCCCAGACAAGTCTGGTACCTTTCTGCCGACCGCGGAGGAAGGCTTGGTGGGTCATGGGCGCGAGGATCGACTTCACGTGTGTTGCACGGCGCCTCCGACCACTGCGCCACACGCGCCCTTCTTGAAGATAAAAAAACTTATACATTTGAAAATGGTATCCTATCTTAGACCGACTATGAATAGTCAACAGTCGACATAAGAATTGAAAAGAAAAACAAAAACAACCATTAACAAATGTCTGGTCAGTGCTTATTTTCTCTCAGTAGTACACAATGTCTTATCTTTAGCACAAAGAAGGCAGGCTACAGGCAAATTACAAAATTCTGTAGATCTCAGAATAAATTCCATGGCCTCCATCATCGTCATTCATGAACGTTTTGTACTACACAAAGCAAGTTTTGCCAGGCTCCAGTATTAAGTCTAACTACATAAGTACGGATCGTATGATCGTACAATTAAGCTAGAAGCACACCGGACCATACCCTGTGCCCTACTCTACGCTGTTTTGAAACCTAACCTACTGCTACCTCGTGACAGTTTGCCTATTTCTATATCTACTCATATAAGAACACAATCCATTAGCACTTTCACTTGAATATGGGTCCATTGCGTTGCAATGATCGGCGTCTTCCCAGTTAATAGCTATAAATTCCTTATGTTCCAGTGTTGTAGGGGTAATCCGCAAGCATGTCTATGTGAAGTGCTGGCCAACACGTCTACAGTGCGTACCCGGTGTTCTTCGAATACCAGCGCTGAAATCCTCAATAACGAATTTCTACAAGCCTTCTACAGTTTACATCCTATAACTCTAGGAATAATGCATCACATCGAAGCATCAACTGTAGTTGTTGTGAAATAGTAGTTGATGATGTTTATGAGTTTGTGACAGGTGATCTAGAAGCATATTTGCCAGAAAAGGACACAGAATCTCATATGATTTGATGTACCAGACGAACGATTAAGTAGTGACAGGGTAAGCACCACTAAAAATTCTGCTGATACCTGCACACTACCAATGAGGAAAGTCCTATCATTTACGGGTATCTATTCGCTTTTTGGTTGCTGCACAAAGGTAACCAATTATGTATAGTTTGATGTGTACCATAACATTAAGAACAGATTAACGGTTGGCGCTTGCGTCAACGATTCTTATGTTGTACTTACTAAACAAACAAATTCCCCATAAAAAATCACTGGCATGGCAATGCTATAAGTATCCGTACCGACTACAAAAAGTTTCAAAAAACAAGCAAATGGAGAATGAATAACTAGGGTAAAAGATTATATTGTGGTAAAAAAGACCACCTTACCTGTCCTTTACCTGCAGAAAGTAACAAACAAGTGAATACGCGGCACAACTATGGACGAAATTTTGTTGTGCTCTTAAATAAGTCGAGGAGCCCTTAGGACCAAATGATTCAATAAAATGCATTTCCAGAGATGGTTCTATGGTTTTTCCTTCTTCTCGAAATACGGCACACTGATTACGTTTGATCTAAAAAGAAGCATCTTTTACTTACACTTAAACACTATGCGTTCTCACAGAAATACATCTAGGCGGAGAGCTTAAAAACTGATAAAGCACTCTTCTGAGGGCACACTGGACACAAAAACATGACGGTGATGATTTTAAAGCCGAACTTCGTTATTGCATTCCGAAGTTTTGGGCAAGCATGAGAAATCCAAAAATAAAAAGAACGAATATCTCTTTATCACACGTGACTTGGTCGGTGTTTTACGCCAATTTTCGGTCCGAGTGCATTTGTTTCATCACCCAATGTGAACAACGTACGGGTTACGCCACTTAAAAAAAGAAGGAAAAAAAGGGAGAAACAAGAACGGTGGGCGCTTTGTAACACACTAGGGTTACGTTTATACATTCAGTTTCCATTCATACTGCAGAATTTTCAAGAAATAATAGCAATTACATGGATCTCCCTCACACAGGTACCCAGATTATAAAAAGAACGAGAAGGGTGAGCGGCCCCTGAGTTTATCACAACAATTAAGATCACTCTTTCTAATTCACAACTCCAGAACCCTCACAGTCATAGTAAATCAAAGGTTTTGCCTAGCCGATGTCGCTGTTGTCAGAAAACTCTGCACGGGACCAGATTATTGCCACCTTGGTGCAAGATTTCATTTCATGCGGAAATGGCAAAAATGTGCTAGATTCAAAAAACGAAGACCCAAAAGCACCATAAACTGCGATTTACCATGTTCATTAGCTGGCTGATGGGAACCTAACATCTTCAAGTGCGCGCTATGAAAGCTGAGAGTTCGAAAGTCACCAAGAAACGTTTGTCTCCAGAAACACTCTAGAGCTGATACGCCAGCGTAGCATCGCAAGAGCTGCAGGTAACCGCGAACTAATTTAGAGTCGAAGCTGCAGAGGCCGGAAAAACCATTTGAAAAGCCCATCGAAGCTTTGAAATTAGAAAACTAAGATGATTGCATTCCAACACCTAGAAGGAACAGTTGCAAATTCCAAAAAGATAGTGGGGAAAATCATTCGCGAATACTATTCGGATCCTTCAGTAGGCACGTTCTCTTGCTCTCATTTGAAATAATGGGTGATGGATATGTTGTCACACCGGTTCTTTCTTCCAAAATTCGACATTCGATTCCATTGGTGGAGAAGTGAACAACACCTGGTCAGGACAGGACAGGTCCTGAACATCTGAAGAACGTTTCACCACTCCTAATAAGCACAGTGGTTTGGTTGTTCACAGTTGCTTATCAGGAGGCAAGGTAGCTCAGTGAAAGGCGAGCAAGACTGTGTTTTTTGTTCAAGAAGGGTGACCTCCAAGATATCGGCAGCTGCCGATCAATCTAGTTACTGTCTGTTGTCTGTGAACTCTTCATTCGAATCATCCTAAAGAGGAATGGGAGAACACTGGACGAAGGACAGCCATGTGAACAAGCAGAGTATCGAAAAGCATTCAGTACGATGGACCATAACCACATGATGTCAAGATTTACTGAAGTGCCGCGAAATTACAAGAAACCGCTCTGTCTCATTTCACCTGTTTAAAGAAAGCTTTCAACTCAGCTGAGACAGGTGAAGTCATGGAAGCTCAATCACGTCGTCCCTTTTCAGTAAACATTTACGTAAAAAGAGTTAAGCAAAGGCGATACAATCTCGCCAAAATTACTAACCACTACCTTACAGAACGTCATGCGAACATTGGAACGGAATAACATCGGAGTGGAAATCGACGCTAGGCAATTACACCACCTTTGCTTTCCTGATGGCATCCTTCTTACAGCACTAACTATTAACGCCGCGGAACGAATGCTTACTGACTTTCATAACGCAAGATTGATTTTCAATTAAATACCACAAAAAGATGTTGGTTAAAAACGGATTGGTTTCATATGCCTCATTCACCCATTGCTCTAGCTATGTCCACCTAAGTCGGGAAACCAACATCATGAACAACTTAGCTCCAGAGTTAAGCAGGAAAAAGACAGCGGATTGAAGAGCTTTCAACAGCATCGAGGGGTAGAGAGGAGGAAGAACAACGCCAAACTCCGCGCCCACCTTGCCGGTTCCACGATTCTTACTACTTCAACGCAACGTATATCTCAAAAACCTGGTCGCTGCATAAGCAGGATGATAGATCACTCAGCGTTATAGAACATGCAGCTGAAAGGACGATGATAGTATTATCCCGTGTTACGTAAGTGAGGAAAGGGATCCGAAGCTCCTAACTGTGTTAACGATGAACATAATGTGGATTGGACACGTAATGCGTATGAACGACAACCAATGGAGAACAGCCATTAGCGCCTGGATTCCTCGGGATGTCAAACGCACAACAGGAAGACCACCGATCGTAAGAGTTCTTGATGAAAACCCTGGAAGAAAGGTACAATGCTTAACGAGTCCGTAGAGCGAGTAGAAGCCACTAGCTACTCAAGCGCACGCCAAGAAACGGGAGGTTTACGGCAGCCCGTTCGAGTTACATGACGATAAGTGGGATGATAGGTGATATAGGTGAACAGGAGCAAATCATAAATATAAATGATAAGTAAAAAATAATAAGGATAAACCTTTACAATAAATAAGTCTAGGCTTTATAGAAGGAGAAACCGCCCAAAACGTTAGTTATTGAACATCACAACAGATGATGACAACATCAAGTGGATTCGGCAAGGAAAGTTTAGGATAACGTAAGTTGAATACTATTCGTCTTCGCGTTCGCACCCTGACGGGTAACAAACTACGCCCCTGTATCAGGTCTGAGGCACCCTAAACATGGTCGGAAGCAGTATTCCAAAAATCATTAGAAAAGCTGTATTGGCACTATAAAACAGAAATGGATGATGTAAAACACGTACGATTATGACGTGATTATGGTTATAATGTCAACTTCGAGAGAAACTAGCAATCAATGAAGTGTATTTTAAAAAAATATAGTGAACATGCAGGTAACAACACAGATACCTGGTGTAAAGAGCACGCATCTACAATGGGCTCGATCATTCCTGAATTCGGAGAAGTAACGACAATTTTATAAGGCCGCAGGAATAATGGAACCTCTTCTTCCTCCCAGATTTCCTTCAATGTCACTAATAATTGATAAGCGAGGAGCTCCTGCATAAGATCGTCACCGCTTTTCACGATTACAGGAAAAAGATCCCAACCACTTAGTCCCCCATAAGGGCTCGCTTGGCGAATGCGCTCCTTCTTCTCATCCCATGGTTCACTCATCGTTGATGCAGAGGGATCATCCGGATGATGAAGCATCTATGATAATAGCACATTACAACGAAAATGCTTTGGGCGCCTCTCTACTTTTTAAGACATGGACACGTGTTTTCTTCCCAAAACAGCGTGATTAAGACTACATCTTAGTAATATAAAACGGCGACTTTACATCGCAAACACTGGTTGAAGCAATCGAATGTACCACTACATATCGAAGACAATAAAAAAAAATCCACTACGACAACTAAGAATATGCAAAGAAAAGTAAATAGATACCTGTCGTTTACGACCAGGTCTCTTCACCCATTTCTTAAGTCGATGACTTATCCCAGATGTCCCTCGGTAAACTGGGCATGACATACAACTGTCCAGGGACTTGGTATCCTGAGGTGGCAAATCCATGGTCGAAACCCCAAAAGATGAAGTTTTTACATCGGTCATATCAGGATTCGTAAACGAACTCTCCACCGATGCAAAAGACGAACTCCTTAAGAAACAAAAGATAGATGAAAAATATGAAAAGAAGCAAAAACACCAGGGAAATCTTAAATCGCAAACTCAGCAGTGGAACAAGCACAAGTAGCCACATTACTGAGACTAAAACAGTTCTTCAACACCTAGAGTTCTATATGAGTTGATTTTCGCTCACACGTGGAGGCAGATCGACCGGCGTACATTGATTTCAATTCATAGTGCGTTTGGTAAAAACTAGACATCGATTAGATTCGGTGACCGTATAAAACTAAGCGTTAGACTCTAAGTATTAAATAAAATTTCACTACCAATGAATAAAAATGACGAGTGGTACCGTAGTCTCATGTGAAGATTTCCTTCTCCAGATGTTGGACGTTTCGGTAAAGGAATCTTTCGTACGTCAACAGATTGCAAAACTTCGACAAAAATACAATACGGAGCCTTATCTTTACTGTTCAATACACAACCATTTGTTGGAGGAATGTTGAGAACTACATGGTTTTCTGATAATGGAATCCAGACACGAGCTGGCAAGTGCATGTTCAGAACGAGGAGCTCACTTACGAGACGACGAGTCTAAACTGCGCCAAGATTGAATTAAATGCCTTTGGCCAAATTGAAACTGTTATATGTTTAACATTGTTAGAAATTCGTCCTAATTATGAATGCGCAGTTCAATTAGTGAATCATAGCTTTAAAACCTCAACATATCCTCTGATTGTGTCTTTTACAATGATGGACGAATGTTATAACAAATCGCAATCGTTTGCTCACGATCTTTGAGCCATTGGCACCCATTGGAATGCAAAACACAAAGTCCAAGACCAGTGATGACCAGCAACCTGTTGACCTCACTAGAGGGATAGTGTAGAGTGCTGCCATGTTCTTTGGACAGAAATTAGTCGGGAAATCCCTTTCGCAAAATGTGAACCGTTGAATTATGATAGCATAGGTAAGATATGAACATGACAACAAATCGCGACCAATTACTGAAAGTTACAAGTTGAGCGTAATCATGATTTGACTCAAAGCAAAGTCAGCAAGGTGTTGGTTCTTCATGAAAACAGGACTTCGGATATTTCAAGCCCACTGCATGCGAATCGGTCCATGAAAAAGTGGATGCTCTATGTCCATTATCTGCAGGCTCTTGGACATAGTCATCTTCCTTATTAATAATCCGCAACCTCTTTTCTGACCAGGTTTGCGACTATTTTCTTCTTTGAAAAAGATAAAACGATGTATCACGAGAAGTGTACAGCTCCAAGTATCGAATAACTCGTAGATGTCACTCCATGTAGCAGTCCTATATGAATTAAATAAAGATATTGTGATCTCCTTTCGTATATCAGACCTCCGCGCTATCGTCAAAATATTGCTGGCATAAAATTTTGCATGTATATCACAAGGAAATATCGATTCGAATCCAAAAACGACACTACTCGAAATAAAGTGTTGTAGTAACATTAATCCCCCCAGCGCCAGCGGTTCACAGCCTCATCGGCTTTTCACCGCTGAAAAGGAGTACGTCGTTTGCATTAGGAAGTCCAGCTAAGAGTAAACCAATTCCGGGATCCACCACTGTCTTCATACCAAACTGGTCGCATAGTGGCAAATCTCCCTGTGATCCACAAGGGCGGTGACTGGAGTGCCTGTGGTGATGACTACCTGAGGCAGACTTTGGCCAGGCTGACCTCGGCACTCCGGAAAAACACAATGGCTAAACGAGAAAACTCCGAAGAATGGAGATTATACTGGGCCCCACACGACCAGTGAGGATGGGACGCATTCCGCACTGGCGCAGTTTTCCCCTGGTTCGTACAATCGAATACGAGCAATTCTTCGTTGACTGCAGATTTTCTGGTTTTTTTCACAACAAAAAATCTTTCTTCAGTAACTAGAGGACTTGAGAGGCTTTGAACATGAGAGGATTTTAGAAGATACTTTGCTCGATCGTTCTCTGAGTGCGAATGACATGTATGCTACTACTTACCATGTGTTACTACGGTCGACTTTATAAATACATTACTGTCGCCATTTGGAAGTATTTTGGAGTTCATTTAGAGTCTATTTCGGTAATTTCATATCCACGCATTCTATAGGATAACCATACCGATTAAAATGAACCAAAAAAATAAGTGGTTAGTCAAATTACCGATCAATGAACTTTCCGAAAAAAGGTTTCTTGGAAATCATTAGGCGTACAGAATGGTTTTCGTCCCACTTTGATCTGCATTCCATTGGCTATCGAATGAATATACATGGTGCGGTAAGAAAACTCTGTGACTCAGTAAACTGAATAGGGACATTATGGTGATACGGGTGTTTGGTCCAAACCAATGCTCATACAAAAAGTCTTCATACGGAGCGGCATGGGCTAAACAAACGTCATTAGAACAACCTTTTCTTCCTTCGTGGCCTCTTCTCTTAAACTGTCGCCAATGCGAGTCAGCCAACTAACAAAGTTCTTTTGGGCTTCCAGATGATGAGCCTGAACACCACAAATTGACATATACAGCAGAGAAAAATTCGGCACAACGCACTTTCCCACCTACAAAACGAAACTAGTAAACTATAATCGATCATAAAACAAGTAAAAAACTTCCGACGTTAGAAATATGTCAGTTTGACCCTATAATGTAACCAATCAAAAACAGTTATCCAAGTGCTTCAAATTTTTTTAATGGAACGAAAAAGGAGGCGCGCAGCGCAGTGGTTAAAGGTCCTCTGCAATACGCATGTGGTTGTTGGCTCAATCATTCGCCGCACCCCCACCTAGCTCTCATCCTCCAAAGGTCGGTAAGTTGGTACCAAACTTGTCTAGGAGAATAAAAGCACTGATTTGATAGAATGGTAGGCCATCGTAAGTTATTGCATAGGTTCTAAATACATTCTGTCACCTCTATAGCTGCTTGTTGATGTTGAATTCATAGAGCATTCTTCAGAGATGGGCCAATGGCGAGCCCCTTTTATACCGTTCTATTATTATTATTTTCTTCATGATTGCTTTCATAAACAATACTCAGCGATTCAAATGAATTCGAAAGATTGCAATGATATCGTCCAAAAGTTGAAAAGAACCAATTACATTTCGAATTAGAAACAAACAATTTCGAACATTTCCTTCGTTGAGTGCGCAGGTAAGGCCATGGCACTGAAAACGACAATTACGTGCAAGATGGTGGGTCGATCTGGCTCCGGGCTCATCAAGGCTCCCATTCGTCCGGGGACCAGAAGCCAGTACCATGCCTACATCTGGGTAACTTTATTTTCTGCAATCCAAGTAGAAACGCTCTAACCCGGCTATTTCACGACTACAAGCAAAATAGATTTGACCAGCATTCAAAAAGGTTAAAGAGGAACGGAAAATCCTCAAGCAGTAGCCAAACCCACTTCTGAAGGGCTCGAAGACCTTCATTTATGATGGATGCGAAGAAATGAATCGAGTTCAAGAAGTATGGAGCTTCGCACAACAAATTTGAAAACAGAAATTTTAAAATTTTAAAGAATAATTTCAAGGCGTTACGGTCCAGCTTAAATGAAACTTTATTAAAAAGCATTAAGGATAAAGCCTTCGTTTATCAGTCCCTGAGGGATGCGCCATGCATTCGATTTCATTAAGCTCGTTTGGAGGTAACTGAATGCATATCTGGCCCTTACATGACTCGCGGTGGCCTACCGATGTAGCGAAACGAAAATTTATTAGTTGAAATGAAAGCAGAATGCACATGTTCTTAGCAACAATTTAAGGTAAACGATTCCGAAGTTCAAGAAACAACGAATTCTTTGGAGACATATTTAGAAACCCTTCGTTGTTTGGCATTTTTTCAGTAAGTAATTATCGAGGATGTGAAAAAGTGGTGATTTTAAGATATCCGATGAGTATTATAGATTATGCAGAGCTTCACAGCCCAATTCGCTCAGCTCCTATAACGCAAGCATAGAAATTTGCTCGAGCGCACTAGCAAGATGGGAGTACACCCTTTACTCTGATCAAATCTTGATATTTGGCAATTTCTGATGCGTTCTATAGATTTTGTGACAGTGCCTCCCGTCCAAGTGTCACTAAGATCTAAAAAAGTTATGGTATATTGGCGCATATGCTGCCGGACCATCAAACACTCACCATTCTCCCGATGAAGATTAGCCTTCGTGGGGTCTGTATAAGTTTCATCACAATCCAACCACCGTGCAAAAAATCATGGGTTGTCGTATAACCACAAGGATGACGAAATATGAGCAAAACTAGGAACGTTAGGTGCGATTCGAACCGGCGATTACCCTATCCGAGGCAATGAAAAAAGAATAGGCTGTAAATATAAGTTAAAACAAAGTGATTTCGATTGTAGTTTTAGCTTAACTGGGTTCAATGTAGACTTGTGCTCCCCGGATCATTCCCTAATTTCCGATGCACTGTTAGAGTAAAAAACTGGCTGAGAGGAAGGTAAAGCAAGCGCCTGGATTGGTGTTGTGGATTAAACACGAGCCGCCGAAAAGGGTATTCGCTGGTTCGAAGCACAGCTGAGGCTCCCAGTTTCGTTCCTACTTCAGCATCATTAGTCGCATAAAACTATATCGCGGAAAAAGAATGGGTCGTCGTATAGTTTCCCATTTTATCGAATATCGGATATCGCAAAGTCATAATGAAATTCGTCGCTTCTATTGTGTAAGAAAGGCGCAGAACCGACTTGGTAACAACGATCTCTTTGCCCTTGACTTAATTAATGTGGTACTAATTGAACTTTTGAGCCTTTCCAGTTTATACGAAAGAACTCCTTCTTGTTGCGCAATTTCGCAGCTCCTTTTTGAAAGAAAAGAGTTCTTTCGTAATCTCTTCTCCTATAGTTTCTTCAAGGATACCTACGAGTATCGTTTCCAAATAGTTGTTAGTAATTGTAAATGAAAGCGCAGGACTTCTGTTCATCACGATCCACATCTCCATCATGAAATTCCCACATTTCTCTTTTCGAGGAAGGCCTTGTTGCGGTGAAGACTCGAGTCATTTTCTCAGCGACACGCCACACTTGGAACTAATGAAACAAAAACGATATCCCTTTGAGCAAATCATTCCAATCGGTGTAAAGTCATTGTAATTCAATTTCTAGAAAAACCACCACACGGGGGAATAGCCAAGAAAAAGCGAAACGAAGGACCGCATGGTGTGGTGGCGAACGCGTTAGCCTCCGCAGTGGGTAATAGCGTGTTCGATCCCCCACCGCAGACACCAGTGATCCGGAGTTTTGCAAATATCTCAGCGTCATTATAGTTGTATGAAACATGGGGAAATAATAAGACAAACAACAATCTTTAAATTGAATACAGCATCAGAAAATAAAAACTGACGAGTGCAATTAAATAATAAAGTAGGTAACTATCGCAAATGATGTGTTTCTCAAATTCTCAACAACTGAAATGGCTACCATTTCTGAGCCAACGTAATAATCCTAATGGGAATGAGCTAAACGTTAAAAAATATTTTAAAACATAAGTCTTGCAGTCGACAGAAAACAATTCCCGTTTAACTATGATGATATTTAAATATCACGCTCGTGGCAATATGTACTTGTTTCAATACTTAGATATTCGTAAATGATTGGTTAGAAGTATGCAGATTGCTAGCAGTAAGAAACAAGTCCCTAGACTGTAAAATGATTAAACCCCAGAATTCCTCAAGGTCTAACACTGCTGTTGTCTCGGTATTATCGATACCTTAATGCATTTCCGCGTGAGTGTGGCGCAGTGGTCGGAGGCACCCTGCAATACACTTGGGATCGATCCCCCGCACCCCATGCTCACCAATCCTTCCGTCCCTCCGGGATCGGCAAATTGTTACCAGACTTGGCTGGAAGGATAGCGACACTGGCTCGATACATCGGTAGGCACCGCAAGTCATTGTAAACGCTAGATATGCATACAATCGCCTCCAAACGATGCTTAATAAAGTCGAATGCATGGCGTATCCCTAAGGGATTGATTAACGCCCAGAGCTTTATACTTCTAAAGGGATCCCTACATTTAAAAGATATACTTTCTTTTTCCCACTTAAAGAAAATAAACCAGGCTAACAACCCACTGTTTTTTCTTCGATACGCAAACATGAGGTTGATACTATAGAATTTATTGGCATACAGCAGCTGACGTTTCTGCGGCTTCGCCTTCTTCACAGCCGTCACCTCGCCCACGTATTATTCCGTGCGGCTGCTCTCCACAAATTAATTGGAATAGAAGCTAGCAATTTTCGTTCCCTCATACACACTGTATGCAGATACCACACAAGCATTAATACCTCACTGTCAATATCAACTTCACTTCCGTGTTGAGGTTATAAAAAAAGACTCGAATATTGTTAAACGAATATACAGTAATAAGTTTTTAGGAAAAATTTAGCACTGACGAGCAAGTGAAGCAAGGATTGAAAACGGTCCAAAAAGTTACCCCACAAGAGCACTGCACTGCATTTTCGGCCTCGAAACAACGGCATCCGTTATCGAGCTTTCGATCTTAAGCATATAATGATAAGAAATATGTATGCAAGTACATGTTTATTTATAATTAAAAATAGTTGCCAAGTAAAAAATATACCAAGAAAGTTGACGTATGAAAAGCCGAGTCGTGAATAGATAATGAAAAGGAGCGCCACACTGTGAAGGCAATGGTGACAAAGACCTGACCTCCAAGTGCTGCTGGTGACAGAAATCGAAGGGCTGTGGCAGCACTCTCACTTCGGGTCAAATGCAGTCCAGAGTTGAGGTTTTCGGGATTCACTAAGAACATGTGGAATAGAGAACAAAGTACAAGTGCTTTAGGATTTGGTGCTAATCACCATATTAAACTGTAATATTCGCAAACGATGGCTTAAGCAAATATCTTATAGAGAAAAGCTGTTCGTTTCCATAAAGATATAGTGGCAAAGGAATTTTGAAACTCCCGAAAATAAGAGGCCACATGATGCAAACTGGTAGAAAATAAAAAAAGAACTTTCTACAATCCTTTGAACTCACACAATGACGCATTCAGAGGGCGTTCGGGCTTTTCATCCATTCTAATCGATGGCTTCATTGAATTTACAGATCTTGGTGGCTTGAACTCATTTAGAATCATTCGTCTATATGGGAACACACATTTGACATTCAACAGCACAAAAACCAAATAACGTAAATAAAGAGATCTAGAACGACACACCTCAGAATTTCACCGTGCTCCAGAACCCGGTCTTTATTTCTAAGACGATCAACGCCAAGAGACTCCAATAACCAAACACATATAAGAGCAAAATGGTAGCTTTCCCTGCATCTGAACTATGACGTAGACTGTGGGTTCACAACAACTTTAAAATCCAACGGTGGGAACAGTGAAGTCACAGAGATAAGTGTTTCGAACACAAAACTAGGGAGTATCCAGTTAACAATTAACCTGGCTTCGATATATTGGTGGATTGCATTCGCAACATCTTTGTCATTAATATACATGTAAATCAGTTGTGGTACGAAGAAATCTATGTCGGAAGGAGTGAACGAGAACAGCTTCCTTCCTAAATACTGTTTCACTCCTCGTTCGGAACTCGAAAAAAGATATTTCACAGCTATAGCGGGCGAAAAATGACACGATTCAAAAAGCCGCATAAGTAAACTCGGGGGTTCCGTAAGTGGACGCTGAAAACACTTCTGCTACCTATCCCTTTACTATCAAAACAAAAGAAAAGCTAGCTATCTTTCTACCGTTATTTCAATTGAACTGCCTCCGTGTTCAAGTCGAGTACTTGTGTGCTCAGTCTTCGTTTTGGCAGGAATGTTTGCTTCGTTAGTTTCCTAGACGAGCATGAATGTTGATGATTACTGCGATGAAATCACAATTCACTAATCTTTTAACAACACACTGGTTCAATGAAAAGCTGCGATTAGAACAAAACTGTCCGTTACAATGTATACTTACTTGGATACTTGGATGGCACGTCTTCAATGGTTGTGCGGACACCAGCAAAATTTTCATTTATTCGTAGTTTTTGCTGATTTAGCCATTGTGGTTTCCCGGAATCCCGAGATCAGCCTGGCCAAAGTCTGCCCAGGTCGTCACCACCACAGGCAGTCGCCGCCCTTGTGGATCAGAGGGAAATTTGCCACCACGCAACTAGTTTGGTACCAAGACGGTAGCGGATCCTGGTATTGGTTTACTCTTAGCTGGGCTTCCTGATGGAAACGCCGAACTCCTTCTCAGCTTGGGAGATCCTGCGGGGAGGATGTATCCCTCCGCTGTACATTGCAATCCAACACCCAAGAACACCCAGCCAAAATAAGACGGTGAATCGTTGGGAGCGTTACAATATATGGGATTTACAGATTTAAAACAAAGCCTGCAGTGGCAGCTAAACTTATTAGTACTGACCATATCAAACTTCCGTGATTGAACAACTGACACAGGCGATTTCGAAAAGAACTGGAAAAAAACAAAGTACTTTTAAATTTGAACCTTGAAAAAACTCTACGTGCTTATTGCTGCACGAGCTAAATTAAATGAGTTAACTTAAGAAATGGACTTTAACTCACAACAAATTCTCCATCTGTCACGGGACAAAGGCAATTTGAAGAGAAGTGCCTACAATAAACGTTAGTGTAGAAAGCCTACTAAGGAAGGGTGAACGTACTCGACACTGAACTCTTCAGCCTTGTCGAGCCATTCCACAAATGCTTTTTTCACCGATCTTCCAGTTTAGAACTCGGGCAACCCCGACTCAATGCACACCTGAAAGAAGTCGGAACTCTGGGCAAGTGTTAACTAGTCAAAAGCAGAGATTCGGAGAAAACAACACCCAATACAAGTCAGACACAGGATATTCACACTTAGGAGACGATAAAGACCAAGTAACCATACTAGATTTAAGGTAATAGTTATTCTATGAAAATGGCTCGAAAAATACTAGTCTACTCGTAACAGCAGAGCTCTGAGGAAGGCGAAATCGCCGAAATGTCAGCCCCGACAACAACCGACCAACAACAACAACGACAACTTGTATCAACCTCGTACCAGCTCAAAAAGACCTGTTTATAAGCCAGAAGAATAATTAAACTACACATTTGAGCAGACGGAAACGGGATGTCAACGATTCACCAGTGGTGCAAGAGGTGGCAAATTCACTGAGGAACGTTTCACAACATTTCGTATAACCGCAAAGAACAGGGATATTCGCTGAGACAAAACTAAGTTCACAACTCAATAATTTCATTAAATGAGCCACCAGATTTAAGCCCAGCAACGAGTTTTCATTCAACAAAAGCACTGAAGCAGGAAAAACATGCTCCAACGCTAATGAATGACCTACAGACGGTTTCACCGTGCTTTGATTTGCGTTGGAGCTGATTTCGTAGAAGTGTGGTTCATGAGACCTCTGTCTTTCTTTTTTCAAAATCTTGTGATTCTAAACTTTTCTGAGAGAAAACAAATAACTCAAAGGATGGGTACGAGTAGTACTTGGTGGTATTCGTTGGTAATTTTTCATAAATTCCTTTTTTATTTTGCATGACCCGTCATCACTTCTACTGTGCGAATCCCAGCGCTTGTAGCATTCGATTCGTTTTCCTCCCATTCATCTTCCACAGTAGTCTTCGAACATATCGCTGGTTGTTTCTGGCTGCTTGTTGAGGACTTCATCTTCTTTATGAATGTCGTAGAATGTTGGTTGATTCTCCCATTTGTCTTAGAGATAGCCCGGCATTGGCGTTCCAACGTGGATTGGAGGAGAACGTTGAGTTGGTGTGGGGGTCCAACGAAGACCTTGTTTCCTGATAGACAACACACTAACCACTGCGCTATTACCTCGCTGTTATGTTTCACATCAATGTGTATAGCATGGGTCATTTCTTTTTTAAAAAAAAGTAACCTGTAAGCACTTTTGAAAGTTACTATTTTCAGATATATTTATTTGTATGATCTTATAAACTGATATTCTTTAGCTGATGCGAGGTTGGTATAGGTCTTCGTTCTCGTTGTCGTTGTTGTTGGTGTTGTTGGTCGATGGCTGACGTTTCGGCGATTTCGCCTTCCTCAGAGCCTGGACGTATTTTATATTAGAATACTCAGTTATTCGGTGTAAAAGGCTAAAGTATTAATGAAGATCAAAGTTTTAAATAGATGGTGGGTTAGGATGCTACGGTCAAACTGAAAGGCTGCTCACCTTCATGTTACCTGGCCCACGCGTTATTCACGTGGGGTCGCGAGCACGACACACCCCAGGGTCAAAATATCATTTTGAAATGGGGCGCCAGGTCACGTGTGATAGTGAGGCATTCGTCTTTCCGGTTCATCTTTGGATTTTTGAAATTTATCCAAAACGCTTTAAGAGTTTTGCGCGTTGATGTTTTCGACTCCTGCGCTGGGATCCGTACAGTCACTTCAAAATGATCGCCGTTGTGCTTTTGTGCCCTATGCGTACCCTAGAGGAGGTTTTGACGAATTTTAACTTTCCTATCTACATGTTCTTTCATGCGGACGCAAAGCGGTTAACCCGTTTCCCCAATATAGCCAAATTGATGTTCGTTTTTTAAGGTTTAGAGCCTTCAGTTATTTCTCGACTTAAAAACGAACATCCAGTTTGCCCTGTCCTTTAATTGATATTAAAACACACAAGCTTACTTCAACTGATGAAATTACATCAACGAACCTATAATCATTTAAAGTTAGACCTATGATCAGTTGTATAGGCGGGCCAATGGATAGAAAAAACGTGGTTCCTAAACCTTATCCTGACCCACTTGCTAAAATTCATTTCAACCCATCTACCTAACACCAAAATATTTCTAGACCACCTACGGTGCGCGCAACTAAACTGCACGCATGTAATGGAATCATTCGATGTTACTTCATTTTGTACTCAACGTGTCGAATGACTCCGCAATGCAAGCCATTCTCGAGTTGCTGGTAGAGCACGAAAAGAAAATAAAAATGTACGGCTTCTCGATTGCGCAACTAATGCCTCTCTTAAAACAGTGTCTTAGTTGTTCAATCTTCAGGTGGTCTGGAAAATATTTTGCACAAATTAGAGGGTTGTCCATGGGACAGCGTTTAGCACCAAGCCTTTCCGTCGCTTTCATGTCTAAGGTGGAAGCTCCAGTTCTCGACCACCGACCCTTATTCTACTGTCGATACATAGACGACTGCTTCATCGTCTGTTCCACACAAGAACAGATGAATGAGTGCTTTGAATTGTTAAACCGACAGTCAGAGCATATAAAATTTACCCGAGAAAAAACCAACCGGAAACTGGCTTCCATTCTTAAACATCCAAATAAAGCTCTCAGAAAGTGGCTATATAATAAAATGGTATCGTAAGCCAAGTAGTAAGAACATACTAGTTCACTACCTCTCCCTCTCATCCTTCACACATGAAGAAACCATTTATCAAAAATATATACCGTATGGCTAAAAAATGTGTGCACAGGAGAAGAGTAAAGGAAGGAATCGCAAAACCTGGCACGAAAAATTGCCATTTCCAATGGCTACGACGTAGAAGCCACTCGGGTTAGACGAAAACGTAGGGTAGTTCGCCAAAATAATGTTTCGGACGTAAGTAAGATCCCTTTTAAGCTACCCTTCATATCAAATGAAATAAGTTACGCCATTAAGAGATGCTTAAGAAAAAGTGGTCTTGAAAATTATATAACGATTATTGACATCCCACGCAATACCCTACGCCGTCAGTTGCAACCGTCTCTATGATCGTTTGTGCAGCTCAAAAAAACTGTATGATCTGTCCAAACGGGAGAGACTGGGATTGCATGAGTTCAGGTAGAATATACTTGATCTCATGTAACGCATGCGGTGAGGAATATATTGGGGAAACGGGTAGACCACTTTGTGTCCGCATAAAAGAACATCTAGATGGGAAAGTTGAAATTCGTCAAAACCTCCTCTAGGTACGCATAGGGCACAAAAGCACAACGGCGATGATTTTGAAGTGACTGTACGGATCCCAGCGCAGGAGTCGAAGACATCAACGCGCAAAACTCTTGAAGCGTTTTGGATAAATTTCAAAAATCCAAAGATGAACCGGAAAGACGAATGCCTCACTATCACACGTGACCTGGCGCCCTATTTCAAAATGATATTTTGACCCCGGAGTGTGTCGTGCTCGCGACCCCACGTGAACAACGTGTGGGCCAGTTCCACTCGTTGCACCACGGCGAGTAGCCTTTCAGTTTGACCGTAGAATTCTAACCCACCATCTATTTAAAACTTTGATCTTCGTTAATACTTTAGTCTTTTCCACCGATTAATTAAAGTATTCTAGAATAAAATACGTCCAGGCTCTGAAGAAGGCGAAATCGCCGATTTTTACCAGACCACCATGACCGGTAATAGAGAACAAACCCACACAAGAACGCATGAATATGTCTTCGCAAATAATGATATGTGTCAAATCGGCGCAGATGAAACAGATGGTCCACTCCCGGGTACAGGTGGCTCAGGGGAAGTGTAAAGTCGCTTTTGGATCTTGATTAACCCCATGTCAGCCATCTGGGGACACGCTTCGCTGCCTTGTGACTAAGCGGCATGAGATCTCTCTGTGAGGAAGATCCGTGGATAGCTGAGTCCACTAAGATTAAACAACTCCAACTATTCTACTGACACATGTCCACAGCAACGATTTATTCCTAGTATTGTAAACTGCACTTTGTGAAGATGGTCTTCTTGTTCCACTTCGTCGGATGACGATGCTGTCGACCTTCTTAGCTCGTATTATCAGGTCTTCAATGGATTTTTGGTGCCAGCATGCTTGCATAACAAGTACGTATGCCAGCCCTGTAATACTTTTTGCAGTCGGAGGTCCAGATATTGAAGCCTTTTGGCATATGTTCTGTGCAACACTACCAATTCGGAGCTGTTTGCTTGTCACAGTTATTGAAGAAGTGAGACTGTTTAATATTAATATCTCTCGAAGAGATATCCACAAATGGTCTGCTGGGTTCTGACATAGTAAGTAGGAATACATGCCTTTGTGGAGCTTATTTGTTGAAGACCACCTCGAAACGCCTTCCTAAACGTTTCCGAATCTTTTAACCAAAACCCTTGTCTGAATTAACATGTGTACAAGATATTTATACCCAACGGCATGCAAACGAATACTCGTAAATTATTTTTTATTTTATTTATTTTATTTTATACGACCCTTCTTCACGTCTACTGTGCGCATCCCAGCACTTCTCACACTCGATCCATTTCCTCTCATCCGTAATCCACGAAGCTTTTCCAACTTTCACGCTTGGGTTCGGGTACTGCTAGAGAATTTTTTCATTCTATCTTGAATACCATGGAATGCTGACCGAGTCGATTTTTCCTGCAGTTCTGAGATAGTCGGGCTGGAGCTTTCCCATTTGGATCGCAGAGAAATTTTTTTCCCGAAGAGAATCAGGTCGCAATTTCCCGACCTTTAAGCGATGAGAGGCTTGGTGAGCTAGGGCGGGATCGAGCCAACACCAGGCTCGTGATGATCGGCATCACTACCACTATGCTATCAGCCCCCTATACCTATTCTACATCCTAAATATAATACTCATAAATACGACTTTTTAAATATTTTATCCGTCATCCGAACACGTGCCCCACTGCCTCAAAATTAGCCAGTCCAGGTCCTTCACATAGGAGTCGTGGTCCTTCGTGTGGTGTCGAACCAATGCCTAGATGTGTATTGCAAGGCACCTCTAACCACTCTATTACATGCGCCATAAGGAACGTAGTAAAGGAGGATTATAGTAAGGATGCACAATGTGCAACTTAAGGCTTTATTGAGATCGTAATGCTCAGCATTTAGTGAGACTCGCACGATTTAGCAGAGGAATCCCCATCGCAAATAGGGGCCATGCACTTTCAACTCAGGTCCGATGAAATTGACGGAATTCTAGGTTTTAACGACTATTTATAGGTATTTCACTGCCTGGCGTTACAAAAATTACAGTTTGATATTTGGATTAATGGGATTTGGTATTTTAGAGCATCGAAAACCCTACTCGATGAAGTTCTAGGACCGATAAAATATGTTGGAGCATTTCTAACCCATCGCCATATGATGCTAAAGGCCAATCCCGCACTTTTTAACTGTTAGATAGGTGTCCGGATAGAAACGTCGAACTCGATTTTTGGTTAAACGATCGTGCTTATGTGGGTAGAACTCCATCGATCATTTACAGTTCTGCATTTAGAAACACCAGAAACAAACAACATACAGAAACCGTCTAGAAAGAAAAAAAAGAGATTCGCCACCATGGGACTAGTTAGATACCAGGATAGTGGTAGATCCTGGTACTGGTTTACTCTTAGCTAGGCTTCCTGATGGAAAAGCCGGACTCGTTCTCAGCTAGGGTGATGAATTCCCCCACTGCACATCACATCATGGCACCCAGGAACACCTCCCAGCCACTACGGGGTAAAACGTTGGGAGGAAAGCAGGAAATTACAGATCGAAAACAAATACAGGAGGTAGTTCTTTAGTTTAATATCAATGAAGTGTATTTTTTAAGGTATCAAATACTCCACATTCTTTTAAGCGGTTAATTAGCGATTATTCTGATGTGCATGTAGCAGCTACGTTTTCGTACTCGCTCAGAATGGAGCCGTCAAGACAATTTTTACAGATTTTTTTGCTTAAGAAACAGCGAAAGAGGGCCATATTATTGCACTCGGCATCAAACTCAATGTTTCTATCGACTTGAAGAGGTAGCATTTCTGGAATTCGACTATTAAATCAGGTTTTCGTTGCGGAGTAGACGAGGAAATTCTGAAAATAGTTCAAAAGACCGACTTTCTATAAACCTCGGCATAGATAGTTGATATAATTTTAGCCTTTTTTTTTGCTACTGCCTACTATTTTTTGATGGCAGGGTATATTGCGAAATATAACTACAACGAAGCTGAGATATTTGCAAAACTCTGGACCGCAGGTGCCTATGGTGGGGAACGAACGCGCTATTGTCCTTTCCGGGGAGTAACGCGTTCACCACCACACCATGCGGGTCCTTTGTTTCGAAAGATAGAACTAGCTGAGAGACAGGCGAAACAAAGGGACCCGCATGGTGTGGTGGTGAACGCGTTACTCCCCGGAAAGGACAATAGCGCGTTCGTTCCCCACCATAGGCACCTGCGGTCCAGAGTTTTGCAAATATCTCAGCTTCGTTGTAGTTATATTTCGCAATATACCCTGCCATCAAAAATAGTAGGCAGTAGCAAAAAAAAGGTTAAAATTGTGATTATAACTATAGCCTCAGCTTAACTGGGTTCAATGCCGATTTGGGCTCCCCAGATCAATCCCGTTGACGGGTGATTGCTGATGGCATAAAGATCGATAGAACTAGCTGAGAGACAGGCGAAACAAAGGACCCGCATGGTGTGGTGGTGAACGCGTTACTCCCCGGAAAGGACAATAGCGCGTTCGTTCCCCCACCATAGGCACCTGCGGTCCAGAGTTTTGCAAATATCTCAGCTTCGTTATAGTTGATATATTTATTTGTACGATCTTATAAACTGACCTTTTTTTAGCTGATGCGAGGTTGGTATAGGTCTTCGTTGTCGTTGTCGTTGTTGTTTGTGTTGTTGGTCGATGGCTGACGTTTCGGCGATTTCGCCTTCCCTCAGAGCCTGGGCGTGTTTTTATATTAGAATACTTTAATTATTCGGTGGAAAAGGTTAAAGTATCAGTGAAGATCAAAGTTTTAAATAGATGGTGGGTTGGGATGCTACGGTCAAACTGAAAGGCTACTCACCGTGATGTTACAAGTGGGACTGGCCCACGCGTTGTTCACGTAGGGTCGCGAGCACGACACACCCCGGGGTCAAAGTATCATTTTGAAATAGGGCGCCAGGTTACGTGTGATATCGAATCTTCATCTGTTAAACATTATAAAATAGGCCTTTTGTGCACTGTGGTTGGCATAGAGAAAAATTCTCTCTGTATCATCTTTTGTCCCTCCTGCATAGCGTACGGCTTTCTGATACTGAAGTAATTCACTACGTCAGTTCAATATCTTAATCATTCACGAAATATGGTCCATATGAGTAAAAATTATACTTTTGTGTTCCTTTTCGGTTCCACTAGGTCTCTGCTCGAATTTTTTTTAGGGGGGGAGGGGTGGGACGGATATCTTCTTTCATTTTTTTTCATAACCACACTTTAGCTTCTGTAGCATCAAATATGCCTTCTTAGAAATCTGACAAAGTACAATCTGTAATTGTGGATGTTAGAGGCAGATTCGGCGCTCCTTTTTCGAAAGTTGGACATCTCACTTGTTTGCCAGTAGAAGTGGAAAACCGTTGCAGTTTGTTCAAAACAGTGCGCATAGAAGTTATGCATTACTTCTCTTCGTGCTCACATTTGCTTCTGTTCAAGTGACAGAACTGGAAGCGCTGTTTAGTTGCTTTATCGTAATATCTCTGTCTTCAAAAGCTTCGCAAAATTCTTTGGTACGCCATTTGAGGAAAGTGAGGTGCTTGTTCTTTATTGTTCTACTCGTTTATGTGTCTATATGTTTTCCGACATGAATATATCCACTATTAAGTTTCAGAGGGGGTAATTTAGATAATACATCCTTCAGAGACTGAGAACTGAAGTTCTCAGCTCTGCTTTTTTTCTGTTTTTCTTTAGTGATACGCAATTCCAGGTTTGTGATGCTGGTTTCACCACCTCAGATGCTCTCTCACAACATTCCCTAACTCACTCGGCGCAACCCACTCGTTAATAGGCGATATTGTTTCCATAGTACATACATTTTATCATTTTGTGACAGTGTTTTTATTTTCATAACATCCATTTTCTTTTTTTTTGCACCATTGGTTTTTGTCTTTCGGGTTCAGTTGAAGCTGTTTTGTTGTTTGCCACGTTACTTGTTTTTCTCATTGCTCTGGTATTACTATTTGTACAGATAATGATTACCGCTATTCTGAAAGAAGATTACTGAAATTACAGTCACATATGAAAAGTAGTTCTTTTTTATTTCGTTTTCTCAATACTGTTGTTGTAACATTCACTAAAAACAATAATTATCATCGAGTGAAATGTGTCGATTTTTTGCGTATATTCTGTCTGTTAAGACAGTTTTGTTGTCGATTGTCAGGTAAACACATCTCGTTTTGTTCACTGATATCGATTGTTGTTTAGATGGGATTGTTTACAACATGTATTACTTATATTGATCGATTTCGATTAGAGAAGTTTCTATTAAAGTTTCACATAAGATATGTTCGCATAAGAGAATAATGGACAACGAAAACATTGTTGGATTTGGGATTTATCGTTAGTAGTCCCACGCAACAGCGCAGTCCATAAATTAAGCGTTCACTGCACGATAGTCGACAGTCTACCATACTTCCATCATATTGGTCGATTAATTGAGAAATATGTTCAAGCAGAGGTGGGGATGCTCTCCTCAGGGAATTATGGAGGTTGCGATCCGAGCCTTTCACGAACTGGAGCTCCGCAGTAGGGGGGATTTGCTTACCTGAAAGGCGGGGGGTCATCATACGTCAATCCAACTCTTCGCTGACACCGATCATCACTGCTGTTGTTCTCCTAGTATTAAATCAGAAGGATTTCTCTGCATTTTTACGCTGCTTATCTTAAGCGGTAAGAACTCCAATTGGAAGAAGTGGTCGTAAGTCTGTATCCAAGTAGTCCCTCACGTTCACTTTCACTCCCAAATATACATAGATGAAGTATTTGGAGACGTTTGTTTCACTGGGAATGAACTAAGCAGCACGTGGAAATCCATCCTCCTTCATTTCATATGATAGAAGCTGGACGTGGCTATCGAAGAGATCTAAGTAGTATTCGTGAATAATTTTCTCCATTGCCTTTCTGGACGCTGTATTCCGTCTGGGCGTCGGAGTGCAATCATCTTGATCTTGTAATTGGCGAAGCTTCGGTGGGCTTTGCGAATGCTTTCCCAGCCTCTGCAGCTTCGACTATTACTGTTGCTCTTCTCTCTTTAAGATCTTCTTTTATCGCCTGTCTGCATTGTTTTGCAAGTTCGGACGTTAGTTCGCGGTTGCCTGCAGCTCGTGCGATTCCAAGCTGGCGTATCAGCTCGAGTGTTTCTGGATACATACGTCTCTTGGTGACTTTCGACCTATCAGCTTTCATAGCGCTTACGTGAAGATGTTGAATGAGCCGATTGTATTCCTCGTCGATGTTATCGACATAGGCATCTTCCCATCAACCAACGAATGAATTGAATAGGTCCCAATTTACGGTGGTTCTAGGAGTTCGGTTTTTTGAATTTAGCGGCTTTTTTTCTCCTTTTAGCAGGAAATAGAACCTTGCACAAAGGGGACGGTGGTCTGATCCAGTGTAGAATTTTGGGATAACAGCGACATCGGTTAGGCAATACCTTCTATTTGCTATGATGTGGTCTATTTCGTTATGGTACTCTCCGTGGGGAGTCTCCCACGTCCAGCGTTGAGGTTGGGCCTTCTGGAATTGCGAGTTACCATGGATGGTCTTAGTCGCCATGATAAACTCAGATAGCCGCTCACCTTCTTCGTTCCATTTTAATCGATGGGTCCCAATGTGACGTTCTTCAGACGTTCTTCTTGGTCCAGTCTTGGCGTTGAAATCTCCAATGATGACCTTGAAGAATGTATGGTGTTCTCTGTAGAACTTCTCCAAGTCCATATTTGGACGCTTCCACTTCTTCTTCGTCATAGTTTGATGTCGGGGCGTAAACGACGAAGATTGTTAAAGCCGGTGTTGATCCACATCTTTTTAATCGTAAACGTCCGATTCGGGTTGTAAGCTGTTCGAATGAATCGATGTTCATGGACGAACTCGTGTTGACGAGAACGCCGACGCCAGCGTCTACTGTCGCATGTTCCGAGGAACATTTCTTTTCCGGTGTCATAGACAGCGTTGAATGAGTGGCATCGTCTCGTCTCGGCCAGGCCGTTGACGTCGTACTTTACCCTTCTTGCTTGCATGAGCAAGTGTTCTATCGAGGACTCGGATGTAAGTGTACGTGCATTGTAGGTACAGATCGTCACCATAGTTCGTTGAAATCCAGGCAGCTTCCATTGGCCCTGAGATTTTAGCAGCCTCTCCGTACTCGTCCTACCCAACGCTGAGAAATTGGTGGCTCTTTCGGGGTCAGGGGAGTGAGGCCCGTTTTTTTTTACTGTGTTTAGCATTTTTTGATACCCACGTATAGCTTGCTGGGCTCTGAACGTGGTGGCTGGGTATACTCACGGGTAGCTTGCCAGTCTGTCCCAGAGTGGACATGGGGTTTATTTGTTGGAGGCGACTCCTAGCCGCCTCCCATATTCTTTCCCCCACTTGATTGCAAGCTTTTTTTCTGAATTGACTCGTAGAATAAAATCCGCATAAGCGAGAACGCATCCACACACGCATGCATGAATACGCCTAGTAAATACAGAAAGTGTGTGCCAAATTGGCGCAGCAAAAACAGCGAGTCCAACTCCTGGATCCACCTGCGTCTCAGAGAAGCAAAAATCGCTTTTGGTACGCGATTAACGCCCCTATCCGCCACCTGGGGACGCGCCACGTAGCCTCGCGACTAACCGGCTTGAGATCCCTCATATGAGAGAGATCCGTGGCCTTAAGACATTCATCAGAAACCTGGCGGCTGCGTAAGCAGTATGGAGAATCCACTCAGCGTTATTGGTTGCGCAGTCGAGAGGACGAAGGTACGGGTATTTGTCACACATGAGAGGGAAGGGATCCGAAACTCCAACCTGCGTCAACGATCAAAAACCAAAGTCACCGTTCTAGACGCCAAACTATCGAAGATAAAATGGGCCAGGTTCGTAATACTTGTGAAAGACAACCTCCGGACAAGAGCCTTTACCGACGGAATTCTTCGAAATGTCAACCACACAGAGGGAAGACCACCGATGATATAGTCAGAACTTTTCACGAAAATCCTGGAAGGAAGATGTTCTGGTTAATGAGTACGTAGAACAAATAGAATCCACTGGCTTGCTCGCGATAGTGATAAACAGAAGGTTTACTTGCGCCTGCTTGAGTGCCTTGCACTCGACGATCATCGGAGCGACAGGGGACAGGTGATACAGATGAAAACAGCCTTTAGCGGAGTGCAGATCTGTTTGAAGACACAATTTGGTGATCACAACATCTTAAATCGAAGGCTTTTTCCTGAACGATTACAATGGTATCTCGAATTTCTGCACTATATTGGACCTTCATCAGACAGTGCTCGTCTCGTGCGAGAAGGATAAAAAGCCGTAAAATTACATAGATACTTACATACATGCATCGTTACCTCCCATAAATTATGCGCTCCCCAACAGAATTCCTCTCCTTTTGCAATTTAGCCCAATTTTTTTTCTTGAGCTTATAGGTAGCGCTGATAGCGACTTTCAAGGCCGTTCCTATAAGCACTTTTCGGTACTTGGGAAAAGTAAATGCACAATCCGTCACTCAGCTTTCGTTCCTGACGAAATAAAATCCAGCCGCAACTTTACATTGAAATAGACTTCCACATATTAGTGGCGACCTCCTTAACTTCAACAACACTAGTTCGGGAATGAACCAAACGCCTAATTGTTGAGAAAGACATCGGGCAACATATCTCGTAGATACGGTGAAACTGTTAAACATAGCAGTGTGAGAGGAGGAAAACACGTGTCTTCAGAAATCGGAAATTCCATGATCTTATTGTAAGAAATCTGATTATTTCAAAGCACCACGATATCAGCAGTCAAAAATGCTTCCTTCGGCTCTTCTTTGCTTACTAGTAAGCATGAACTGTATTTGTAAGGCCCTAGCCTTATGAATCATCTAAATTTTGATTTCAGTGAGTTCTCCACAGCTCACGCGAATTCCCCCCTCACACAGAAAAAAGAGAGCAGGGTTCAAAGTGCAGGCAATAGATCCCTTAAACTCGAAATTTTCTCCCTTCTGGCCTACTTTGGAACGTTAGTTAAAATAGATGCTATCGGCTACACGAATAAAGAATACTAAAGATTAGCATGACGTTTTTACGACAAAGGATTAGAAAATGATCAAGACTGTCACCTGGATCGTGAGATCACCCATCAAAACAGCAACTGTCAACTTACGACTGAATCTGCAATTTTTGCAGACTACTGCAAAAAACAAAACAACATTGGTATTGAGTGGAATAGCAGAGGTTGGCGAGGGCACTTACAACGGCTCTCGAGGCTTCATCAATCTGGAGACGTACTGCTCAACGTAAAGGCGAGAAAACCACCGTATCCCAGAAAGGAAATTTACGTCATCTATGACTGCTGGTTTGACCTTTCTGATAGCTACGTTCCTCTTCCTGTAAATAGCATGAATTTTAAACATTCTGTTGTACCACATTAAGCTCGGAAACTAATGCATGATTTGTAATGCCATTTTTTCTGGCACATATGTAAGCAAAAGTTTTTTTGTTTCGAATGTTGTAGTATTATATGTCATTCTAAAGCTATACACTTTTCGCTCCGCGTAGATGATTGATAATATAAAGCATTGCTGACGCCACACACCAAGCCCATGCATCGTGCTGTTTATGTAGTGATGTTCTGTAGTGTATGTAATGTCTGTGTGTTCTGTAGTGCTGTTTTGAACTCCCACACATCCGCAGCTGCAGTCTAATCTGCCCTCTGTTGTCTATAAGCTTTTTAACACAATCATGCTCAGCAACTTTGGCAGAACAAAGGAGAATAACTATGACAACAGGTATGATTTCGAAGATCGTTCAGTACAGGTCGCATACACATGGTTACAACGCCCACTGAAGCATTGTACGAGTACATTAGAAACGGATTTCCACGTGCTGCTTAGTTCATTCCCAGTGAAACAAACGTCTCCAAATACTTCATCTATGTATATTTGGGAGTGAAAGTGAACGTGAGGGACTACTTGGATACAGACTTACGACCACTTCTTCCAATTGGAGTTCTTACCGCTTAAGATAAGCAGCGTAAAAATGCAGAGAAATCCTTCTGATTTAATACTAGGAGAACAACAGCAGTGATGATCGGTGTCAGCGAAGAGTTGGATTGACGTATGATGACCCCCCCCGCCTTTCAGGTAAGCAAATCCCCCTACTGCGGAGCTCCAGTTCGTGAAAGGCTCGGATCGCAACCTCCATAATTCCCTGAGGAGAGCATCCCCCACCTCTGCTTGAACATACTTCTCAATTAATCGACCAATATGATGGAAGTATGGTAGACTGTCGACTATCGTGCAGTGAACGCTTAATTTATGGACTGCGCTGTTGCGTGGGACTACTAACGATAAATCCCAAATCCAACAATGTTTTCGTTGTCCATTATTCTCTTATGCGAACATATCTTATGTGAAACTTTAATAGAAACTTCTCTAATCGAAATCGATCAATATAAGTAATACATGTTGTAAACAATCCCATCTAAACAACAATCGATATCAGTGAACAAAACGAGATGTGTTTACCTGACAATCGACAACAAAACTGTCTTAACAGACAGAATATACGCAAAAATCGACACATTTCACTCGATGATAATTATTGTTTTTAGTGAATGTTACAACAACAGTATTGAGAAAACGAAATAAAAAGAACTACTTTTCATATGTGACTGTAATTTCAGTAATCTTCTTTCAGAATAGCGGTAATCATTATCTGTACAAATAGTAATACCAGAGCAATGAGAAAAACAAGTAACGTGGCAAACAACAAAACAGCTTCAACTGAACCCGAAAGACAAAACCAATGGTGCAAAAAAGAAAATGGATGTTATGAAAATAAAAACACTGTCACAAAATGATAAAATGTATGTACTATGGAAACAATATCGCCTATTAACGAGTGGGTTGCGCCGAGTGAGTTAGGGAATGTTGTGAGAGAGCATCTGAGGTGGTGAAACCAGCATCACAAACCTGACAAACATGAATTCTTGAAGAAACATGACGGAACCAATGCTGTTGTAGAGACACGGCATCACTGAAGGACTTATTGCATAGCGTACAGGGCAAGCATAACTGCTCATCTTCCTGAGCCCTCTTCGGATCCGATGCCGTTCCAGCACGTGAAACTTCGACACTTGCAGGACTAGGCCACGAGACTTCACTGGCATCAGACATAGGAGAGCCTCGCTGATCAACCACGTCATCGGCTATACGACTTGCCAAAACTGAGGTTGCCGATGAGACTGAATCATCTTCGCGAGCTTCAGGAGTTGCATCGACACGCTGTTGATAGTGGGCGATGATATGGTGCCTGAGACTGTCTTTGTTTGGATAGACCTTGTCACAATGTCGTTTTGGACATTTAAGATCCTTTCCGTCTCGAATCGATATATGATCAGAATAAAGATGAACTTGTAGTTCAAGAGGACTGTCCGCATTGACTCCACATATTTGACACTTCGTGCCTTGAGGCATCAGAGGAGAGGCAGCAAAACCATTACTGTTTAATATACGTACAACTGGCGAAGAACACGTGCTCGGCTCCATTTGAACAGGAGAAGAAAGGGCGCGAATCGCTTCAGTCTCCTCTCGCAACTCAGCAACAACCTCCTGAACGGCTCGAATGTTGCAAGCATCGTTACGGGCTGAAGAGGAAGAGGAAGATGAACGTTCACTAACGGGTACGTCAGCGCGAGGTGGTATCCAAACGTTTGCCGAAACACATTTGATGTTCGAGGTTTCCTCACGACGAGATGGGTTGGAGCTCTCTCGCGCTGTCGGATCATTCCTGTTCTTAGAGGAGTTACTGGAATCAACAGCAGTTGTAGATCGAGCAATATCAGAACTCTGAGACCGCTGTAATGATGAAATCTCCTCACTGTTTGAACGCTGTCCGTTACACAAAGTCTCAACACCCTTTTTCTGAACGCCATTTGCGGATGCTGGCGAGGCAGCCATCTGTTCCTCCTGACCTTCCGAACCACTGCTTGTTTGGGCAACTGCTTTCGGAGCTCCTGTCGACGAACTAGCTGGGGCTGCTTGAGTGGAAGCACGCTGGTTCTCCGCACGAATCATTTCCACTATTTCGAATAATGATTTTCGCGCCTTCTCACAATCAGTGGTGTCAACGCCGTTTAGACATGCACCGTTGTCTCTTTTAGTAATGAGAGATAAAGAGTCTTCTGGAAGCTTTTTGAGGGTTTCCAACTTCATCACATGAGTTTTCGACCTTAAATGTTTCGCGAGAATTCCGTGCTTTCTAAAGCCAATGTTGCAATCCGAACAAACGAACGATCTCGGATTTGAAGCGATTGGTGCCGAACCTCCTAGCACAGACTGCGTTGATGCACACGGGTCAATGCTCGCCGTTACGCTGTCATCTATGTGACTTCCATGTGAGGCCTCCAAGTGCTTAGCGAGCAGAGCCTTCGTTCTTAGTGGGATTCTGCATTCTGGACACTGGAACATTCTATTCCTAGCATGATGTTTCTCGACATCATGTGTGTACTGGTGTAAGGTTAGCTCAGAGGCTTTTCGAAATGAGCGGTCGCACTGGTTACACTTCATCGATTCCTCTTTCGACAGATATGGATAAATTGGTGTCGGTGGTTGCACACTAGCAAAATTTTGTTGTGACTGCTGATGCTGACCAATGAAGGAAGTTGAAGGTGCTGTTAGAACTATTGCCACTGGCAGCGGCGTCAACAACGCAATCATTGCGGTAGTGGATTGTTCCTCCTTAATTTCTTCCTTCATTGGACTTACAGCAGATGGCGGAGCAGAGCTACAATTTCTTGCTTGATCAGGGTCTGGCCATCTATTAGCAATTGTCTCATTAACAAGCATCCATCGTGAAGGTGGTGTGTGTGCAGATCGCTCGGACAAAATAATCTCTTGACCAAACTTTCTGTAGGGAATCTCTATTGATTCTTGTACTGCAGGCAAGTGATCGTCAGCCTCCTCATCCGAGCTAGCCGCTCTGTTCAGAATTGAATCCATTTCGTCAAATGGAGACCTCTGCTCAACCACATCGTCATCAGGACTAGCGATTACAAGACCATCTTCGTTATCGCTATCATTTCCAGAACCCTGTACAAGTCGTCTTCGATGCGTTTTCGAGCTAAGATGTTTCGTCCAGTTCCCCTTTGTTTTGAATGAGAAATTGCATTCCTTGCATTTATACGGGCGAATGTCAGTGTGTGACCTAAAGCTAGGAAGATTTAAAATAGATCGAAGAACTAGACATGTTGTGTGGTCAATTGTGGCACCAATTTATTAGCTGATTTTGTTCATCACAGGAACAACAATTCGCTTCACTAAGATGAGAGAGAAATAGTGAAACCGCTACAAAGCGTTAGAAGAATAGTGAAAAACAAACTATCACTACGATGTTGCGATATTTGCAAAACGTGGACGTCAGGCCAGATTCAAGTACGTGACTACCCTTTCGAGCGCACCGTGATACCCACTGCACCACTTGACGCTGATGACGAAATCACAGTGTTAACTTTTTATTTATGCCTACTATTAAATTTTACGGCAGGGGTAAAAAATAAAAAGGATAAAGCTCTCAGCGTTGACCAATCCCTGAGGGATTCGCCAAGCAAACGACTTCAATAAGCATCGTTAGAGGTGACTGGCCTTCACAACGGCTCTTGGTGGCCTACCGATGTATCGAGCCAGTTCTGCTATCATCCCAGATAAGTCTGGTACCAATTTGCCGACCCCGGAGGCAGGGCATGAAGTGAAATGCAACCACTATGATGCTGGGAAACTTGCAAAACCTCGACCCCAGGCCAGATTCGAACCTGCGGTTAACTTTCCCGGAGTTCGCGTGTTACCCACTGCACCACTGAGGCCCTTGAATTGCATTTATCTCCGCCAGTTTATTGCAAAAAAAGGAACTATTACATCCAATACTAAGCCGCTCCCACTCTGAAATGAAGAGAAGTAGAGAAAATTTCCTCTTCAATGAAAATATGTTTGAGAATCCATCGTCATTCACCTGTATCATCTAGCGTCCAGTGACTAAGCGCGCGCCAGTAAATCTTCCATTTCTCCCTGCCGCATGCAAAAGTAGTACAGTGGATTTTACTCTCTTTACGGAGATGTCAAGCACCATATCTTCATTGGAGTTTTTTTCGTGAGCAACTCCGATTATGGGACAGGTGGCCTTCCTGCCGTGTTTCTGACATCGAGATGAATTCAGCCGCTAACGGCTCTTCTCAATCGATTGAAAATCAGACGTTTCCGTAAAATCATATCTTCCACAATTTGGCGTATAGAACGGCGTCACTGATTCTTCACACAGAACGCTACAATCGCTGACGTAGAATCGAGCTTCGGATTCCCTCTCTCACTTGCGTGATCACACTTAGGGGATACTAGTACCATTGCTCCTTCGACTGTGCGTTCTACAACACCGAGTGATCTTCTACCCTTTCTACGTAATGACCACCTTTCTCACGCATACATTAAGACAGGAAGAATCGTGGAGTCCAAAGCGTAGGCAAGGAGCCCAGTATTATTCGTTTTCCTCACTACATTCTCGATGCTCTTAAAAATTCCTCAATCTGCTCTCGCCTCCTCCTACTCAACTATGGAGCTAAGTCGTTCGTCATGAGTTCCCGACTTAGGTAAGCGTAGCTACAACATCCGGAGATATTAATGATACTTTGGTCGTGGAATTTTCATATAGCTCACAAATGACCCTTGTATACTGAGTAGAGAGACCCCTGCTGTCTACCGCTTCTGCCTCAGCTGAGTCGAAAGCTTCCTTTTAAATCGACGAAACTAAGACTGAGCGGTCTCTTGTAATTTCGCGATACTCTAATGAATGTCGTTATCGCCTGCACGTGGTCTCTTGTACCCAATCCTTTTCGAAGACCTGCTTGCTCAAATGACTCTCTGTTCAGTGTGCTGTCAACCCTGAATGACTCGGAGTGAAGAGTTCACAGCGAGTAAGCAGATTGGGCGAAAAACTGCCGATATCGTGGAGATCACCCTTTTTTGGACAATAATACGGTTCTGCCAGTCTTCACTGAATAGGAACGTTGCATTCTGACAGGTAACCTCTGGAGAGTTATTATTTGTCATTTCAAGCATCAATGTTTTTACTGCTAAATTCCAAACCAGCAATCGCAAGAGTCATGCCCAGCTGACGCAGATGTCCACATCGCATCGCAGCCTGCTGGAGACTCTAATGCTGACTCAGTATGCAAGAAAATCCTCTAGAAGTCCAGCCCCTACAACCGCCCAGAGTCCCTAGTCGACACTCAGGAGCTCTCAACAACCAAACCCGCTGTATGGCTTTATCATCCTTCTGTCGTAGCAATCTTATTTTTTATTGTTAAATGTCATTGTAAACCTTTTCTTTCGAGTCTCACCAATCTCGGGTTATCATAACCATGCGTTTCCCTAGCTGAATACATCATCAACATGTAGACACCACAACGTAAGCGAATATCAGTTACATAATTTCACTCCTTCTTAAGCCTTTTAAAATCTTCACAACTTCTACAGGTCATTAAGTCAGATCATCACTCCGTTAGCTGAATTGTCACCTATATTACATCTCGCACCTAACGCTTATATACCCATTGCGTCGTTATTCACGCCTGCGGCAATTCTTCTGCCCAACACAACTTCAGTATTAGCCTCTTATTCTCACACTGTTCAACTGAACGATTATACTCAGTCATCAGTCCGTCACCGCACATCATTACAACATCAACTATATTAGATTACTCTTCTTGAGCTTTGTTAGGTTTAATCTACTAACCGCTCACTTCGCTGCCGATGTAGTCTTCGCATATCATTCGTTTCTCTCACTGTACATGAATTGTCCCTCATAGAACACTTGTATACTAATCACAGTGTATTGTACGCACTAGCGCATTCGTACTGCATATAATAATGATAAACGGTTTAACTACAAAAATTTGAGGCTATTTCTGTATGAACGGGTTCAACTCCCGCGTGGCAATTATGAAAGGGCCAGTATTGAAATCTATTGACTAACCAACACAAGTAAACTGAGAACATCCAAACTAGTGTGTTTATGAGTACTGCCGGTTCTTCAGGTGTTAAGATCTCACCCTGTCCTGACCTAGTGTTGTTAGATTTTTCACCGACGAAATATCATGTCGGATTTCGAAAGGGAGAATCGGTGAGACGACATATCCATCCAACTCCATTTCATATGAGGGCAAGAGAATGTGGTTAGCGAAGAGATGTGAGTAGCAATGGTGAATGATTTTCTGCATTGCCCCTCTGGAAGCTGCAACTGTTCCATTTCGGCGTCGGAGTACAATCATCTTGGTTTTTTAGTTAGTGAAGATTCGGTGGGCTTGGCAAATGCTTCACCAGCTTCTGCATCTTCGACCATTACTGCTGCTCTTTTTCTCTCTAAGATCTTCTTTTTATCGTCTGTCTGTATTGTTTTACAAGTTCGCACGTGAGTTGGCGGTTACACATAGCTCGTACGATTCCACGGTGGCGCATCATCTCGAGTGTTTCTGAAGACAGACGGCTCTAGGTGACTTTTGAACTCTCTGCTTTCATAGCGCTAACATAAGATTTAAACACAATGAGCCGATCTTATTCCCCTTCGATATTATCAAGAACGGCGTCTTCCCAATAGCCAACTAACGAAATGAATAAATCCTAGTTTATGGTGGTTTTCGGACTCCGTTCTTTGAATTTGGTGCATTTTTGTCCTCTTCCCGAGAAATAAAATCTTGCACGAAAGAGTCGATGCTCCGATCCCGCGTAGAATTCTGGGGAAACAGCGAAATCGATAGTGAAAATCCCCCGATTTACCATGATGTGGCCTGTTTCGTCACGATCCTCTAAATTGGAAGACCCCCACGTCCATCGTCGAGAGTGGGGCTTCTGGGATTTCCAGTTACCTTGAAGCTCTTGGCCGTTATGATAAACTAAGAGAGCAGCGCACTCTGTCTCTTTCCAATCTAATCCGTGGTTCCCAACGTGCGTTTCTTCAGACGTCCTTCTAGGTCTAATCTTAGCGTTAAAATATCTAATGATGACCTTGAAGATTGTAGGGTCTTCTCTGTAGAATTTCTCCAAGTCCATACAGAACGCTTCGACTTCGCCTTCCTCATAGCTTGATGTCGGTGCGTAAACGGCGAAGATTGGCAAAGCGGATATTGATCCAGACCTCTTAATCGCAGATGTCCAGTTCGGATTGTTAGTTGTTCTAATGGATCGACGATGATGGCCAAACTCATGTTGAATAGAATGCCGAATCCTCAACAACAGTGTTTTTCGACGAACAGTTCTTTTCCGTTATCAAAGACAGCGTTGAATGGGTGGCACTTCCTCGTTTTAGCCAGTCCAATGGCATCGTACTTTATCCTTCCTGCCCTCATGATCAGGTTCTTCCTCTATCGAATCGACAAGTCGGATGCGAGTAAATACGCATTATAGGTAGATACCGTTGCCTCAGTCTTTCGAAATTTGGGCAGTCTAAAGTAGCCCTGAGATTTAGCAGCCCCTCCGTACTCGTCCTGCCTGATGCTGCCGTAACGGGGTTCCTTCGGAGTCAGCGGAATAGGACCCATTTATTTTACTGTGTTTAGCGTTTCATATCCACGTATGGCTTGTTAAGCTCTGAACATGGAGACTTGGTATACCCATGTGTAGCTTGTCAGCCTCTTCTAGAGTAGGCGAAGGGCTTATTTGTTGCATGAAACTCATAAGCTCACCCCCCCCGCATAGATGACAACGACTCCACGCACTTATGCTTGAATACGTCTTCGTAAACATAGAAGGTGTCTGCCAAATTGGCGCACCAGGAACAGAGAGTCCATCTTCTGGATCCACCTGCGTCTGTCTCAGGGAAACACAAAGTCGCTCTTGGTAAATCGACAAACCAGCACAGGATCCCTCTATGAGGGAAATCCGCGCTCATGGTCGTTAATATGCAGAAATTCAGAAATTTTTTGCCACAAGTCTTACTTATTTCCTCCCTCCAATGATCTTTCTCATAGTGACATTTTCATTTCAACAGTACGTATAACATAACTAACTTTATGTGTTTATTAAGCATACTCGGTTTTTTGCACCGAATTCCGCATCGCTCACACACATAACGTCCACGACCTCTTCCTCGAACGTACACATACACCTAAATTGGACGTAAACTTTCACTTAACTAATGGGACGTCTCTCAACAGGCTGATTTTTTCCCCTTCGTTTCGAGTAAAAACGATTACATTAGTGTTTCTATGTATTAAGAGTTTTTCGATAAGATTAAGTCATAAGAATACTGATAAGCATAGGATTTACCTCATCCGTACGATATCCCCCGATTACGGGATCTCGTCTTTTTGTCGATTTAGATGATTTTACAGTATCCTCCGGTGGTTTGCACTTTGACGTTGATTGGTTGTCCCCTCTAAAGACATCCAACCTAACGCCATAGGCACCATGCCAACTCGTGGAAATTCGAGAAATAAAAAGCTTACTCTTCTTTTATTGGTTCTGGTCCCATAAAGTCTGCAGTTCCAGCAGTAACTGATGAGTTGATGTCATAAGCCTAAAAAATGATTGCTCATAAAACAATGCAATAGCAACAGACTTCAACAACAACCTTCAATTAAAAGTGGGTTTTAGAACACGAGCAGATATCACCTATCTATACAATATTACATGCTATCTGTCTCGTGTGTGTGTGTGTGTGTGTATGTGTGTATGTGTGTATGTGTGTATGTGTGTGTATGTGTGTGTGTGTATGTGTGTATATGTGTGTGTATGTGTGTACGTGTGTGTGTGTATGTGTGTACGTGTGTATGTGTGTGTGTGATGTGTGTATGTGTGTGTATGTGTATGTGTGTATGTATGTATGTGTGTAGGTGTATGTGTGTGTGTATGTGTGTATGTGTGTATGTGTGTGTGTGTGTGTGTGTGTGTGTGTGTGTGTGTGTGTGTGTGTGTGTATCTGTGTATGTGTCGGTGGTAAACCACGAAGAAAAAATTATTCAATCGCCGTCTTATGGTAACCTAAAAGTCTCGACGTGATCGACCTATGTCTCAGCCTCATACGGAAGCGTTGAGTCAAGAGGTAAGCGTTCAGCCAGCTTCTCATCTGTCAGTTCATCGTTTGCTCCTCTGAAATGCACGATAGCAGAGCGCCTAGGTGTCATCCTTCCGAACAGTTCCTCCCTTATGTCGTTTTCCATGTTTATTGAACATCTCTACCCGATGTCGAATTTGGTCTCTGAGATCAAAAACCGAAAAAAAAACCCAAAAAAAATCAAAACCACTTTGTTCTAAAGATGTTTTACGCGTTATTTCGGTCTTTATAGATAGATCTGGAGGGAGAGCAGTTTTTAGTGACGTTCGAACCCAATCTCTAACGTTCTATACTTCAGTTCATCATTGGATGAAACACTAATTTTATACTCCACGAAATTCCTGCCAAGCACTTTCTTCTCTATCCATAAAGTTCTATCCATACTTCGAACAGTCCGCGATTGAAATACTATGCAAAGATTCTCGAAACTTCCAGTACATATCTCTGTTCTTATAATTGACGTTTTCTCCTCGAACAATTTCATTTACCCTTTCCCAACTTCTCCTAACACCATAAATCAACACTAATTTTTCATGGTTAGTTTTTTAACTAAACGTTATTTATAAATAACGTTTAGTTGGAAAAAAAATGCCACTGTTATTTATAAAGTACTAATTGTTTCGCAACAGAACCCTTTCTTAACACAAAGTTGATCACGCACGTCCCTAGTTTTCGTAAGCACACAGAAAACAAAAGAACTGTTGAAATTTTTGTGCCGAAAAAGTGCACAAAATCCTAGAAAAATCAGAAATCATTTCCCATGTCCTCCAAAAATGTTATGTTGGAAAAGGCTGATTTGGTGGTAAAACTATGGAAACACAATAGCCGCTATAAGAATTTAGCGAAATACTCCAAAAGTGCTGCAAATACGTCTACAGAATGAAAATTAAATGCATTCAGTCGTAGAAAAAACACTTCGCTCAGACTGCTTTAATAGCAAAAACGGAAGTGCAAATTTTGAGGCTTTTGAAAGTGTTTGACCATGACGTTAACAACATTGGCGAAACAAAAGCCTGTTGATTCAGTTCAAAACGTGACGCAGGAAAAGTGTGGTAAAAAACAGCAGAAAAGTGCAAACTACATTATGAATAATATTGTCTTATATCATGTACTCTAGTGAACCACATACGGCCCACACTGTCAGAAGTGTAGCAAAATGTGTTTCCTGCCTACCTGGTCTACAGTTGGCTTATTATTGTTTCCAAGAGCATCGAGAAATGGTTGCAGATCATCCTCATCATCTTTTGAGTTCTGCACATGTTCTGCGTGACGTCTCACCTAGAGATGAATGGCAAAGGCATTGCAAATTCAAGTGACTATAATGTGGAAAAAAAGCTTTAACCTTATTTCGATATTCCCAGAAAGACGAGTGAGTCATTTTATATTGGCCGTGATCGCGATTAGCAACGCTGTATCGCCAAAAAGGTTTCACACCTGTTCGTGGTTTTGTCGAGCACATACCCATATAAAGAAGATTCAGTTTAGATTCCGTCTCATTGATGCTTACCTTAAACAAAAAACCGTATCGATTTTCATGTACACATATATGGCCAAACAAAGAACACTTGACAGTGATGATCTAAAGAGGTTTTTAACACACTTGATGCCAATTGCTATACATTGACAAATTTCCCTTCTGTTCGACAAACATTGGCTGAGCACGGTGCATGCAAACAAACGTCTCACTGGTGATATTTCTTCCTCGAGACCTGAAAAAAAAACTCATCTATGCTATATTGAGTCTACAGATTATTACAACTATTTCCTTGACACCTCGATGTTTGTGATGTCAGCTATCAATAAATGGTACCTCACCGACGCATGGTAGCTACGTCGGTTGTAGCCTGAACTTTACTAGCCTGCGTCAACACCAACGTATACGGCTTCTCCGTATTACCATCCAGTACATGATCTTCAAGGGAGAACGGATTCTCCTGAAGATAGAATGATAAAAAAGAACAACGCACAATGCGCTCCTTGAAAAATTGGTGCTTCGAACTAAAATGTTAAGAATAACATCTATATAAACGTAGAAAAAAATGGATCTCAGAAAATTTGGTGACTTCACTCGATATTCTAAGTGAAAACATGAAAGCAACAACATAAACATAAATACGATGAGAATAAAAAATAGTCGGCAGAATTAATCCATTAGGTTGTTCAGAAATAGATGGGTGTTTTTTAACTTGTTATTTAAAAATGTTATAATTTCCTTCAAACAAAACATACATTACTAATCAAAAAAAGTTTGAACCTACACATCTTTGCCAATGAGAAACAAGTTTATTCATTCCAGCTGCATAGAAATCTGGAGTTTTGGAAGCGATGAATTCGTTGAAGGCATTTTTTGCGTCATCGTGGTTGGTAAAGCATTTCTCGCGCTGGAAGTTGTCTAGGTGCCTGAAGATGTGATAGTCAGTAGGCGACAGGTCTGGTGAATATGGTGGATGAGGCAAAGTTTCGTAGCTCGTTCAACTTTTGTAGCGCTGCTTCCGCAACATGAGGCTGGCCGTTGTCGTGCAGAAGGATTGGTCCTTTTCTGCTGACTAATGCCGGTTGTTGTTATTGGAGTTCACGGCTCATTTTGTCGATTTGTTGGCAATACTGCTCTAAAGCAATCGTTTCGCCCGAATTCAAAAAAGCTGTGAGGAATCAGCCCGGTTGCAGACCACCAAACAGTCACCCTAACCCTTCTTTTTATGCAATTACAGCTTCGGGAAGTGCAGTAGAGCCTGATCGCAATCCAACCATTGGGCTGAACGCCGCCAGTTGTCGCACAGAACCCATTTGTCGCCGCACATCACAATTCGATCAAGAAAAGGGTCGTTTTTTATTGCGCAGAATAAGAGCAGACGACGCTTCAGAAAGAACAGCGACTTTTTTAATTATCGTTTAATTCGTGCGGCATCTATTTGTAGAGTTTTTTGCCTTTTCTATGCAATTCCAGTAAATACAAATTGTTACTGTGCTTATGCCAAGCTGCTCTGCAAACTCTCGAACGACTGTTCGCGGGTTTGCTTCCACTAGTGCCTTCAATTCGTCGTCGTCAAGTTCACTAGGACATCCGCGGCTTTCGTTATCCTCGAGGTCGAAATCACCAGATCGGAATTTCCGGAACCATGCTCGCACTGTTGATTCACCAACACTACATTAACCCCAAACTTCATTAATGTTTCGAACCGTGTCTCCTGCACAACGATCGAGTTTGAACTCGTACAAGAAAATATGACGAAGATTCGTTTTTGACATCTAAAATTGCAAAACACAAAACTGGTAGGAAAAAAATAACTTTTGACAAAATATAAAGGCATGATAAGAAAGAGCATAAAGTCAGTTCTCTAATGATGTATAACGTTGCAAGGTATAAGGAATATCTTATTGGAAAAAAATACATTAAACAACAAATATTTTAGAACGCTCATTTATTTCTGAACAAAAAATACATTAAACAACAAATATTTTAGAACGCTCATTTATTTCTGAACAACCTAACAGTTGTAGTCGAAGTGTTCATTATCACAACACAAACGCAAATCATACCCGTCTATCTAGGAATAAATAATAACAGGGCAAGTAAGAGTGGTTTTGAACATTACCTCTTTTTTCGGAATTTGGTTGCCTGGCGGTGGCTGTGGTATGAACGCGGAACCAGTAGGGGAGACGAACGCCGATGTTCCTCCAGCCGTCTGAAGAGCGCATAGCGGAGCCTGGACGTGTATCATGGGTGGCTGCACAGTTGTCAGGGCAGCCGAAACAGCTATGGGGGCAGCTACACCTATACCACGTTGGTGACTTAAAGATGTCGATGGTATCGTAGACCTTCGAGTAATACTCGGATGATCAAAATCTAATTCGATTACGGAATCTTTCCTATCCATTACCGGCGGTCTTCGTTCTTCTATGAGAACTATATCTCTTGACTCCTAAAATTAAGACAATAGCATGTACAAAAAAATTTTAAAGACATCAACAAGCAAGACTGATAAACAGAAACTTACTGGTCTAGTTATCTTTGTAGGGCTTTGTTGCTCTGCGGCTACAGCAGCTAAAAGTCTCCTTTTCAATGGGTGCCTACTATGTGTGTCAGTATCTTGAGTTCTGGTTACGAATTGTAGAGATGATGCTACAGTTTCCGCTTTCAGCTAAATTTTTTGTTCGATCTTTTCATGAACATATATTCATTCCTTAACTAGTATACTGACCGGTTTTTCTTAAACTATACCGTTGTTATGCAATTCATTACTTATAAACTAATTAATGTCCACCTTGTCTGTCTCCGCATTAGATGCCTCGACTTTTTTACTACACCGGATTTCATGTACCTGTAGACCAGCTTCATTCGGGAAAGTTAGAAGGCAAAATGAACATGTCGGCAGCGATTCTTGTTTGATATGTCTATTTATTGGCAAACCTGACGTCAGACTGCCACCGAAGGCAACCTTTGCATTCTGGAAAGGTTAAATTATAATGAACCGAATTAAACTGAAGTCAAAACACGGAACTGACCCACAGGAATACCCTTTGCTTTGTAGTAACCTTTAATAAGTTATATTACTTACTAGAAGTGGTTCATAGTGAGGTTGATTCCGACTACTTGACTGCAGCATCCGATGATCTCGAATCCCTGGTGATGCTCGGGTGGAACCTGAAAAGCCACCCAGTTCAGTTGAGTGATGTTTCTAATACAGTTGTAATAAACTTCTAGTCTTTCAATATATATGAACATATTGCTATACTTCTATATTACTTTTATCACCCTTGATCTCGTTGATCGTCGAGTAACTCGAGGGGGTACCAGTAAATCCTCCATTTTTTTTGTTCGTGAAAAACTCCGGACATCGGGTAGGTGGTCTTTCTCCAGCACGTTTGACATAATGAGGAATCCAGTCACCAACGGTTCTTCTATAGTGGTGGTCGTTCATACGCACTATGTGCTCGCGACACTTTATTTCCGAGAGTTTGGCGTATAAAACATACACTGTGATCCTTGATCGCTGACATAGGTTAGAGCTTCGGATCTCTTCCCTCACTTGTGTAACGGGATATTCCTAACATCGTTTAAGGCATGAAGAATCGTGGAGTCGGTACGGAGTCGTTGTTCAGTGTTTTCCTCGCTACACACTCGATACTCTTGAAAGCTCTCCAAGCCATTCTCTCCCACCTGCTCAACTCTGATGCTATGTCGTTCAGCACGTTGACTTCCCCACCCAGATAGAAATAGTTGGAGAATTAGGAGATATTCATTCCGTCAGCGTTAATGGGGTATATGAAACAAATCCGTTCCTCATGAAGATTGTTTTCGTGAGATTCATTTGAAGAACAATTTTTCCACAGGCTTTATCAAGGTCAGCAAGCATACGTTTCGCTTGGCTAATGTTTGGTGTTATAAGAACGATGTTACCAGCAAATCGATGATGGTATAATTGTCGGCATAGCCTTGTCTAACCTCTCTTTAAACGTCGATGATAATTTCGTTGTAGAATGGTGATATCTTCACTACAAAATAATTATGCAGCTCACGAATAATCTTTACATACCGAGTAGGGACGCCCTGACTGTTCAGTACTTTTATGACCGTTACTATCTCAACTAAGTCAAAGGCTTTCTTCAAATCTATGGAAGTGAGTGAAAAAAAGCGAGACAGGGGCGTTCCATTGTCCATCGCTATACCTCAATGAATCTTGTTATCTTGTGGATTCGGTCCATCATACTTAATCCCCTTCGAAACCATGCTAGCTCACATGGCTCTCTTTCGACCAGTGTTAATCCTGTTTAGAACGGATTAAGTAAAAAAGTTTGTAGACGACAGACAATAAGCAGATTAGACGATAGCTGCCGATATAGTCGAGTTCCAACAATGACACGGTCATACTGCCCTTCCACCTAGCAGAAACATAGAACTGTAACAGGTAACGTGTGTAGAGTCGTGTCAGTGTGTCTGTGAGGACTGGCAGAAGGTTCTTCAGGTGTTAAGTTCTTATCCTCTCCGAAACTGGTGTTCTTCAACTCATCACCGACAAAATAGCATATCAGATTTCGGAAGGGACAACCGGTGGTACGGCATATTCCTCCTTTATTTCATACGAGGGCAAGAGGACGTGGTCACTGCAAAGATCCGAGTAGTAATCGTGAGTGATCTTCTCCACTACTTTTCTGGAAGCTGTAACTTCCCTCTGGGCATCGATGAGCAATCATCTTAGTTGTGCGATTAACGAAGCTTCGGTGTGATTTGCTAATGCTTTCCCAGGCTCTGCAGTTCCGACCATAACTACTCCTCTTCTTTCTTTAAGATCTTCTTTTATCGCTTGTATGCATTGTTTTCCAAGTTCGGACGTGAGTACGCGGTTGCCTGTAGCCCGAGAGACTCCACGCTGGTGTATCAGCTCGATTGTTTCTGGAGACAGACACCTCTAGGTGACTTTCGAACTCTCAGCTTTCCTAGCGCTAACGTAAAGATGTTGAATGAGCCGATCGTATTCTTCGTCGATGTTATCAAGAACGGCACATTCCCAATAGCCGACAAATGAACTGAATAAATTCGAGTTAATCATGGTTTTGGGATTTTGTTTTTTGAATTTAGCGGCTTTTTTCTCCTTCCCGCAAGAAATGAAACCTCCTTGCACGAAGATGGCTATGATCAGATTCCGTGTAGAATTTTGGGACAACCGCAACAACAGGTTACGCAAAAATCTTCTATTTACTCTGATGTGGTCTATTTCGTTACGGTAGTCTCCACTGGTCCACGTCCAAAGTTTAGACTGGGTCTTCTGGAATTGCGAAATACCTTGGCTGTCTACGGCCGTCTTGATAGACTCAGACAGCCGCTCACTCTGGCTTTTTTCCATTCTAATCCGTGAATCTCCAAAAAAGACCGTAAAGATTGTATGGCCTTCTCTGTAGAACTTCTCCAAGTACATAAAGAACACATCGACTATGTCCTCGTCATAGCTTGATGTCGGTGAGTAGATGACGAAGATTGTCAAAGCCGGTGCTGACCTACATCTCTTTAATTGCAGACGTCCGATTCAGGTTCTTAGTTGCTCGAATGAGTCGATGTTCCTGACCAAACTCATGCTATCGAGAACGCAGACGCCGCCGACTCCCTCTACTTTTTTCATGATCCGAGGAACAGTTCTTCCTCGGTGTCATAGACGGTGTTCAATGAGCGCTGTCTTCTCGTCTCACAGAATCTGACGACATCGTACCTTATCCTCCTTGCGTGCATAATAACTTCTTCTACCGAAGACTCAGATGCAAGTCTGCGTGCATTATAGATCCAGATCGTCATCATAGAACACTGCGATTTAGGCAACCTAGATTGGACCTGGGATTTTAGCAGCTTCTCCGTTCTCCGTCTCCAATACTATATTTAGCTTTTTTATCCACGTATAGCATGCTGAGCTCTGAAGGTTCGGTTAGGTATAGGCCTGGTAGCTTGTCGATCTCACCCAGAGTAAATGGGGAGCTTAGTTGTTGAAGGTGACCCCCCACTGCCTCCCATATTCTCCCCTGTTATTTGATTGTGGGGTTTTGGGCATATTCACTCGTAGAATGAAGTCCGCATAAGCGAGAACACACCTACGCAAGCGTGCATGAATACGACTTCGCAAATATAGAAGGTATGTGCCAAATCGGGGCAGCAGAAACAAAGAGTCCATCTCTTGTATCCGTCTTCGTCTCAAGGGAGCATAATGTCGCTTTTGGTCAGCGATTAACCCGTTGTCCGTCACCTGGGGACGCGCCACGTTGCTTCGCGACTAACCTACATGAGATTCCTCTATGAGAGAGATCCATGGTCTATACTTCCATAATGGGTAAAAAACCACGTGCATTCATCGGCTTTTTTCTAGAAATTGATCTTATGAAGCCTGTATGAGCTCCCAGCAATCAGAGCAATAATTCAAGAAACCAATAAAAATATCTACTACCCACACTATTACAGATCCTCTTCATTTTAGATTTACTATCGAACTAAAAGTTCCCTGCAACTATAAATGAAATATGTAAGATCTTTACTGAAATGACTTCACAGTGCAATGCAAAGCACACACAGGAACTGGTTTGTAACACGAAAAAGATAATTTGATTCTCACTTCCGAATCGACAACAAACCATGTACAAAAAATAAGCTTTTCGCTGAGTTTAGCACTTCAAAGAACAGTTGAATATTCTCAGCGACATTATATGCTAAAGCGAACTGTGTGTTATTTATGGAGCAGATTTTTCGAAATCGATTCGATGCTGTTTTCACTCACCATACTCACCACCACTGTTGCCATCATGGTCAATCGAGGACTGGGCACCACCTTGTCGATGATATGGTCTTCTTTTCAGGAGTGTCTTAAATGTCAAAAACACTGGCGATTATGAGAATAATAACGCAAGAGTATGGTTTTCTAAACTTGCTATTCCTATTTGCCTGAATTCAATACTCAACAGAACTGAACATGGTACTCAATTCCCAAATGCGCGATCCATCCCTGACAAATACTGTGAATACGATTGGTTAGATTTAGTTAGTTGCCACTGAAGTTCCATGAACGCAGAAAGCCTTTGCAAAGGATAAGTATATTTACTTCGCCATGTTACTGATACTAATTTTGTGGCTTTCTAAAGCAGAATACGTTAAGATAAACCCATAATTATCTCTTTGAAATTTTTTTGCGTGAGGTTATTTCCATGGAATCTTCATCTTAACATGAGAGATCTAGAGATTTCTATGCAACAGAATTATGTAAGATATTCCGTCTTTCACAAAATAACCTGTAGATGTCATTTATTAACCATAAATCTTACCGATTTTGAAAAAAAATCAAGTAAATAAGGTAAATCTCAGAGCTAGGAAAGGAATTTTGTCACAACTTCCTTCTAGTTTCCATTTTTTCACCATCATCAATCTTTTTTTTGCTCGCCTGCTAATCCATTTCTGGCAAGGGATTACACAAATGTGATTTCGCCGTTCAATGGAACGAAAAGTTCGACCATAGCAAGATATTTTCATTCATGTTAATGATCGAATTACACTTTTTCCTTTTTAAAGTTCAAATCTATTTTTTCCACCCAGAGAGCGAACAACGGGAATCAAGCTAGGATGATTAGTTCTCTGCTAGTGACCAGTTAAAAAGCAAAGAAATGAACAATTATGGAGGTACTCTGACACTTGGGCATTTTTGTGACATGAAAATTATAGAGTGCTAAAGTTACCAAAATAAGGGGTATAACCGGATGATGAACTTTTAAAAACAATGCTATTTTACTTTTATCGTTACCAGTTCGTTACAGTTGTTTCCTGTAAAAAAAAGTTGTGTACAGAAAATCATCAATGAAAAATAATGAACAACACCGCAAAGCACATCCACAAAAGTGCATTAAGGTGGAATTTATTGATTATAGGACATTTCGTCGTATTTCGATAATCGCTGAACACATACAGCTTGACGTGGGTTGATTTCAGGTCATACATGGTGGGGGCGGATTAGCCTTAACGAGATGATTTGCCACTAATGCTTGGCCAAGATTATTTGACCCTTTCAACTTTCAACAAATATGTCTAATATCACAACGAATTCTACTGATAAGGAAGAGAAGGGCAAATCAAGCGCTCCAGTTGGTATGCTGAATAGTGAATCCACGGTCAGCATAATCGCAAGTTCAAAGCCCAGTTGAGGCTCCGAGTTACGCTCATATTTCAGCATCACTGTGGTAGTATTTCGTATAATACTCTGCCATGAAAAAAGAATAACCAATAAATAAAAGCTAAGATATTGTTACTTCTACTGAACAGATTAAACATCAGAAGAAGCCACAAACTTCTGCCAGTAATAAGCAAACCTTCCTATTGTACAACGATGAAATACTGAATTTTTGAAAACATCAAAACGTGTTTTGTCCGGTTTCTTTTTTTTTTTTTGTCGTGGCTCGCACCTGAAGCAGTAAAGCGACTGAAAAGATGGGATTTCGTCCAGTACGGCAAATAAGGTCAACAAATGTATTATGGATGTTTTCGGCTAATACCCTGACAGACATTTAAAACAGATCGAAAATTTTAAAAACCCCTTTTCTAATTTTTCCAGAAACCTAAGTTCTATACAAGTTCAAGACTAATAGAGCTCTTTGGGGAAAATATTTATACCGCTAGGGGGATAGAAAAAAGCCTTTTTCCATGTAGTTGAAACTTTGAAACTCTAAAACTCTAAAGTCCGCATTGAAAAATATGCGTGCGTCGCCGAAAATTGGGCAACGAGCTGTGAGTGTTTAAAAAAAAACCAATCATGTTCTAGAACCTCCTACTACGTACAGGTTATGGGCTAGTAGTGAGGTATACTGAGATTAAAGTTTAGATTTTTCTGACACTGCAGGAAGCATCGTGGATACGGACACACATATAATCGCCACCTGATGCGGTTGTACGATTGCCTCGTTCTCACTGATGAGCCGCGAGATTTTCTCTTCCACTGACTCCACATCTACACCACCACTACCAACTATATTTCTGGATGTTCCGGATATCGCCCGGTCTTGAAAGTGTTGTTGATGCTGTTGCGACTGTTGCGTAGGATTTCCGCTCGTCACCTGATGATTCTAAAAAAGGCTTTCCTACAACATGCTTCCTAGGTTCGCAAAACTAAGATGTGAATAATTTGCACAGTATTTCACTCAGTGACAGTAAAAGGCTTTTAGAATCCAGTTAGCCAAATAGATATGCCTCTTTTATAGGAAATAAAAGCGTCTGAAGTAATAGAAAAATCAAGAATCTACTACATTGAGGAAGGAAAAAAAAATGTCTCGTCCGCTGACGTGCGCGCAACTTTTCTTCCGAAGCAAAGAACGAGCGTTGTTCACAACGAACTAAAGCGCAGTATTGATCGTAAGTGCAAGTCTCCACTAAATTCTATCACAATTCAAAATTAAGGTTTTCTGTTATCGACTGAAAGAAACGTTACGTGGCAATACAGATAAGATTAAAGCGGACTATGAAAAAAGTAAAGATAAAGAATTATGGGGAAAAAGAAATAGAATTGACCATTAGCATCTGCTCCTGATCTCTAGCAGAGATGTTGAACGTTCCAGTTTGTTGTTGCTGTTCATTTAGATACGCATTCATCAGTCGCTCTTGTGCGTTCAACTGAGATTCTACATTACCAGATGAGCCTGAAATTATCCGCGTATTACCGTAAACCTATGCAACACTGTATGCGAGCGAGCCAATTTTACACTCAGTAGAGTTTTGTTCTTTTTTTACATTTTTTTTAGTGTTTGTAAGGTTTTATTTTGTTAAGGGCTGATTTATTTTAACTACTAAGTAAATAATAATCCAAGAACAGGAATAGCAATGATGAGCTCTACTTGCACTATAAGTTGATTAATCATCATCTGTCTCAAGTTTAATACGCGCTTCCTTGAACACCTTGTAAAAATATGGGATAAATACCTTGTGTAGGGGGCTGGAATGCATGAGCTTGGGGAACTTGAACCGGTTGGGTTTGAGGCAATTGCTGTTGTACGAGTTGTTGTAAAAGGCAATGTTGTTGCTGCTGCTGTTGTAGCAGTTGTTGGTAGTAAAGTACAAGTGCAGGATTCAAAAGTGGATTAACAGCGTTGAGATTCTGTCCACCCTGAACAATAACAGTTCAGAAAGAATTCACATGTTCTGTACGAATGATGGGGACACATGTAGACCTGAAACTGAGGCAAAAGTTGGCTAAATGCCAGCTGATTTTGCAGAAGTGTCAGCAATTGCAATCCTTGCGGTTCTACGGTACATGACGATCCACCGCTAGCCATTTGATTTACAGCAACCAAAGGATTCGAACCGCTTAACAATGCAGACGCCAACAAGTGGCTTACCTTAATGTGATGCTATAAAATAAAAACAAAAGCCGATATTCACTAGAATAAGTTACAGTAATCGCGCATTCATGAAGCTTCACAATAAACAGCCAGCAATTAAAGTGCAGACTGTCATTCAACGGAGAACATGCCCAGCTTCGCTAATGAGTGAATGGTAACTATGGATGCAAGAATGAGACGATGTACTCGCACACCAGCTGAGACGACGCAGTTTGGCTATTTGCCGCAGCGGCTTGTTGCTGTTGTTGCTGGAGTTGTTGTTGAAGCAAGGCGTCCTTTTTTCTGGTCATTAGGCCTAGTTTATTCGCCTTTCTTTACGTATGTTTCCTCAATGTAGCACACTTTAGAGAGTCCCGGAATTTTAGAAGTTTGCAATAACTCACATGTTTCGCTAAACACGATTAGCCTATGTGCCAATAGTGGAGATTAAATAAACAAATAACCAATGGACATACCATATAACAACACAATGACAGAAGGATTTAAAACTATAAAAACATGTTCTATGAACTGATCAACATGTGCTAACGTATTCTGTCATCTCTCTTTCCTCGTACTGTTAATGGTATTTATCGATTAGAAAGTAGATAGTCGAGTGGAAAATCAAGGCGACAAACCGTGCTTCCTGAGAATTACACAGTCTCGTTAAGTCTCTTCATAACCTGTACTTTAACCGGTCACTATTTTTTTTCCCGTACACATATTTATAGTTGCATATGAGAAAGACTAAAAATACCCCCGTTCGAATAGTGCATGCCGAAGTTTCCAGCTAACAACACATCGCATCCGTAGCCCATCTAGGACGAAGCAGGCAGACAGGCAGACACACAAACAGATTGATAGAGGCAGAGAGACGGTTAGAGGAACAGAGACGCAGAGCATATGAAGAAGGGAAGAGAGAACAGGGGGACAGAAAGAAAGAAAGGTCGAAACACTATTAAAGAATGACGAAGACGTTCCGCATGGCTTTTTAACGCTCTGCAGAAATTCTCGGAACATATGCGGTGTTCAGCGTGGCCATAAATAATGCCGAGGTAGGTTTAGTTCATTAACAAGTTTTCTACACATGTTGACGTTAACTATCATACTTATCACTCTGTGTCACTGATGGCGCAAGTCACTCAGCTGAAATCACAACGTTACGACGCTCTGTATCAGCAGTCATCGAAGACGATGATCATGTGCAGAGATGGAATGTACGAGAAGTACGACAGGACAATCAAATATTACACAACGCTTTGACAGTATTATGATGATTGAATAACATGCCTAATACCTGGATAAAGGATAAAGGATAAAGATCTATAATAAAAAAATCTAAAATAAAAATGTCATATACTTATTTTATTTTGCGAGGTAAGTAAAAACAGCACAGTTTTTTGAGCATGCATTGCGATGACGATTTAACGAACATTATGAATAATATAAATAAAAAGGATGATGTTGATCATTGATCAATCTTGGCGTTGAATCATCCCTGAGGGATGTGCCATGCACTCGACTTCACTAAGCATCGTTGGAAGTGACTGAATGCATATCTGACCTTTACAGTGACTCGCGGTGGAATACCGATGAGCCAGTGCTGCTATCCTCCTAGACAAGTCTGGTACCAATTTAGCGACCTGGAGGGATGGAGGGCTTGGTGAGCCTGGGGCGCTCGGATCGATGTGGCGTGCTTACGGTAAACCTGAAACGTCGTCCCATACAAGTCTGGTACCATCTTGTCGACCCCCAGAGGTACGGAGGAATTGGTGGACCTGCGGCGAGGGACCAACCAAATATGTATTGCAGGGTGCCTCGGACCACTGCGCTATAGACGACCTTACTTGAGCATCAGAAGGTTACCGAATGGCTGAGTACCATCAAATGACTGCTATTTATGTGCCAGATACGCACCACGTCGAAGTTGAATTTTAAACAGTTCAGTTTCATATATTCATTTCATAACTCGCTATAGTCAGCTAGGAATATTTAACCAGAAAATAGCTTCCAAACGTATGAGTCATGTCTCTGGCGTGTTTAGCAGTAAACTTGAAATGTATTTTCGTCTAGCTAAGCACATATTCCTTCTGTCCTTCCCTAGCATCATAGTATATTCAAGATAGTTTGGTTTATCAATTAATTGTCTACTATCGAAACTCAAAAACAACTAGTACATGAAAAGTGACGGTACAGAAATGTTCAATCTCAGCGACCAACGGGAAAGATCTTGAACTAATGACGAACGTGCACGCTTACTACGACGACTAGGAACAATAGTGTGTGAAGTTATACGATACGAAAGCTATCTTAGCAGACCGTACGCAGTTCGTTATGGAAGGAGTGCTTTTTTCTCTTCCTCTTCTTTTCGTTTTTCAACGAAATGAAGAGAAGACGAGTAGCTAGAGTAGATTACATGTCAAAGATAAGGCTAACCAAACAAATGTATCAGACGATGTAAGACTGCTATTGACGATCATGTTAACACTTCAATGATCATGAGTTTTCACTATTCATCTAGTTTCGAGGTCAACAACGAACCTTTGTCACATTTACAAAACGGGCTAACTTTACGCAAAAAGAAGCCGGTTCTTTACCATTTAAACCAAAAATTTTGTTCACAGAAATATATACTAATTAAGAAGTGGTAACCATTTTGTGCAATGATTAGATTCCTAACGATTAAGTGCAGTTTCTGATCGTCAGAAACTGTGCAGTTTCTGTCTCTCTTTCGCCCCACTTCTTTTTCATCCTCATTTTCTTTTTTCAGCCGTTATCTATCGATTCATCTTTGTCATTTTGTTATACAATAAACTATCCCTAGCACTTCTTAGCTAACTAAATCACCAACACCTAATGGTAGCACATGACGCACATCCACTGCTACAACTTGACGCTGAGCGCTATTTCATCCGGGAATTTGCTGAGAACTTTAGTGGGCAAACACTGTATATGTATGCATGCCTTTAACGATACAGGTATAATTTTCATAAGTGACAGGCGAAGAACAGGTGGAGTGGATGATGACACCGCGTTGCAGATAAGAACAGTATACCTGGCCGGTTGCCAACAAGAAACAAGATTCCATGCAGTATGTGCAACAACGGTGAAAAAAATGTCTCTACGCTTGCTCAATGTTAAACAGAAGCCTATGAAATCAGCAGATTGTGTTGGTCGGCCGCCACCATTAAAACCATTGACGTAAACACTTCCTATGTCTTGCCTCGACATGGAGAACGAAGGCGACATCAAAAGATTACGCTGTTTTATAAAACATTTAAAGATGAAGACAGTGAAAACTGTTCAACGAGATGACGTTTGAGCGCAATGAAATCGCAGTAATGATTGCAGTGGTACAGCATTCCCAGCTATAAAAGGATAACAACCCATAAATAATGACATTGCTGAAAAAGCAGTGTGGAAAAAGTTCGGATGTGAAAAGCACGAGTCCGAAGGAAATGGTCGATCAAAAATAAATTACTCGGACATTTTAATCACGAAAAAAGAGCTGAAAGCACTTTTCCAGGCGAACCATCCCTAGCGCGGAGAACAGACCACAAAAAAGAAAACTTTGCAGAGGTGATATTAATAAATATAACAGAGGCCTGCAACACCACCTCACCATGATTTAGTGATAATTTCTACGCTAACGATACAATAGCCTGAAAATTTATACGAACAAGTTCAAGGAACACGGAAACGTGAGATATGATGTTATGAAAAAAACGCTCACCAGAAAATGTTGATTGCCAGCCAAGGCGGACAACTGTTGGTGTGCAGCCAGTTGTGTGGAAGACGCTTGTACTGCAACAGGAGGCCCGTTCGAGCCTACGGGGACATTCAGAGCTGGAACTGCCGGCTGTGGTGGTAGTCCGCCTCCTCCACCAGAGACGAAAGTCATATATATTTAGTATGATCGGAAATAAACAGGTAAAATATCACATGCTAAATTCCAATACGCTTATTCGGACGCGTCGAGAAGAATGTCATCTTACACAAAATGACAGGCAAATAACATTATAACATTTAGGAAATCAGTGGTCTTAGGTTTCGCTGAATTTGAGTTAACGGATGGGAAAAGAGAAAAAAGTGGTTCCTAATTTCCACTGTATTTCGCCAGAGGGACCAGATATACACTCTGGAAACTTGTAGAGCGTGGAGATTGTACGCAAGAATTCGAGGCGTGTTTTGTGTCGTGGAAAGAAGTGATTGTATGGAAATAGCCGACCAACAACTGAACGGCAGAGATTCACGCAGTGAGCGGCAGTAAAACAAGTCTGTTGGGAGAGAGAGTTCCCTCCGTGGGAGACATGCGACGCGACACGGCGAGTGTGGCGCTCAGATGCAGAGGCGGCAGAGGCGCTGTCAAAACGAGAAATCCCGTCCGGGCGCTGATGTGCGAGAGCCTGCGAGCGCGTCACAGGGAGAGCCACCGTCGCGGACGGAGATTGTAGATCGGCCGGCCGGTGACGACAGAGCGCGGCGCGGACGCGGAAAGCCGACGACACCGGTCGACGAGACGGACGACGAGGTCGCAGCGGACGACGAGCACCAACTCTTGAGCGCGGCGCACAGACAGAGAAACGAGACGGTCAAACCGCCGTCACACATCGCTGACATGTACACACCTATACACACAGACATCACACACACACCGGGATATCCACACACACACACACATGCACACACACACATACGGACACACAGACACACACCCACACCAACACACATGCATACACACACTCGGGTGTCGTAGTGCACTCTCCCCCCGCCGACGCCGACGACGACGTATCGATTGTGACGTCACTGCTTGCGTTCCCACGAAGCGTCGCCGCTCCCCCGCTAATTTCGAATACACCGCAGCATAGCAGGGTGGTGCCATTGTGCTATCTCATGGGCTGCTGTCTAGAAATCAGCGTTACAATTTCAATCCCTAGCAGTATGAAGCACGTAAGACGCGGTAACTTTGGAAAAAATTAGACGGCGGAGTGTACGTGCGTGGAACGCGGGTTCGCATATGATTTGAGGAGTACGTTTCGTATGTGGGTATCAGAGGTATGTGCAATGGAGTTTATATGGGACGGAAGGAAAACTAAACTGCACTGATGGAGTGGTTTCGATAATCATGGGTAGCAGAGGGGCTGACGATTCGAAGGCACACCGATGACGATGAGAGCGCAGACGGAGCGAAAGAGCGCTGAAATGAAGGCAGCACGACGCAGGGGTGCTGACATGCGCTGAGAGAGCACGGCAAACAGTGAGACGACGCCAGGCAGAGAATAGCGTGTGCAAGTCGGAGTGGTGAGGGGAGCTAAGCGTGTAGGGTGGTCGATGACAGCCGGAGACGCAGGTCAGACGGTAAAATCTTCCCGGGACCGTTTGTGAACATGACGAGGAATGTTGAAATACGGACACACAAAATAGAACACTATGGTCTTACTATCTGCAGTACACCGGTCACGTAATGACACCCTACAGAGGGTAGCGTAAGAAGTTGAAGTACGTACAGGGGTCGACGCTGTGCTCTGCCGAAAGAGGTGGTACTTGATTATGAAGTAATATTGACACTACAATGTGTTCTGTAGGAAGTCGCAGTAACGGCAGCGAGATGTGAGTTTGATTTGCGCGAAAAGCGGTGGATCGAGTGCTGAGGAAGCCTCTCGGCCCTCATTGGCCGGATGCCTCGCCTGCCGTCGCGGATATTTTGAACACGCGCCAGAAACGACGAATTGATCGCTGAGAGCGAGACGGACGATGACGGTGACGGTGAGCGTCACAACGTTTCGTCGTTCGTCTAAAACAACAACGATTCGTCTGCAGTGCATATTTACGGCGCACACTTCAATTTTCCCTAAAGTACGAACTGCCCGCATTGCCATTGCACTGAGGCGGCTCTCGGTCTCCGCTTGTGGATGTGCTGATGGGAGTACTGCGATGAGTACGTCTGATATAAGCTGCCTCATAGCCGCTAGCATGCCTTATCACTATTTCAATTCCTAGTTGGTTTTACTGATACACATAGCGGCAGACCTTACTAGTTTGTATTGTATCTGCAAAGATTTATGTAATCCCAAGAAAGGTAATGATACGGCCTAAACAGTGTGTTGTTCATGGGGTAATACGAAACCAGGTCAAATTTTTAGTTCTTAATCGTATTCTTGAAGAATATCGAGGGGCGGATAGTACAGTGGTAGTGATGTCCGTCATCACGAGCATAGTGGTAGTTCGATTCCGCTCCGCGCCAACCAAGCCTCTCATACCTCCGGGGTCGGGGGAACTGGCACCGGACTTGTCTGGGAAAGTCACCCTCTGCAGTCCAGTTGGGAACGCTCCAGCCCGGCTATCTCAGGACTCCAGGGAGAATTGCTCGACCAGCATTCTACGACACTCAAGATGAAATGAAAATCCTCAAGCAGCAACCGAAGCCACACATGAAAGTTGAAAGATCGCCGTGGACAGTGGATGCGAGGAAACGAATGAAATATGGGAATTGCTGGGATGCGTACGGTAAACGTGAAAACGGGTCATATAAATAAAAAAAAACAAAAGAAATTCCTGAAGAATGGACTGTTGCTAGTTGTGTTGAGGAACAAGCACGAACGTCGTATAAAGCGCAGAAAAAAAAGCCAGCGAAATAGAATAAAATGGTGAAAGGAATGCTTAATAATGGATAGTATGGCAATGGAAAAAAAAACTGGACGCGTAACATCAGCATCACATAAATATTAAAATTATGGGAAAAGATTGCTTTTTGCATAGGGAAATCAGAAGATGTCTATCAAACGTTGCCGTCCACTGATTGGTGGTGGTTGATTTTGTTTACATGTTTATTCATGTTAAGATACCAGCAGGCTATGGATTTATTACTAGATACTTAGTGATGATCCTATAAGATCACTGATATAATAGTATACGGTGTGGGTATCGGGTAAATATCCCTGGAGAGCGAGGGATGTGTGGACCTCAATCGCTTACACCCACACAATCACATTATCTGTCGGAAACGCCAGCCAGTCATCACCAAAGTCAACGACGCTCTAACTGTTTAAATGATAATATCCTCAGTTACATTTTAGTTCTGTTTTCCTCTGATGTACCATCTACAGGTGGAACTTTAATAAGCCGTACGTCCAACTTTGTCAATAGTTTGAGTGGTTGTACTAAAAATGATCAGAGTCGTTACCCGTAAACAATGAAATTCGTACTTTTTATACGTTTTAAAATGACGCAGTCTCAAGTTTATCGACACTTGTCGACTAGAACACAGGACCCTTATTATACCAATAATCATAAGAAATTGCTCAGCTAAAATGGATCTACAAAAAGACAGAACCTTCCAAGTTACAAATCATGAATGTAGTTGTAAATCTTCACTTAACGTTGAACGAGATTCTCATAAATCCGTATATGCATGTGAAAACTCTACGTGATCTCTATGTCCAATGGATTGGCGGATAGCAAAGTGGTAGTGATGTGCGTCATCATGAACATGGTGGCAGTTCGATTCCACACCGGGCCAATCAAGCCTCTCATCTCTCCGGGATCAGGAAATTGGTGCCGGAGTTGTCTGGGAAAAAAGTCACTCTCTGCAATCCAATTGGGGAACGCTTCAGCCCAGTTATCTCAGGACTCCAGGGAAAATCGCTGCCAGCATTCCACGACATTCAAATTAAAATCCTCAACCAGAAACCGAAGCCACACGTAAAAACTTGGAAGACCTTTGTGGAGGACGGGTGCGAAGGAACGAAGTGAATGTGAGAAGTGCTGGGATCCGCATAGTAGACGTGAAGAGGGGTCAAATTAAATAAAATAAGAATAAAGATAAAATTTCGAATGGATATACCGATTTCTTTCGAGTTTTTCTCCTGGGTTTTCACGAAAACAAGCGTTAGTTTGATTCAAATGTGATGAAGAGATGATAAGCAGATGGTAGTGGTTCTTGTTGACAGTGAAATGTATTTGACTATGCAAAAAAGAAGAGAAACGCGTTAGAAACAGTCTTCACATCTTTGACATTTTTATGGTAGTGCGTCGGTCGATGCTGGATAACTTTAGTACATTATGATGTGAACTTCGTCATTTGTCACGCGTAAATACACGAGGTTCTGTTATCAAAAACTCCGTTGCTTTCAAATGTGAGCTAATCGTCGCCGACATTTTATGTTTGTCTTTTTCTTTTGTTGTATGAGAATTTTTACTCTGCTGAATAGAGTAACATTATAAAGATGTGCAAGCTTGTGTTTCAGTTTGGTACTGAAATCCGATCCAAGCGTCCTAGGACACTGAACAATTGGATGACAGCTGATAAAAATGCAACCAAAGAGTCGTGACACACTTGAAAAGTGGCTCCTTTTCTTTGCAGTATCATCTACCGATCCTAACGTATTCTCCTTAGATTACTTGAAAATGAGCAAGGAAAGAACGAGAAGAAAATTACGAGAAGAAGGTGGAAATGGAGGAAGAGAAAGAATGGAGCGATGACACGAGTAAATCTGCCTCATTAAGAGATGAGTAGGCAACAAATCTAATCTGCTATCAAAAAGATGAACTAACTATTGTCATTTCACCGTTGTTTGTACTTTCTCAACAAGTAAGTCATTATCGAAAGCGTTTCTGTCGCCTCAATGTTCGTTCTCACGAGACGTCTCGCAAAGCCGCCTGCTCTGTAAAAAAGGCGCCACAATGGCCTCAGTGACCATCGTAGCAAAGACGATGACCTTGATCCGATAGAAGGATTTTCGTAAGGCGTAATATATTTTATTAGATGCGGTTGAAAAATCTTAATCTCTAGGACGATAAATTAAAAAAGGAGGCATTTTAAGTGACCGTTGCCTGCAGAACAACACCTACCCAGAATAAGATGGAGACAGATGACCTCGTAAAGCAGTGGTGCCTTTAGTTATGATGGTTAGGCTAATGACAGCATAATGCGATTCTTCGTTCTCGACGATTAGCCGAGTGATTAAAGAATGAGGAAACATCTCCGATATGCTTTGTTTTCCACTTCTTTTTTTTCCTACGACGTTTGAGATGATATCATTACATACTTGACGCTACCGTATGGAATTGATTGCTGTGTAGTCGAATTCAAAGAACACCATCGCTGTGGAAAAGTTGTTGTCATCACCGATTCTAGGTGCATACCCATAAATCGCTTGTACAATACGTTTACAAAAGAGCACGTGAATAAGTAAGAAGGCTAAACTTCATCAGTTTGAAGTTATTCCTGCTAAATCCATAGGACCACAAATGTTTCGATGATATTTCGGAATTATTTCCTATGATATCCTCCCATTATCTATTAGGCTTCCCTATGATTGTTGCAATAAGAAAAGAAAAAATTAAGCTACATATTGCACCATCTCGATGGATTGCATTTAGACTTAATCTTCTTCAAATACCGTCGGCTGCGAAAAACATCCTCGAAGAGTTCGCTGTGATGCTGCGTGTTATCCTGGAGAAGCCTGGATTCAGTCAAGCGCGTTTTTCTGATGAATTTCTGCATGAGGAACCGCCCTAAAAAAATTGCTTTGCTCCACGTCTATGGCCACTTTACGTGTCGACTTCGCGGTGAAGCAATGTGGTCTCTAGATGTAGTGTTGACAACCGAACACTTACCACGTTTATTTTTGATGTGTCTCGGTGCGAAAACAATCGCATTGCAATCGTTTGGGCGAAAATTTATATTTCCGCTTTAATTAACGTTTATTTGCACAATTCAAATATTAACGTAGTGCATAAAAGAAGCGAAACTAGGACTAAAATACTCTGATGACAATCTTAGGCATTAGAAAACAGTCCTTCTTCACATAACCTTTAATATGTTTTGACGCTCATGAGATTCAACGAGATATGAATGACATTACTGATTGAGCAACGGCAAGAATCGATGAGTATTTCCTACATTTTTCGAACACTAAGTGTAGTGTTGTTTTGCTTTCGAGGCCCTTAGCATTCCAATTTTTTTGGGTAGTTGTAATAGATGAAGTCTAAAAAATATGTATCGATTGAAGCGTTTTGTTGAGCGTTTTAATTACAGCATTATCACCAACATTAAATGGGTATAAAACCCTATTTACGCATAGGACATAGTTAGAAATATAAGATACGGATGGAATAAAAGTGTGAACGCTCTGATTTTAGGTGCTGATTCACGAGCATTCCTACATGTCAGCTATTCCACTCTGAATACAATGAGTTCTGAAAACATTTGACATATCAGTGTGCTTGCCTGAGAATACGAACGAGTAGGCCTTTCTATATTCCAACAAAATATAGCTGCTCCAATAGGAACAGAAATGAATGGGACCTTGGAGTTTAAAAAGATTAACATCACTAGTCGATAATTTAGAGAAAATGGAGAATGCGTTAAAAGTTCTGACATGATGAATATAGGAGTGATTGGAAGATATCTTCGCGACTTTCTTAACGTCGTACCCATTTCCGATAGGGGATAAAGCGTTCCGCACTAATCGATCTCTAACAGTTCCACCATGAATTTGACTTTACCAAGCGTCGTTAGTTGAGATTGTAGTGCATATCTGGCCTGGGCATTGATTTTCGGTGACCTAGCGATGTACCTACAAGTCAGCGTCTGTATCCTCCTAGACGAGTCTGCTACCGGTTTCCCGATCCCGGATGGATGGAGAGTTCACTGAGCCCTGGACGCCGGATGGAACCAAAGACCATGCATGCATTGCAATGCATCTCTGACCACTGCGCTACACGCCCTAGTAGTGCTCTCTTCGATGTTTTTTGTAAGTTACTTATGAATTCGTTCTTGTGAATTTATGTAGCACTAGAGAATGCTTCACAATATATCGAATTGAAGGCACCGTGCATTCATTAGGAATTGATGAACGCTCAACGGTTGATTATCTTATCCTTTTAATAGTGTTATAAATAGCTTTGAAAAACCACATGCTGAAAATCACTAGTTTACTACAGCTTAAGAGAATCACACACTCTCTGTTCATGTGCTTCTCTCGCATCTTATGAACGCAGGCACTCATGTGCTGCCAACTTATTTTGTGGACTTTTCGTGCTCAATATTAGTGAAATGGTGTGGATTTCAAACTTCGCGCTTTCAGTTATCGAATATCGACAACATTTGCAATTCGGTAGTCAATTCTTTGTGTTAATCTGCTTCGTATCTGAATTCCTTGTCTAAACGTCCGACTTCTAAATTATATTGGTTTTGTCGCAAATATTCATTAACACTGTGTTACAACGAAAGACACTATGCATAACTTAACCATGATATTTTATTTGTTTTTTTAATACCAGAAGCGTGTTTAGCGCATTATGTGGGAATACTCCTGCAATACACTTGTGAAACACTGATTCGATACATTGGCAAATCACTACAAGCCTTCGAACAGTCCAAATATGCACTCGGTCACCGTTAACGATGTTTAAAGAACTGGAAATGCATAGAGCATCCTTCACGAATGGGTTAATCCGAATGGTTTATCGTCCATCTTTTTCTTCCCCTGTTATGGGATCCATCACTCACTCAATGTACCTCTAATCATTGTGAGTTGTTAAATATAACGAAGTTAAACACAATAAAATGTGTATGCTTGTAGGTATGTGTGTGGTATGTGTGGTGTGTGGTGTGTGTGCGTGTGTGTGTGTGTGTGTGTGTGTGTGTGTGTGTGTGTGTGCGTGTGTGTGTGTGTGTGTATGTCGATGTATAGTACGTTGTTTCCCGTTCTTAATTTTATTATAAATTTCGTAACTGAACGAGGACACGCCGCGAACGGTGAAATGAGATTTACTGGGTTGATTTCGCAATTATCAGAGCTTTGTTCAGGGCGATGACCAGCTAGTTCGTCGTGCGTCACCATAATCCTCGCTGATCGGATCAAAATATGTCCTGTGCTCTAAAGTGGGCCAACTATCCTGCTAGTTCACCGAACGTATCAGTGATGATAGACCACTTCGTACATCTCCACTGTAACTGTTTCCGTCTTAATCAGAGTTGTTGTTAATTCAGAAGGTTTGTGGAAACATTGTTTAGTGACGTACTTTCCAAGGTGATATAGTGGTAACAAATGCTTTCAATTATAATCACTAATTAGCACACTAATCGGAACGTTTCGTGATATCCAATAAAGCGGTGATTAGAAGAAAAAATCCTCTTTCCTCTTTGATAGTACACACTTAATGGTAATCATATCAAATGTGGTATTTGATTATATAAAAGGAATTGACGGCGATAAAGCCAAGTATGGTCGACGCCTTTTGATGTATGAAACTGCTCATTGATTTTGACCTATCGGTTTATATTTTTATTTACTTCATTATTTGACTCACTCGTGTTTATTTGCTGTCCGAATTCCAACGGATTTTTCATTTGGTTCATTATCATAATTCGTCATCCACGAAGGTATTTGGGTTGGCGTCAGGATTCAATTGCCACTTGAAATCTTTGTCTTTTCCACAAATGTCATAGAGGTTCCTCTCCATCCAATTCATTCTTCCTGAAATCCTGGGGTGAGCTCTCTAAGGCATTCCCAGCTCTTCATCGCAGTCATCCTCCTGACCTTGCGGATCAGAGAGAGCTTTTTCCCATATCGGCACGAATTTGCGGAAACAAGATGGATATGCCCAGAGTGTGATCAAGCCAATAACCACACATTTATCACTTGACATCTAACCAGTGCACTGGGCTTCTTACGCCCACGAATTTCGACTAGTTACTCGAAATAAGAAGCTGCGATTTAATCTAAAACTTAGAAAGAATAGAAAAACTGAGATGCTTGGATACAGTAAGCATTCGTTACTACTCTCATTATACACCTTCCTAGACTGAGAGTTTTTTTTCCAAAGCCTGCTTGAATATTATTGATTTCAAGGAACATCTTTGATAAAGCGGCACAATATAGTGCTAGATATGCAATGAACTACTTCCAATTTGCCGCTCCCAAAGGAATAGAGTGATTAAATTGCCCATGGCGCGTTATCGAACCAATTGCAACATGTGTATTGCAAGGCACTTCAAACAACTTCACTGCACTTGTTTTTCTGTGCAATATTAACGGGCTATAGTTGGAATTAAATGTAGAAAATGTGACCGATTAGATGTTAATTGACCACAGCAGGTTGTTGTCGCATCAAGTTGAATCGTCTGGAGTGGAAGACCGCTCCGAATGCATTCTCCTCACTCAGCAGAGATTTTTATCCAAGATAGTTATTAACTATTGCCATCCAATGATCTGCTTTGTAGATTAGATAATAGTTTAAAATGGATGGGTTTGCAGGTGCAACGGAATGTGGTTTTTCATTTCTTCTTCGAAGCTCGGATGCAGTGGTGTTGAACAAAAAAGCTGTTAAATCAATCTTAGCTACTTCTGCTTCCCTAGTATTAAGCAGCTTGCACACTATAAAAACACCAATTTATCTTATATTCGTTTCTTCAAATAATTCAACTCCAAGTGATCAATATAAATAGGATAATCTCTGAATGATCGGGAAATCCTTTTTCCTTTTGAACCTGTTCATATAAAATGGGGTGGATTGGGAGAAAAATTGTAAAACGCTGTCCCAAATTCCCATTCATTCTTCTTTTTAAGTATTACTAAACTTCGAAATATTCATTAGAAAGTGTAGCACGATGCTAAACAGCTTATATATGGGTTAAAATCACTACAGATTTTATCGACTGCTTCACATCTCATCCAAACGTCAAAGCTACTTGTCATAAACCAATGAAAGAAAGGTATGATGTCTAATTTTAGCCACTGAGGATTGGTGTCTCCAAAATAAGAACCTGATAAAGTTTTACAATATATTTCATTTTTTTTCCTAGGTCTTTATCATCGCTTTCGCAATGTCAGGAACTCTGCCTCTCAACGCCATTGTGTAAAAAACGCTCAGTACGATCTGTATGAGAAGTTTATGCGAACTTTTCGAAACTCCTTCTTTATTGGCGTCTGGATGGAATAGAACTCGTGAGTTCCGAAAGTTTTTTTTGAGTCTTGACCATTTCGAAACCAAGTAGAAAAAAATTATAGATGGGCCTGAGACAACTTCCTATCGCGAAGAACAATCCATCGAAAAATTAGGGTAGGCTTTTTCAGTTCTTCTATTATTCAACGCAATCGACAAATTTGAAACTGGGTGATAGATGACTCAACTTTTCACCTCTGCCGTAGATGAACCTGCTTGCTACAAAATGTCCCCGCAAAATATTTTTCGTGAAAAAAAGCTCAGCTAAGAACCATTAAATTCCATCTGCACCTACACACTGTGTTTCTTATCATTCACATTTTTTTCGAAGTTGAACGACAATAACATGACATAATGATAAATGAGATAAGAAAAACTGAAATTGTGATCGCTGATTTGTATTCATTATTGGGATGCTCAGACTGTAATCTTGATATGTAACTTTTTATCTCCTGCTCATTATTTTTTTTCGGCAAGGCATTGTATGAAATACAACCACAAGAGATATTTGCAAAACCTGGACCCTAGCCCGGATCGAACCGCTATTACGCTTTCCGGTGGCTCACGTGCTACGCATGAGACCACTGAGGACCTCTTTTCTTCCTTTCTCTCAAGCAGTAACGGTGCCATCAGCAATAACCCCGTCAACGGGAATGATCTGGTAATCACAGATTGGTATTCAGAGGACGTCAGTGGTGTCGTGCATAACAGGTGAGCTTCCTGAAAGGGTAATAGAGGTTGGGTCTGGCCTGGGGGTCCAAATTCTGCAAATTCCTCAGCGTCGTTGTCGTTGTGTTTCACATAATAGCCTGCAGTGAAAAAAATTAGGAGGAAGTAGATAAAATGCTATTCATTGTGATTTCGACAATAGCTCTTCAGCTTACCTGGGTTTAATGCCGACTTGTGCTACCCAGATCATTCTCGTTGACTGGTGATTGCTGATGACACTGTTAGATAGAAAACAAGCCAACGAGAAGGCAGAAACGTTTTTGAAAGTATCTCAGCGTCATCGTGATTATAATCTTAATGATTTTAGTGGAATGGTAGCTCCCCAACCATTTACAGCAAGAAAACTTCTAACCGTTTAATACACTTCTAGTGAAATGTGAGAATAGCGTTTGAATACAATTTTTGAGATGTTTTGATAACGTTATTCCATGTAGACCTAAATACACGTGTGCTCCGGCTCTGCAGCCATCGATCGGTACCGTATACCTTGTTCTGCGAGAAGATTGCTATGAAGAATCAAAACAGACCACCTATACAAGAAATACGGCTCCTCGTCAGGTATATGATTTGAAATTTCGCGCAACTTTGCAATATTGAAATCTGAATTTCCAGCTCGATTCTGCCGAGGAGAAAATTCAACCGCCACCAAGAGATCCATTCTCATCTTTTGCTGTTGAGGTGGCTGCCATCTCTCATTTTTAATAATTCCGGTTTTCTTGCTTTCTACGATTTCCAGTTATTGCTTCTCTTTAATTCTTGTGTATTTAAGCAGGCAAAAAGTTGAACACCAACTACTTCCAGAATTTAATTAATTAATACGATTAAGTCTGTAAAACGTTATGAAAAGCGGAGAAAAGAATTTGATCGTATCCCCACTTTAATGGAATATTTATTCCGTATCGTTTCTGCTTCTCTAATGTGCTTCCTTACAATATTTTTCTGCTATCAGGCATTCTAAGGGCGTACGCAGCGCAGTGGTTAGAGGAGCTCTGCAATCCAAACAGGTTTGATCCCGCTCTACAGGCTCACCAAGCCTTCCATCTCTTCGGGGTTGACAAATTGATACCAAACTTGCCTAGAAATATAGCAGCAGTGACTTGATAAATCAAGACTACCGTTAATCATTGTATAGTCCAAATATGCATTCAATCACCTCTAACGATTTTTAATGAAGTCATGGGGCATCTCTCAGGGATTGATCAACACCGAGAGCTTTATCGATTTCTTCGATCATGCATTCTGCCCATTCAAATACCATTATCACACTGTTATACACAAGCAGAACTCTACATGCTACATTAAATGTTGAATTCTCCATCGGTACCATCTGTCCTTCCCTCGAGCGATGACAGCAGCCTTCAAGAAAGCCTGCACTGGACGCTGTTCACTCCGGCCTGCTAAGTGGTTTCTGCTTATTCGAGTCACACGATGAACATCACACTGTGCATTTTATGTCTTAGTGAGAGTATCTGGCAATCGACTTAGTCGTGTCTCTCCTACGTTTTGCATTCCGTAGGGATCTAGTATCTGTTGGATTTTGTGCAGTACCCTGGCATTAAAACGCATCACATGTGTGGTTCTCCTGATTTTTTGACATCGCGGCATACACTGTAGCTCCTTTGAAGGTTGGTCGTGGATAGGGTTTGTAGCTCCAAATTCCATCTGTCATTTCCATGATAAGGGTTCCTCCTAGCATCGCCCTCTCGAAAACGCATTTGATGACTCGGAATGTTCTTTCATCCTGCATGCGTATGTTTGTCACCTTGAGTGCTCGAACCAAATCAACAATATAACTAGCTAGCGCATCAAGTGACATTAAGTAACACATTAGGCATGAATAAGTCACAGGAAACAAATATACTCATGAAATAAACGTGTACGTGTATAAGCCGCTATCAGTTCTTTACTCTTCCAAAATTACCAAAAAGTTTGAATTGCTAGTCGATTAAATCGATGCGCCAATTTATCATTCAAACAATTGCAGCAATATGCCAAATGCTTGTGATGCTGCAATTATGATCCTAGCCTTCTATTACTTTAGGTTCTTCCTATTGTTCCGGATTGTCCGCTTGGAGAAAAAGCTAGGGTGCAGATTATAGATGGCGTTGAGGTGAATAATTATACTTCAACGCGAAAAGGATATGAATGGAAATTTCTTAGTTTGCTCTTTAACTAATCTTATAAGCGATTTTAGGTAATTTCTGCAAGTGCAACTCCGGTGTCTTTCAACGTTGAATCGCCAAGGAAATGTATGCACGCGTGTCTCACTAGCACCGTATGCTTTCATATGCAAGATATTTGCCGCATTCCTGAGTAACTGCGTCAAAAAGAACACAATTACAGTTTCCGGATGCATCCCGTCTTCCGTTACTCTGTAGATCTGCTCATTTTAACCGAGTATCGAACAAATGCTCCATATATTCGGATGCCATCAATCCAAATGGATACCTACAGTACAAACCGAATTCAAATGTTCTTTACATGGAAAAATTGTGCATATCAGGCAGGATCAATGATCAGAGATTTCGCAGAATCAGAGATTTATTCCAAATTCCGCTTGCCTTGTGAATGAGTGACAAATGATAGGTTGACTTATTTTATGTTGTTTCAGATGTGATTTTGCCGCTGTCATGTGATGAAGCTTTCCGAAGAATACCACAGCACATTTTGCTCGGTTAGTGAAAAACTGCAAGGCGTTTTCAAAAAAAACTCTAAAATTGATCATCTGGGAACGAACAAATGCTTCAACCAGAACACTATGGCATTCTAGTACGCTGTTCAATATAAAAAAATACAAAACATTTAATGTTTCTTTACTATTTGCAGTGCCGTATTTTTCCCTTTAAGGTCATGCATCAGAAATTCTAACATCAACCAGCGAAGAAGAATGTATACGGGAGTGTATATTGGCGAAGGTGACGAAGAACTTTAATCAAATAGGGCAGAGCTTTTCTTTAATGCAAAAAACATCTTCTCTATAACCTTATCAGTAAATATTAATGTGTACCTCATAGCCCTTAAAATTTTATAGGCGGACAGCAATATTATGGGGAGTGGTCTCACTTCAAAGTGTGGATACATTTCCATTAATAATAATAGTAGAATAATCTATAAACTCGTGATTACCGTTTCCGCTCACATTTCATTCTCAATCATTAGTGATTGATCACGGCGCCTTAGTGTTAAAAACTGGCGGAGAGAAAGGCAAAACGAGGGCCTCAGTAGTGCTGTGAGTACACTTGAGCGTACGGGAAGGGTAACCACGGGTTCGAATTTGGCATGCATTCTGAGTTCTGCAAATATCTCAGCATCATTCTGGTACCAACAAGAATAGTTCACAATAGAATAGAATAGTTCCAGGTGCCCTACAAGCAAATGTGCACAACTGTTCGATTCTGCAATAAATTAGTGCCAGAATTGTATGGGAGGGTGTAAAACACTGGCTTTATATATTAAAAGGCTACCACGAGTCACTGCGAGGAGACAGGGACAGAGTGCTCAGAAATGTCATTTCGGCGTGTTCTAGATATAAAGTACACTTCTTGAATCCACTTACGTCTCAGTGCAAGTACGCGGCTGAATCCACGTACGCCCTCAGTGCAAGTACGCGGCTAATTCAGATGCTCGGTTAACTTCCTATCAATTATCCAATTATGACATCACTTTGGGATTGGCCTGATATAGATAAGTAGTATAGAAGAAATTCACTATTATATTCACTGTGGTGGTGATAGGTCTCTCCTTCTGTTAATTTACTAGTGAAACGAGCGATCTCCAGCAAGATCCCGTAGTTTGCTTAGCATTCCAATCTTCACATATCTCTTTCAAGAGCTTGTGAGAAACTCTGATAATCGTTTCAATCCCGTCCTGTCAAAAATTGACATTCCTTATGCTTCATTCAATAACGTTGTTCAGCTGTTTTTATGATAAATTACGTGTTTGGCACACCCAATTTGCAACGTCGTTTACCCAGAAGTGTCGTCGACTTCTTGTAGTCGACATGCATGAGTGAGAATGCTGTAATCCTTTCGTTACTCTTATGATACGTGGGACTTAATTATCATCCTCTCAAAAGTGCTTACGACAAAAGTGAATTGTTGTCCATCCTGTTTAGGGCATCGTCATGGTTTCTGGTAGGCACAGACGAAATAGTATGCTCGGAAAATCGGCAGCTCGTTGTTCCTTGTCGTCATCAATATAACCATAGTGGGCTTATAAACTTATTTCATCCTTTTCAGCTCCGAAATTGTATCCTTATTGTTAAGTTTTCGAAATGGATATGCAAAAGTTTGATCACGCACAAATATCGGTTCCGCCGAAACACAGTGGCCCATCGAAAACGATTCTGACTTCTACGACCAACTTTCTGTTCAAGTTCAAATGAACTATTTAACAATTAATGCAAAGTCGGCTAGAGTTCATAGGGTGTAAGAACAACGGTATAGCTAGGACGGTTTGCCTGATGGCTGTCGACTTTCTCTCTGTGGTATTCCATAACTTTTGAAAATTTTTGTTCCATCAATTGACAACCTTATCAGAGATTGGTGCAACAAACACTTATTGAGACAAAAGTTTCGGCGTCTTCGCCTTACTTAGAGGCCCAGTGATTTGAGTCGAGTATCCACAGACGCTAATTAATACAGTGTAAGTTTTCGTCGTTGTGCCAAACTGAATCCAGGGTGGAACACAGCACAAAAGGAGTAACTTCACTCAGCAGTGCCTTCTATACAGGAGAGCTCATGCACAAGGAAATATTCGCTAATCATGTCCAGCGGCTATTTTGACAGTGTTAGTTCACAGTGTGGCAGGTAACATAAAACCCACTAGTGGAAGATGGAGTGTCCGGAGAAAAACAAACTATTGTCAATAGATAATCAACCAGCAACTGTCTTCTCAAAAAGCCCATCACCGATTGAAGGAACTTCGTTTGGGTGTTTTTTCCACTCCTTTGTTCTCATATGTGACTATTTGTGAGACATAAAATCGACTTCAAAACGTCTTCGTTAGGTCACTGATTGCGTGTTGAAGAATGGAAATTTTTTTTGGTGAAATTTTTATCAGTATATGGGGACCCTTATGCACCGAATGGGAAGACCCCCGCTGTCCACAGCTTTAATCCATAACAATGTTCAATGTCCATAGCTTCTGTATCAAGTAATATTGGCGAAAGTTAGACAAGCCTGCTTCTTGTACTCGCTGTACTCTACAACCGTTGAATGGAACTTGCTGCCATGTAGATTAGATACGTATAAAGGATAAAAAAGGATAAAGCTCTCGGCGTTGACCAATTCCTGAGGGATGCGCCATGCATTCGACTTCATTAAGCATCGTTTGAGGTGACTGAATGCATATCTGGCTTTTATAATGACTCACGGTGGCCCACCGATGTATTGAGTCAGTGCTGCTCTCATCCCAGAGACAAGCCTGCTACCAATTTGTCTACCGTGGGGGCATGGAGGGATTGGTGGACCAGGGGCGAGGGATCAATCCCATGTGTGTTGAAGGGTGCTTCGGTTCACTGCACTACACACGCCCTTAATTGAGTAACAAAAGATTACTGAATATCTGAGTGCCTTCAAATGATTGCAGTTTAAGTGCCAGATAAGCACCATGTCGGCAGTGAATTTTAAACAGTTCAGTTTTATGTATTCATTTCACGACTCGCTGTAGTAAAATAACAATATTTAACCAGAAATGGCTACCAAACTTATGAATCATGTCTGTAGCGTGTTTACAATAAACTTGAAACGTCCTCCCAGACAAGTCTGGTACCAATTTGTCGACCCCGGGGGTGTGGAGGGGTTGGTGGACCTGAGGCGAGGGAATCCCATGTGTGTGTTGCTGGGTCCTCCGACCACTGCACCACACGCGCCCTTTGTGTAGACACGACAAAGACGTATACTGGAAGAAAAGATGTGAATAGCACACTCCAATATTTTCAAAACAACTGGGTATTGGTCCTTCAGAGCTTCTGCTCACGCCTTCGTCAAACACTGAAACAGAGAAACGCTGAGGCCATACATCCATCTTGCAACCTCTTCAGTTTCATTTAATAATGCTTCTTTTTTGATTGTTGTGTTATTATACTCGCAGTAGTTTAGAAAAAAAAACTAAAAATGTATGCAGAAGATGCTTAATGTGTTGATGGCGCTTTTACTTTTCGACAAGAAAGGACATTTATTTCGTGACGAGAATAGTGGAGGAATTGAGGGCTTTGAGAACTTCACAGGCTCAGAGGATAGAACTCGCTTTGTTGCCTCAATGGTATGATTTACGTAGCTTTTGATGGAAATCACTTTATTTTTTAAATTCCTTTATTGTTAAATGTCAAAAAAATTAAAAACGAAGTGTAGAAAAGGTTAATGCTGTTGGCGTTGATAAATCCTTGAGGAATGCGCCATTCATTCGACTTCATAAAGCATCGTATGGAGGTGATTGAATGCATATCTAGCCTTTAGAATGACTCGTGGTGGCCTACCAATGTATTGAGTCAGTGCTGCTATCTTCCCAGACGAGTCTGGTACCAATTTGCCTAGCCCGGAGGGATGGAAGGTTTGGTGAACCAGGGGCGCCGGGATCGGTCTAATGTGTGTGTTGTAGGGCGCCTCCGACCACTGCGTCACACGCGTCATTAAATGAAAAAAAAAGAAAACGAAATGTAAATCTATAAAATTTGGAGCTGAAGAGCGACAACTGCAAACATAAACGACACATTTAGAGCGACCTCCTTGCCTTGGTTAGACGAAATTTCGCTTGTTCTTCTGCTCTGGTGTTCGAAATACGTGCGTTGTCGCAAAAAAGTGAAAGTTGATTTTTTGTGGGCTTTAGAAAACCAAAAGCTATGCTTGGTGCCCGTTAAGATGAGAAACTACACATTGAAACCAATAAACACTATGGCGAGTGCACTAACTTTTATTAACTTTACAGCACTGATTGAAGCTGCCTTATGATTAAGGTGAATCGTGGAATTGAGTGTCAGTCACTGCTTCATTACCCTGATCAGCCAGTATCGAACTGTATTCTGAATATTCATTCGAGGAGAACAAGACCAGAATTTTTCATCCCAGAGCTGGAAAAGAAAGTCGACTACGTTCAGGTTCCTGAATGTGCTAAAAAGCTTGTTGAAGGTCAAATTGAGTAACTGAACAAAGCATTTTCTTCTGAATATCTGTTTATCTGGAAACTTTTAATATTTAGCAGACCTGAACACGAAAACTTCAAAAGGCTCGATGATTGACAAGGAGAGGAATTGGGGGTGAGGTTTTCTACTATCGTTCTTTTTTAGAGATTCTCTCAAAATTGCTTCCACTTATCACAGTTTGATCTACGTTGGAAATCTTTTATTTCTAAGCTAACCTGCGACTAAAGTCCATGTTGCTTCTGTCGAATTTATTCAACTATAGTGCGAAAATGTCTGCATTTTCATGTAAATCAACATTTATGAGATAGAAGTTAATGCTTTTACCCTTACGTATTACATCGGCTTGCATTTTTTTTGTATCCATTGTTTAAATACTTTTTCTAAAAGAGGAGGAAGCGTTTTAACTTTGCGCGGCCAAATCGCTGCAATGTAAAACGACGGAGCGAATTTTTTATACAAAAGTGTTAAAGTTCACTTGTGTAAGGCCATAACTGAAGAAATTATCTAAAGATCACGGCTGTTAAGGACTGCCACCGGGTGTGGGGATCGTGGAATCTGAATGGTCTGAATGGACGGCTTGTGATCAACAGACGAGCACTCGTAGGCGTGATCGCCTTTGTTCGGATTGTGTGGAACGAATTCAAGTGACATAGAAAGACATTTAATAGTTTCCATTTAATCCGATTCAATTCCATATAGCTTCATTTTTCATCAGCTTTGTTTCCACGTTGTATCTGATCGTAAATATATTGAGCGTCCTTCCCCTTTCACTCAAAGGATGTTGACATGCTTAAGGTTAAAAAGAACCCAAAAATGTTTTTGTAACATTTAAATAGTTTTTTGGCACCCTGTCAAAATGTCAACCATTTAGGCTACTAAAATCAATGTGTAACACCCAATGAATGCATAATCGTTAAAGAGGCTTCTCTTTCATTTCAAATAATCATAAGTGCTGTGCTGTTTGGAAGTACATAAGAACTAAGAAGATTATCAGGCGTTTCTTAAAGGTTCTATACATTTTGTTTCAGATACAACCGTGCTTCTCTAATGAAAGCTTCAACCTTCTACTAAATACATTCATTGATGAGCACGACGAAGGTATTGTTAGTTTCACCGTGATAAATTTTAGTTCTCCTAATGAATAATAACAAAGGGGAACGGTTAACCCAGTGATAAGTGGAGTAGACTCCCAAGAAGCACTTTCATGGTTCGATCACTCGCTCAGCGCTCCTCGAATCTACGTGGGACTACTAATGCAGGCTATCTCCTAGATTGCAGAGAGGATCGACTCGACCAGCATTCTACGACATTCATAAAGAAGAAATCCTCAAGCGACCACCGAGACAATAGGGGAAATCTTCGAAGATTGTTGTGGACGATGAATGCGAGAAAAACGAATCGAATGCAAGATGTACTGAAATCTACACAGTAGTTGTAACGACGGGTCATGTAAACAAATATTTGTAACAATGATTGCATATGACTTATCAATAATGTCGGATATTGCTAGAAACGGTAAAAGAATCCCGTGTGATAAATAGTAGATTTATTGTCACCAAAGGCAGATTTTGTCAACAGTATTTGGTGTTGAGTTTTCCAGGCTAATAGCGATAACGATTAAAGGGGCACATGTAGCAAGCACATTGATTAACCAACAAGGTTCGGTAGAGACTTCATAGTGTTCATTTTTTAGTACAGTGCTCTCCACATTTTTTGGCAGTGCTGCATATATTCATTGGATAGCTAACTGAAGGCAAATCAAAAATAGGAGTAGGAGTGACGTAGAAAAACCATTGTCCACAGCTAAAAATTTACAAAAAAATCTCTTTTCGACGAGGTTCTTTGACCGGTAGCTTGACTAAAAATTAACTGTTATTTCATTTTAGACATATTGTTTACAATGTGCGGTTATAAAAAACCGAAATGGGTTCACAATAAGTGCAAAATACTTTCAAGTGCTTACAGCAGTGCATTTGCATAATACTTGATACTTGATACCACCTGAACGGCCCGCCCTCACTAGTTGTGCGGGCCCGAACATAATCACCATTTTTCCGGGATTTGCTGCTTAAGCCATTGTACTTCCGTGGAATCCCGACCACAGCCTGGCCAAAGTCTGCCCCATGTCGTCACCACGACAGGCACTCGCAACCCTTGTGAATCAGAGGCAGATTTACCACCATGCGACTTAGATACCAGGGTGGTGATGGATCCTGTTATTGGTTTACTCTTAGCTAGGCATTCTGATGGAAACCTCAGACTCCTTCTCAGCTTGGGAGATCCTACCAGGGAATGAATCCCCGCTGTACATCGCAGTCCGACACCCAGGAACACCTCCTAGCCACGATGAGGTGGTAAACCGTTGTGAGGATTTGCAAAATAGATAGTAGTAAAAAAAAGATAATGCTCTCGATGTTGATCCCCTCAAGGGTGCGTCATGCATTTGACTTCATTAAGCATCGTTGGAGGTGTTTGAATGCTGGCCTTTACAAACACTGGCGGTGGCTCATCGATGTATCGAACCACTGCTGTTATGCTCTCAGACAGATCTGGTACCGCCGACCTCGGAGGGATGGAGGGCTTGTTGAGTCTGGAGTGCAGGGAACGGCCCCATGTGTATTGCAGGGCACCTCCGACCACTGCGCTGCACGCGCCCCCTATAGATAGTATTAAAGTAACGCACAAGAAATACTAACATACAAGTCATTCATTCCCTTAGAACGATAAAGTAATATCTCTTTTGCAATTTTGTTATATTCGGAACCCCTGAAGCACTCTACTTAAGGAAAAAATTATCTTTTATTGTCAAAAAAGCCAGAAACTCCGGAGCTGATGAAAAATGTCTCGCATTCCATTCTGAGAGCCATGCTAGACAGAGCGCGTCTCTGACGGATTAAGGTATGGTGCAAATAGTGTTTGGTTCCACCCCATTCCGCTGGCTAACAATTTGTCTAGTTGTATAAAACACTTATTTGATACATCTATAATACCCCGAGAGTCGTTCTAATGCGCCAGATGGGCATTCAATCGTCTGCGATGCTGAATGGAGTAGAATGCGTGGCCTACCACTCAAGGATTATCAGTCTGGAAGACTTTGTCCTTTTTCGTCCTCCGTTAACGGCAGCATAATGCAAGTACCTACCGATAGACTAGACCAGTGTTTTTTGTATTCCTAGACAGGTTTGGTTCCTATTTGCCGTCCCAGAGGGCTGAAGTGCTTAGTTATCCAGGGGGACAGCATCGATGCGAAGACCACATGTGTATTGTAGGACAGCTCTAAGGAATAGGATACCTGAGTGCAAAATAGTACAGCAATTTAAAAAGGTGATAAGTTGTTAAAATTTGGAGTGTTTTTTTGAGCCTACCAAGGATTGAAAAGTTTTAGATCATACCGGAATAAAAAAACACAATCCATGTAACAGGAATCTAAAGTTCATTGCGATTCGTTAAGAAAAAAAATAACAAAGAATTCAATACTACCTTCTATTCAGTTGGACCACCGGCAACGCCTCAACCAAGCTCTATGGACGCCCTCCCAGTAGCACCTGTCATTCAATTTCGTGAGCGTTCTGTTATTTCTCTTTACTGATTCCTTTTTATTAACCATTTTCAACTTTTTTATAGCACTGAACTCTTTGGCATCGAACAAGAACAAGTCATCGATTGTGGAGTTCTTTGGTCCACCTTTTGAAGATCTCAATACTGCTTTAAAGTCTGCCTTTTAAAAAATCTAAGCGCTTCATGTAATGTTTACTACGTCTTTTTTTTCAATATGAGATTTCTCAGTGCATCTTCTTCTCAATGATATAAACAATTGTTCTCTTTCTAGAAACTATATACTATGCTACTGCCACTCCCTTGTTCTGTTTTAATATGTAATTTCACACCAAACACTTTTCAATTCTTGTTGCAATTTTTCTATCACTTCAACACTTTGGGTCCCAAATAACTATAAAGGATGTACAGGCAGATTGCGTCGCAGTTGAACAGCCTTAATCCGATGGTGTAGCTGGATTTCCATGTTTTTTAGTTACAGACTTCTTAATGCTTTACCGTCTCATCGTGCCTTGGGGAAGTTCATGGACATCGAACTGCAGCAAATGGCGGTACTTAATCCCTAACACCATGGTCTGTCAAGTTGAGAAGAAGTTTCATTTCGATAGCACATCTGAGACTGAACCAATGTCCCGAATCACTGTCATTTCGGCAGCAACAAACTCTAGCTAGAAGCAGTCACGACCTGGAATTGCACTACGATAGTATTCGAGAATCCATTAAAAAAGACTTGTCAAAACAGAGAAATACCACCAGAAGAGATTTAGCTAGAGTCTTCACTGTGGATTTTGCTATGTTAAAAGAAACCATTTAGGAGTTTAAGTATTACACTACAAATGATGTGTAGAACGATAATGTAATGTACAGAGCTGAACCAAAAGGACAATCTGCTGAAGAGGCATTGCCTTCTGAGTTGGGGAAAACTGAAAAGTTTGCTTTAAAAAAAGCAGAAGCACGTGGAAACGGGTAAGATTGAATTTTAGCGAATCGATACTGGCAAAATTTTCTGCAGCTTTCTTAGCATTGTTTGAACTTCGAAACTAGTTCTTCTTTTTAAAATCACGATCCAAAACTGTAACGGAAAACCATTGACTGTATGAAGGACTGTATATATCATTATGAGTTCGAGTAATATTTATTGAAAACTCTCCGACGAAGTTTGAACGATTCGGCCACTGCTTTCAGCCATTTTTGCGAAGAGAAACTAAACCTGTTCCTCAGCATTGACTCTGTATTTTTGTTCGCCAATCGTTTACACGTAATGTTGGTCCTTCGGCATCTCCTTGATCTAACCATGCCTCCCATCACTCCAGAGTCGTCAATCTCACCCCAAATTTGCTTGTCAAAAGCTTTTGACGACTCAGAAAGACGGCTGACTATCTGCGGTATAAACTTGAAAACGGTATATCAGTGTTATTCTCTGACTCCAGAGATAACTAACTCTATCGGAATTCAGCGGCACTCCGGAGGAAGGTGGGATTTTCAAGTGATAGTCGAAACTAAAAGCATATCCGATGACATTAACTGATGACATAGCCGAGCCAATGATGCGTTCCAAACAATTGCTGGGATCTGCACAATGTATAAAGTGGGATTAAACAAATAGATAAATAGATGAATAAGCAAACATCATTCACGTACATGATTAATCCAATTTGTGCAGGATAAATAACGAAATAATTTGAACATTAGGAAAGACAACGTAAGGTGTGGTTGGAGCACTGGTCACAGTTGCCGTTGGATTATCCAGCTCTCCCGGGTCACGTGCTTCCTTTCGAGGAAAATTCGTGATTGAATTCTTTGCAATTCTTCACCAATGAAAAAAACACGTCCGGCATTAAGGTGGAGAATCCTTAGAATAAAACATAAATGCCTCATGATATTCCAAGCGTACAAGACTGATGTAATTGAAAAGGGTGTAATTATGGTTAATAACCACCCTGATGTGCTTGCGATTAAAGTAGCATTGGAAGCTTATTGAATGACAGTGGTCGTCTTCATCTTGGAATTTTCCAGACAAAGACTATGGATTCTCTTTCAAGCCATTGCTGTTTCACTGAATGCTTTTCATCACCTCGCATTAAGATAACCGTTCTCTGCGAAGTAGTGCCGACCCGAAACAACATTAGTCGCCACCGTTCCATGTTGCTCCACTCTGACTCACCAGTTCAAGAGCTCTGGAAAGTGTGAAGAAAAGATCCTCTTAACGGGTTTAAAATCCTCGGAATTTCTAACGCTACCGTGAAAAAAGCTGAATGAGGCCCACGAATTACCAACTTCGTAAAAGGGTGGAAAAAAAGTAAAAGGTAAAAGTCATCGTTTCTGTGACAGTCTGAAGAAGCAATCTAGTAAAGCCCGTATAGCAAAAAGTCTGATTCTTTAACTCGCGTCTAAGGATTTGTAGGAAAAGAAAGCTCGTAACATAATATAATGTTTATTTTTTTTCTTTATCTAATTTCAATAATTTCAAAGACTTTATCACGACGAGCAGCTTGTACAGCATATAATTTGAACCACTTTGGAATAGTTCATCCTTTCACTAAGCCAAAATATGAAAAGGAATCTAATTCACTTTCGTCAGCTGTAATCGTGCTAATATTTGTTTCGTTCAGAAGCATTCCTGTAAGAAGACAGCTCAGTTATAACATTCGATGAAAGCAGTTTGACATCTCTTCGGTGGAAAGAGCAATATGGAGCCATAAAGTGAATATCACCGTCCTGGTAAAAACCATTCAACTGAATATCTTGGTGTCTTTGAAAATTGGAATTTTTTTGACTAGGTATCAAGCTAGTTTATGATCACATGGTTTTTTCTCAACCTAAAATAGCCGGCAACTATTTGTTATTAAGATCTGGGAGGCCCTAGAAGAGCTATCCTAGAATTCGAGGAAGAATCTCCTGGACCAGCATTCGACAACATTGAAGAAGGAGACCAAAATAATCAAGAGTAAGGAAACCCAATATTCTGAAAATTGACGGCAGATTCAAGGAACGAGTCGAATGCAAGTCCTGCAATGCGCGTGTTGACGGGTCGTATGAAAAATTACATAGGAAACTCAACCACAATGATGCTGGGATATTTGCAAAACTCCGGACCGCAGGTGTTTGCGGTGGGGAATGAACGAATTATTACCCTTTCCAAGAGCTAACGCGTTCACCACTACACCATGCGGGTCCTTCGTTTCGCCTGTCTCTCAGCTTGTTCTATCGATCAGGCCATCAGCAATAACCCGTCGACGGAATTGACTGAACGGAGTGGTGGTGAACACGTTCGCCCTTGGAAAGGGTAATAATGCGTTCGTTCCCCACCGCAAACACCTGCGGTCCGGAGTTTTGCAAATATCTTAGCATCATCGTGGTTGAGCCACACGTAATAATCCGCCATGAAAAATTCTAATAGGCAGTAAATAAAAAGTTAATATTGTGATTTACATAGAAAACCGTTACGAAAAGCGCGTTAGACCTGACTATTCCCAGACGGACGAGCCCATCGTTTGAAATTGATGTTATTCATAACTTATCCAGGACTAGTCTAAAATAATTGACCTATTCTAAATTAATAAAGAGATTAAATGGGAACTCAAAACTCGTGTTCTTTAGAATACAAAACGCTGCTCCGAAAATCGCTATGCACGCTACACGAGGCACAACTGCATGCGACTCTTAGCAGCTGAACGGGCGATGTCTATCTAAGAACTCTGCTATCTTTTTCTCTTCGAGGACCTGTGCACCCAACAAAGACGATGGCACATTTGACCATATTCTGAAACCACGACTTATAATCACACCAAAAATATGAACATCAAAGAATGGGATGTTTTGGAAAATGGAAGTATGGGTGTGGTTCCGCAATCGGTTTGCTGCACCACGGTGAAAGACGAGCAAGCATTGAATACAATATATCGACGGTAATGTGGACTTCATCCATAATTATTTCTTTGAAATTCGTTTATTCTAAGCTTCTCATAGAAAAATCAAAAATTAGCAATCCGAAACTGCAGTAGGTAGAGTGTGATCGAAGCAGTAGTAATGCAAGACGTTATTTGGTCATTCATCGCTGCTGACTTCATTACCAGCATCTTCGGCCTATTACCTTCTCCAGACATTTCCACGGAAAGTGTAGGAGGGTCCAGATTAACCTAGCCATCTCTAGCTCCTTTGTTCTCACTTTTGAATAGGTGTCGAGCGATGGCTAATTACCTCCGCATGGTTATTCGTCCGCAAATTTTTGGTGGCGACGGTGCATGCGAACACCCAGGTATTGCTGCTGACGTTTTCTAGTCGAATATAGAGGGTTGGGCGCAGCTACTTCTACTCAAAAGATAATCGACATTATCGACAACCGTCCTGTACAAAAGCACATTGCCGATTGAAGTTGCTCATTCCAGAGGTGCTCTACTGATGTAGATACGACTCGATACGACGACGAAGACACCACATCGAGAAGGGGAGCGACTGTGAATCATCATCTGGGACCACTGGTTCTGAGGAAGACGAAAACGTCGAGACGTTAGTGAAACAAATATTGGCTAACAACCGCATGTTAGCTTGTCAGTGAAAAAACGTACATCGAGCTTTCATATCGCTGTTGTATGGAAGTCGGCTTACAACGATGTTACCGGATATGTTCGTTTTTATAGCAGTCATGAAAAGTTCTTATTCAATAGAAGACGAACAATAGCGTGTTATTTCAAGAACGGCTTCTTCCATGACATTAGCTATCACTACTCAATCTGGCAGTTGTCTATGAACCCTTCACTAGAATCATCCTAAACATGCTTGACAGAACAGTGGACAAAGGACATCGAAGTGAGCAAGCAGGTTTCGAAAATGATTCAGTACGATGGACCACATCCGCACGACAACAAGACTTTGTGAAGTGTTGCGAGAATACAAGAGCCCGCTGTGTCTCACCTTTATTGATTTAAGGAAAGTTTTTGACTCATTTGATACAAAAGCAGTCACGGAAGCCCTGGAAAGCCCTCAAATAAAATGGTTGTTCTTGAGCTGGACAAGAAACTCACGATCAAAGTGTCAACATTTCTCAGCGATAATAACATTACTGCAAAAAGAGGGGGTTAGGCAAGATCAGACCTTCATCGCTAAACTTACTTATCAGTTGCACTTAATCCAAAATGCATTCGCAAAATAATTGGTCTGTGAAATCTGTGAATTAGAAAACTTTGCACTACAGTAGTCGATTTATTTTCGAAGTAATGGTGCTGCTTATACATGTCATCCTTTTGGTTATCAAGTTGTGCCAAGAGACCAATTTAGAAGACTTTTGATTAGCCGCCATTAAGCGAGCAATGCAAAGGCATAGTGAAAAGGACATCCTACAGAAAACTACTCCACTGCTCGTTGTTGTCAAAGAAACCTAAGTGGGAATGTGTATACGAAATTTGAAAAATTAAAAAAGGTTAAGAATTTTCTCATCGACGAGTTGTTCGTGTCTTTTCGGGAGCGAGTGACCCTCTTGCAATACCATTAACACAACAGACGTAAGTACGGCTTCAACCTTTCAGAATTATGCACAAAGGAAGGCCAATGCACATGCAAAGCTGATGTATACACCCAAAAAGAGGGTTTCAGCAAAAGCATTGTAACCAAATCTCTTCCTCTCTCTTCCCAACGCTTTACCACCTCATCGTGGCTGGGAGGTTTTCCTGGGTGTCGGAGTGCGATGTACAACAGGGAGATTCATCCCCCCGGCAGGGTCTCCCAAGCTGCGAAGAAGTCCGATGTTTTCATCAGGAAGCTCAGCTAAGAGTAAACCGATACCAGGGTCCACCACCGTCTTGATATCAAACTAGCCGCATGGTGGCAAATCTCCCTTTGATTCATAAGGGCAGCGACTGCCTGTGATGGCGAAGACCTGGGGCAGGGGTTTGGCCAGGCTGACCTCGGGATTCCAGGGAACCACAATGGCTTAATCAACAAATCTCTGAAAAATAGAGATTATGTTGTGGCCCGCACAACCAGTGAAGACTGGTCGTTCAGATATCATGTAAGTATTGTAGCCGAATCAGTGGTCATGAGCGTCATAGAAAGGTCATTAAGGAAAGAAGGCATTCAGGTGGTAAGTGCCTCCAGAAATTTTAAAAAGAAAAAATCAGTCTTTTTGAGAAATACAGAAATGTCGGCTTGCTCTTCACGAGCGAATCGTCCACCAAAAGCTAGAAGAAGGACAACCAGTAGCCGAGAAAGAACGATACAGAGTGAGGGTGCTATGATTGAAAGAGTATGACACCTCATTACAATGACGTTTCATAACGCCTTCATTTTCCCAACACTTCATATACCGAATTGCCGAAAGTCTCAATTAAGAACAATTCTAAATGGATAGAAGCAGCGAAATGATAGCCTCTGCTCTTTTTTTGAGAAAGTTTAACAAGTGGCATGTACAGCTTTGCTTTTTCATGGCTTTGCCTTTGACTTCTCCTCTGCGTATCTCAGGTAGATTCGGCTGTTCTTCCACTCAGTCGTTCAGACTTGCATGCAGAACATGTGTGCAGATCTACTTTGACAACATGTCAAAAGTGCAGCTTCATTGGTTGAAGGCTCGAGTCTGCCTCAGTTCGTCTATGGAGCTGATGCAAAAAAGTATAAATTGTTGGAAAAACGGTTTACAATCTCTACAATTGTTTGCAAACATCTTGAAATAACATTTTATATGCAGCAGTTGGGAAAATGTAACAAACAAAGGAGCGATAAACCTTGCATGGCTGCAAGGAAGCCTACATAGAGCACTGCTAACTTAGGAACGGCAGCTACTACGAAGCGTCTTGAAGTCATACTATTTATAGTCCACTGATAAATACAGTAACGAGTTTTGATCTCGGAATCCACAGTGTGCCAGCAATTCTCGAACGTCGAATGTACATATGGAAAGTGTGGATATTTTAACACTTTCATTTTGAAATTCGTCTGCTCACGTTTGCAACGGTGAAAGTAGTGCTTGCTCAGCCACTCCTTCACGCACTCGAAAACTGCGTGCTTCGTTCCTCGGCAGCCATCCATTCCCGTCCTTCACCAGTTACATATCATTCATGTCTTACCGAAAGCAGAATGCAATAAAAATAGGTGAACAAAAAAGTGAAATAACCGATAACGTAGCGGAGAACCGACACATTACAGCCGACAGTTGTTCTTCGAAGCCACCGATTGCGCAAATGTTCGGAACGGTTGGTATGCCAATGAGAAGTCGGTTTCTGAGTGAATCACTTGTGCATTTGGAGATATTTTTTTTAAATTTTAGCTCGTTCATAATCAAAATGTTTCGCATTCAATGCTACGGTGGTAATGTTTTTTAGTAGTTTAGTAGTTTAGGCACACCTTTAGGAGGCGATGATCTGCTGAATCGTATATCTATACATGTTTATTACTTGTTCGTGTTGCAAAAAGAAGCCCACAGGTGGCTTGCTTTGCGGAACCATTTGAAGCTTCAATATAAAGCGCGGCAACGTCGAATGACTCCATAACATACGTGTTTTCAGGATGCGCTACGCAGACGATCCAGAAACATTTGTGTATTGGCAATTATTGGAATGGTGCATGCCCCATCAGCTACATGAGAATTAGATTTATAAACTAAGCTATTCCATCCTTAAACCTGTCTTCACAACTGGTAATGGGTCTAACCTTGAAGCTTGAGGAGTCGGTAGATGCAAGATCATCAGTGGAAATCATCATGATGTGTTTGCCTGATTAGATTACATGTTAATATGACCTTTCCAGGTTCTGAAGAAAACAAAACGGCCTAAATGCAAGCTATTGCGAATTATTAACTACTTCAATGACACTTTCGTGTTTGGTGAGATTGCCTAATTTCACCAAAGGAAATCGACTACAAGACGTATGCGGTCTACCAGAGGACAGCCAACAAGTGTTGGTCATCGAAATGCAATGCGACCACTAAGAGCCTGTCTTCGATTTAACTAGGACAACAAGCAATGCCAACTGTAGAAAGGCGAGTGAAAAGCATGTTATTATGTTAAGAACTTGGAGAATCACCTTTAGAGGAGAAAGTGGGAAAGTGGGTCAGTATTTATTCGCAATTCTATTAGGTCATATGCTAAAGTAAACTTAAGCATCAAATTACGAAATCTACTCAACCAATCGCATAAATCAGCTCCAATAAAAACACCGTTTGCGAAAGTAGCAAGAGTCAAACCAACTGTGATTCGTGCCAAAAAAGTGAAAGGTCACCGTTTTAGGAGACATGACTCGCCCTGACGGATCGCGCTCGTTGTTAGAATTTGGTTCAAGTTTTTCACCAGCGCCACTCGTTTCTAAAGCAATCATTCGTAGGATCTCATGCAGTTTGTACGAACTGCACGATCGATCCCGTTATAAAGCTAGACTAGATTCGTTGCATAGGAACCGAAACGAAGAATTGGGGGCAATACCACCAGGTCCTTTTTCCCACAATATCCTTTGGACAGCAAGACCCCAATGCCACAGAAAGCATCGATTTCTGCATGTTTTCGGACGAAACTGTCGAAATCCTTAACCATTTCTGTGAGAGGAAGTTTACTTCCAACCTTATAGTAGCGCAAAAATCTGGAATGCGACTGGTTCGAGAACTTTTAAAATCGAAGACTATCAGCTAGCGATAAGGTGGATAGTTTTGTATTTGTTCCACATCATATAGGTGTTAAGATAACGGAAAAACACTTTGAAGATGCTTCTCTTTATCTCGTGTCGTCTGGAAAGGAATTCAACAGTCAATACCAAGATATACTTGAGATTTGGAGAATCTTCAAGACCCATCACAAAGTGTGGAATGATACTCATTATACTGCTTACTTCGTGATTGCTGAAGTTTTGGCAGATTTCGACAACTTCAGATCCTAGAAAGCTCAAATTGATATGAAGGCTACCGAGTCAGACACTCTCATAACCACAGCAGGGAAAACCCACACATAAATTTAATTCGCACATCAAACAACTGTTAAACATTGACCATTTTGTTCTTTGTGAGATTTCCGGTAATTTGATGAAGACCAACCCAGCGTGGCTCAGCTCAAAAAAATCAGCCAGAGGTACGGTCAAGTGTGATCACAAAACACTGCTTTCTGCAGGTCCTTTCTTATTTTTGTAAAAAACATTATACAAGCCGTTACGAACAAGCTGGTGTTTTAGGGTGTTCGATGGTATTTTAGTTACGGCTACCAATATGACTAGACTGGTCGTTTTAAACAAAGTTTTACAGTTGCATTTACTCCGTTGGAATAAAGAGGAGATAAACATTACCATATTCTCGCCGAATTTTTTTTTGGGAGGCGAGGTTTTCCTTACAAACTTATCCTGAGCGGCTACCGTTTCGTGGCTATAGGGGGGTGGCAATTTGCTGCACCCATATCAGGGATTGCTCATTTTACTCTCTTACTGTGCAAATACTTAGGGATGTTTGGAAAATGTTTCTTAAAAGTGCCTTTTTGTGTGTGAAATGTGAGAGGGAGGTATTGAACCAGCATGTTGTTATAGGCTGGTTTTCTTTCTTTCTTTCTTTGTTTCTTTCTCTCTTTGTCTGGTTGCCTATTTGTTTGTTGTTTTCTGTTTGTTTGTTCGTTTGTTTGTCTGTTTGTTTCTTTGTTTTCTCCCTTCTTTTCTTCGTTTTTTTATTTCTTTCTTTCTTTCTTCTCTTCCTTCCTTCTTCTTTCTTTCTTTCTCTCTCTCTTTCTTTTTTTCTTTCACTCCTTCTTTCTTTCTTTCTTTTTTCTTTCTCTCTTCTTTGACTCTTTCCTTCCGCTCTTCTTTCTTCCCTACCTTATTTCGTTCTTTCTCTTCTTGTACTTTATTATGCAAGCGATTTCAGATAGGTCGATTTAAATGCTCACGAATGAAAGCCAACTTTCTTACGGTTTCTTTCGGCTGTATCTTATGCACTCTGACTGCTCGTTTGACAATTCGAAGCGATTTTCCATATCCTCTTGCGTTGAGCAGATGACAGAGCAGTCATCTGTACACCGATAATAGAGCTGTATCAGGAGATCGAACAGTGGAACCTCCATTTTAGAAATTTTTGTACGACAAAGCTGGATGCCAGTCGATTTCCCATAAGCAAGACACAAATCTGTGTAGAGCATTTCCCGGACCATCTAATGATTGAGCTCTTTAGGCCTTTCTTTAAGAGGGCCATAAACTGCCGTACCGACAACTCATTCCTGCTTATTGCTCCTTTTTGTTTAAAAAAAATCGTAGATAGCTTATATCGAAGAAGCGTTGGACAGGTTTGTATAAAGGGTGATGACGTCGGAGATCTCAATCAAATACGCGCTCTTAGGACACGTGTCACATAGACGATGCAGGAATTTGCACTGTTCTCTGTGTTCTTAGGAAAAGGTGAACCATTTCTACACTAAAATACTCAAATTGCTCGTTAAGCACTCTTACAATCTTTTGTCACAGCTTTTCAGAATGTTGACACTTCAATACTGAGTGCAAGTGTTGCTAAAAGTAAATTCAATAATAATCCAGCAGAAAGCTTTTCTCAAGAGGAAGACGATTCAAAATTCTACGACCATTTTCCGTGTTTAGTTTGAATCTATTAAGGTAGTACTGTTTTTTAACAATTCTAATCTTAAATGTTTTTCGCTACAAAATGACTGTTTACCTTCGCATTTCATTCAATACCGCTGAGAACTGCGGATAAATATAGAGATACTGAGCTGTACTCCGTAGCTCAAAAAGAACCCCACATCGACTATTCTGGCTTTTGATTCGAAATGCTCGTCTGCCTCAGTTGCATAAAGACAAGCTCGGAAAAACACCGTAAAAGGTCAGACTTCATGGCTTCTATTGGATTAAGCTTCGTCAGCATTGGGCTACGTGTTGGTGCCTGCAAGTCAAATTTGAACTATCAGAGAAATTCGGTGGCACTTCATACCGTAAGGCATCACACATATGCAAAATTAGGGTTGACCGTTTATTATATCATTTATTTTTTTGACGCAAGCATCCACTTAAACCTTGACTTTTGATGAACGCACATGCAGTGAGGAGCAAAGGAACTTACTCATTTCACTAGGTAACCAGCGGTTGAAGCCTCTACTCATTTGTAGCTTTTTTCAGACGAAAATCCTTTTTGTACACTGGATTACTGGTAGTTGCGTTCACATTGGCAGTGTTCTAACTACATTTGAACTGAGGACAACGTGTTTTTTGTGAACGTTTCTAGCATAGATTGTAGTAAAAAATTGGTGTTGTTAACCTGCAGTATTCAGTATTTAGCCGCACACTCCTAAATTTTTTTCCTAGATGAACTGACCCCAATAATTTTGTAGAAATTCATTCTTTGTGAAGCACATTTGTGACAGTCGCTAATGTCGTTCATAACAAAGCTACGCATTCATACCTTCAACAAAGTATGAACGACGTCGTCCGTTCACCTTTAGTCCGTATTTTTTTCCGCAGACAACACACATCCGCGTATGTAGGGATCAGACCAGTTAGCCTTCAGGAATTTGGATAGAATGTGAGGAGTATGTGGCTTACCAAATACACTTTTGAGCTACTCTTTGAATGCGAGTGCGGCTAGCTATGGCACCTAAAGCTAAATGAATAAGAGTTTTCCCTTAGGTGATTTTTACATCATGCACCAATTTGCTGAGTGATAACCCAATAACACCCACTAAAGCTAATCGTATGCTATAAACATGTGGAGGCGTTGTTTCTAACATATTTAGACGGCGAAGATCTGTCTGGATTATTAGAAATGTTTTCGAAATATGTCAATCGAAAGGTACAATAAAAGAATATGAGAGAACATCGAAAGATCTTGACCTCACTTCATGCTCTATGTAGTACCAAATATTCACACAACTGAAAACCTGAAAACGCCACATTGGTGAGACCGCAACATGAGAGTTCCATACTCAATTAATTATTGACTGTCCAGAACAAAGCGGTATATGTTGGACCACAGTTCACTAGGTCAACCAGGGGCTTTTCTATGGTTGCTCGTGTACTTGACATTTCGTATTTCACACATCATTTGCTATGTATAAAACAGTAACAGGGAAAGCAGAGACTTTCCCTTTCGTGATTTATGACAGTAAAAACCATTTTGTATGGCCTCATTAAAGAAACAGCACCATGTAAATTCTACTTGTAAGCCCAGAACAGAGTATAAAGAAGAACTTTATCGAGCAGCAGCAAGACAAACCAAGGCTTAGGTTGAACAAGAGAAATAGTAACAAATTTGTGAAAATAAGATATCGCTACTACGGAAAGTTGCCAAATTAACAGGAGAAATAACCGAGAATCCGAACCAGTACAATAGTAAGGAACATGTGGGAGTAATTCATTTCTTCTACGGAGAGTCACCGAGTTAATAAAAGAAAGAACCATGAATCACGTTTTCAATATTACGCGGCATACTTACAGCATAAATACTAGACAAAGGATTTGTTTAGGTTGAGTTTACACGAGGTTCTTGTATAACCATTATTCAGCTAACGTCCCGACGTCTTCACTTTCTTTGGAGACGAAGATCCGAGTCGATAGTCCATAGTCGTGAATCGAGCGGCTTATTCACGCCGAGTTTAAGCGAAAGTCGCTTTAGCAAGGTACGAAACAAAGCCATGAGACGGATCTTCGAAAGAATCGCCGAACTCATCGATGCATCTTTCGAGTGCTTCATTCTCAAGAAACACAGCTAACTATAAATAAAAGCATTCTATAAGTTTACAAATTCCACAATGTTGTTAAAAGAAGATACGGTAATAAGGATGCAGCACATAAATGCACGAACCTTGAATACAATGCAAATCGCCCGTTGTTAATTTTTTTCACTCGTAGCTTCGTGCCTACTGTATCAAAGAAACAGAGATATAAAAAAACAAATTCATTAGAAGAATTTCATATTGCAACAGGTAGGAACACGCGATAAAGTTGAATCGGAGTTCGGAAGGGCCGCAAAGGTTTCTAGCACATATAAAAGCGAGCGTTATCGTTTGGCAAGTAGTGGTAAAAGTAGAATAACTCACCAAATATAGCACGCATTCTGCTTCTAGTGAAGGAATATCCCAGATTTTTGAGCAACGCATCATGCTGCTGCAGTTCCGCGCTGAAATATTAGAGCCATGAGTGATTCCTTTCTACACAAACGTTTTTTCTTACACTTGTTACACGTTCATTTCAATTTAAAAATTTCTCGCTTTTGTCTTTCCCAAATGTGCTGCAATCACGAGACTTAGATCTAGTGTCACACGTCTTAAACCATTAAGGAAGAAACAAGTCAGTGAAATAGAATCCATCTGCTGAACTGATCCGGAACATAGCAGTTTGGTTAGATGTTATACCAGATATTGTTGAAATCCCTTCTCCAAATTATTCGTTGCCACAATTGTTTGTGCCTGAGTGATGTTCTTGATGCGGAAACGCAAAAGACTACAACTTACAAATTATTACTAGAGTAAACTGGGCACTTTCACTCTGTCCTACGATTGCCTTGTCATTTTCTTCGCTATGCAGGTATGAATTTCTTGAGTTATGCAAACCACTCAGCTGAAATTGAATGCTTTATGAAAAAAGAGTAGCGGTATGAACCTGATAAAGGGCATTCCATATATGAAGGTTCCCTTTGTCGCGAAGTCTTTTGTTACAATGTTTTAATTTTTATTTGCTGAAACTGTCTCGCTTGTCTGCCAGGCGTGTTATTGATCTATTGGTGCTACCAGCAATGAGAAATAATCGGGATGAACCCATTTAAGCTGAAGCAATGGTATAAATCACAATTTCGTCAATTTTTATTTATTGCCGGAACGAAAGACTAGCATGGTGTGGTGGTGAACCCGTTAACCACCGACAAGGGCAATAGCATGTTCGGTCCCCACCGTAGACACCTGCGGTCCGGAGTTTTGCAAATATCTCAGCAACATTGTGGTTATATTTCACATAATGCCCTGCCAGTAAAAACTATTAGGCAGTAAATAAAAATTGACGACTATAGAACTAGTTTCTGGATTTGGATGCGTCAGATCGTTGGATTTCGATGTTCTCACTACCTATGCCACTTCACAAGAAAGGGCGCATGTCATTTAATTGCCCCAAACAGCAAATGTTCGGTGCTTGCCAAAACGCAGCAAAGCATTGTTTTCACGAATGTTCGTACAATTCTCCAGAGAGTTTATGTTTCTTTTCAAACTACTTCTGGTGTTTTTGTATCCCCGCACCATTCTAATCCCTTCCGCAAAAGTCTGTTTTAACAGAAATTAAGACTTTCCAAAGAGTCTCTTTAAAACAACATTACGTATAATACTGGTTAACAGAAATCCCTTAACAAATGAAATAATCCGACAAATGCTCTTGAATAATTGAAAGGGATGCTCATCAAAGTAATAGTTATTTTCGTACATCTTATCATTTTCTTTTAACAGCACTATATGAGGACGTCAACTAAGCATTCCTCATGCTGGTACAACGTGGTTTTAGTGAAAGCTGGCTGGTAACATACGACGACAAGCAAATAGCTTCTATTGTAAGCTGTTCAACACCTGCTGTTAAATTTAAGTCCAACTCATTTCTTAAATGAACACTACTGCATCAATACGTTCATGACTACAAGTATCTCTTCCGAAACAGTTTCCATTTCCTGAACGTAACATCCAACGGGCAGTTCCGTTTGTGGTTAGATGAAATGTATGCAGGATTTCCTCAAGTCTAATGCTCGTAAATCGCTTATCCTGTGAATTGTTCTGAGATATATTCAGGTATATCCAAACTAAACAGTTCTATTTAGTAAGTGTGAAAATAACTGCATCTTCCAAAGCGCAAATACTTCAACTTTCAAACAGTTTCGACCTCTTTGCATGACTTTTATTAGCGTTCTAGTTCTATTCTCCATACAGTTAATCTCCACCGATCGTTAATCGAGAAGGAGTCATCCAGTAAAGAAAAAACTGTCAGAGTCAACAATACTCAATAGGAAAAACCTATTTTGACACCTACATACCGCATGGGCATTGTTGCAAATTCGCTTTTTCTTCGATGAACCATGGGAATCTCTAAATGAAAATCCAGCGAATCATACTTTTCTTCTCATGTCGTCACCAAAGGGACTGACAGTTATTTGTTTGGCATTCCTTTCTGTTTCTATTCCGAAAATCCTATGGTTTTTTTTTCTACAAGTATTAAATTTCCGGGTCTGAGCTGCGCAGCTCGACTGGCATGTGTGCGCCTTTTCATAAGATGAACTGTTCAAAACGTTTTCCAAGAAAAAGGATAGGCTCTTCTAGTCATGGATTAATTTGTTGAGGTAGTATGGGAAATAGAGTAATAAAACAGTTAGGCAAAGAACTGGTTAGAAAAACACGCATAATATGATGCAAGAACCCACCACGAGCTGATGTGGAGTGGTGAAAGACACACCGACAGCACAGCCACCAACCGATAAATTGATCGAACTTTCTGGAGAGCGGCGGCAGAATAGCCTACGGGGCAGGTTGTTGGACTGGAGCGCGATTCCTTCATGACAAACATGAAGGAAGAACCCATGCCAATTTTTCTGCACTGTAATTGGCTGATGGTGTTTTGATGGATTTTCCCTGGCCGGCAGCTCTAGTCGCTTATATGTGTGTGTGTGGAGATTTTCAAATATTCTTTCCCAGTATGAAATTAATTTCTGTCGTTGTAATAAACACTTTCTCCATATACAACCGGTGGTTGATTTTGGCAACAACATGGCAACTATAAAGGCTATTCTCGGTATGAGAGCAAACACCCTTTATTCGTTCATACTACCATCCTTCATCATCTTTAACGTGTTACGAAGCTTAATTACGCTCACCACTTCGATCTCCCTAGGGTTAGCGTTGCCACCGACTTGCACCGGGCATGCCTTTGGCCACTCGCACGCGTTGATCCCTTACATCTTGATCTCGTAAGCATTTTGTGCTGTGTATTCCGGAAACACCAAGACAGATCGCTACTCATTTCAAAACAGGATGTATGAATTTCCACCTAGTTGTAAACCCGTTTCTTCTCATCTTATCTTAGGCTCCATTTAGCCTTAACTTTGCTTCTCTGTGCCGTAATAAATACTTTCCTTTTTATACGGAGTAGCCAAGCCATCATGAAAGAACTGCTCGTCGTCGTTGACAGGACAGACCAGTGTGCCTTTCACTGGCGCTGTTTTATGTTAACCGATCGTTTTTGATATCCAGAGTGAACCGGCTTATGCGTTTCGCTAGTTATCAGTACACCCAATTTCAGACTCTATAAACTGTATGTTGTATACGGCAATGATTTCTATGATGTTAACAACTCCTGCGATTAGTCCACGAACCGCCTGTAACAATTCGAATCATAAGCTGTAGTAAGAGAAACACAGCGTGCCTTATAACAGTGACGAAGTATAAACTTACATAGTTGAAACTCTGACAGCCTGTCTTCACGACCACTGCGCACCCCAACAAATTTTCCTTTCGTTTCTTACTCGCGCATTCGTCATCCATGGTGGTGGTTTTGCTAGAACATGGTGGCGGGAGCAAGTTCCATGCGGTGATCTGTAAGGCATTTTCAGCTGCCGATAAAACTGATTCATTGAGCTCATACACACGTGCGCCTATCACGTAAGCGGTCGCTCAGTCGAACTCTTGGTTTTCTTGGAGCCAACTCTAAAGTTTTTTCTTCGTTCATCTGTCGTCCACTCTTTTCATTACACTGCCAATCCAACTTTGTTTCGCTGTCGATTTGTATTCTCCTGGGATAAATTTCGAAAGTTAGGGCTTCGTATTCCGACTAGATACTGTGATTGCGGTTATATTTCAGAAGACATCGTTGAAGCGTTCTGTGGGTAAAAGGATAAAAGATAAAGCTCTCGGCGTTGATCAGTCCCTGAGGAATGCGCCATGCATTCGACTTCGTTAAGTATCGTTGGAGGCGATTGAATGCATATCTGGCCTTTACAATGACTCGTGGTGGCCTATCGATGAATCGAGCCAGTGTTGCCATCCTGCCAGACAAGTCTGGTAGTAATTTGTCACCCCGGAGGGATGGAGGACTTGGTGAGTCTGGGGTGCAAGGATCGATTCCACGTGTGTGTCGCAGTGGCGCTTCCAACCACTGCGTCACACGCGCCCGTTCTATGGGTACGGCGTAGAATTCTTAATGCGCTTAAAGTTCGGCCCACTCTTTTCCTAGCATAACAGAGGGCTGGGATGATTGAGTCGAGAAGGTGCGCGCTGGTTTTCGAGTCCTTTCGTTGGTAGCTTGAATGTCTTGTCTGGGAAGCACGAATGCAGCATATGCTGCTTTCGCTTTTCTGTCTAATCCCTTAATTTTGTTCTTCGCCTTTATTGAACCGCTAACGTACACGTACTTGGTCATTTCCGTGGTCAAAGAACCATCCAGTTTGATCTATTCAACTTCGCACCATGGATTTTTTGATGAACTGGGTCTTCTTCCACTTTACCCATACTCCTTTCTTTTTCTACGCTTGGCTGAGCTCTCTAATCATCGTCTTTGTTTCGTTGGCACTTCTTGGAAAGGTGGTCATCAGCAAAATGGAAATTTGTCAAGAATATTCCATTAATGTGCATGCCCTACTCATTCCATTTAACCGTTTTTTATCACAAACTGCTATGCCTCCATAAACTTCGGTTAGCTTGTGCCGCCTTATCAAACACCTCTACCTATGGGAATACTAAGGACTCGATAGAAAAGCCACAATTTTGTGCTCCAGCTCCGATGACAATGGGCTAGTGTTCATATTAAAGAGACATCCACTCTGTGGTTGTCCACTGTTGATGGAAGATTGTTGTTTCAACTTTGTGAAATCCTCTTTCGCAGTAGATGAAAGTTAGAAGAAATTGCGGATGGTACTTCCTACAAACTGCTACTTACCTGAAAACGGTTTGTATTTGGTCCACATAGCAAATTTCTTGTCGGGAATCCTCCTTGTTCAACAGGTCATGGGTCATCCAAGAACACCTTGGATATGTGCGACGAAATCATCTTTGCAAAAAGCTTTTGAAGCACACTCAACAAGCATGTCGGGCGATAATTACGAAGATTCCTTCGTTCACCTTTCTTGTTCAACATTACCATGCTCAATGTCTTTCATCGCATGGGCACTTTTTTTTCTTTGAAGTTAGAGGGGGCATATGCTTCACAAAAAGTGCATGTATTTAATGGGCACCATCCTAAAGAAAGACGGTTATAGTATTACAGACACTTGGAGTTATGTTTCTCTTCATGCTTTCTTTCGCATGTCAAGCTTGAGAGAAGAGAATTCCGGTTAGTTTTTTCTTCAAAGGGGATGTTAGGGCACAGAACGGATATTGAGTAATAAAAAAAAAGTTGGTGTCCGAACTTCTCCATTATCAATTTCACATTTTGACAAAAAAAATTGCAGTGAGAACATTTTCGTTCGCCAAGGCGATCAGCGAAATATTCTTGTCGCACAAATCTCAATGGCATTTCTTCAGACTACTTGTTTTGCGCTGCTTTTAACAGTATCTTCCGTCTGTACTGATGTAGATACTCCTGTAAAGCTTTTCTGAAGCTGGCATTTACTGCAAAGCCGGGTTGCAGCAAGATTAAGCTTCCATTACCTTCTCCTTTCGAACTCCTCAGTGAGTGTGGCGATGCGTTCTGATTTTCTTCGAGCAATTGACACGAATTCGACATAAGATTGCGTTCTTGAACAAAGAGCTCACAGTCTTCGGCCAAGTCATTCTTAAGCTGGCAGTTATGTTGGGCCCACGGCTGAACCGAATCTTTGAATGAAAAAGCCCTTGATCGAACCCAGTGCAGAATAATGGAAGTGCGGATGAGTGAGGCAGGTACCACGTTCTCATTGAAGGGACATGATCAATCTCCGCATGTATCGTAGCATTAAGTGACTCCCACCTTCAATTATGAGTTTGTTTATTTCGTCGAAAAAAATTCATGGGAGCAGTGTGTCTTTGATAGGAGTCTTACAAGGCAGTTCCACTTTTTATTGTTTTTATCAATACTGATTTTCCAATCCTATATTCGCTTCAATTTCCTTTCCTATTATAACACTGAAATCGTCAACAACAAATTCATGAAAAAAATTTATTGTTGCTGTCACATGGTAGTAGAACGCATGTAATTCGTACACACCGGCTGCATTCGTCAGTGAGTAGCAATTGATGACACTGATCTTCTCACGACCCATTGATTGAAAACGAAGAATGACTATGAGAAGGGAAAGGGTCCCGCACACTGGTGGACGACAAGCTCTTCACCAATGACGTTTCGTGGCGGAACCGTTTCTTTGCTGATCAGAAGAGTTTATTTTCACAGTTGGCTTATGTTTTCACATCGGTTTTTGTCTCTGGTAGTACGAACAGTAGAATCCGATGTGATGCGTGGATTCAAAAGCATCGTGTATTTTGGCATCCAATTAGGGTGTTATGGCATTGTACGCACAGAGTAAAAACAATTTTCATGTGGTGTTGTGTGTGAACGATTTCTTCGTTCGATCTACTAAGCTCTAGTATCAGGTATGTACACACCTAGTAACTAGTAACTTGATTCGATTACCATATCAAACCCACATTCAAAAATGAAACTAGGAATGAAAAAAATGACTGAGCGAAAATGTAGAAGCCGGATTCCCGTTATTAAAAGTTCTATTTAATTATTCTATAATAACACAAACCTCCAACGGTTTACCCCCTCATCGTGGCTGGGAGGTGTTCCTGGGTGTCGGGCTGCGATGTACAGCGGGGGGATTCGTCCCCCCGGAAGGGTCCCCCAAGCTGAAAAGGAGTCCAGCCTTTCCATCAGGAAGCCTAGCTAAGAGTAAACCAATACCAGGATCCACCACCGTCCTGGTATCAAAGTCGCATGGTGGCAAACCTCCTCTGAGCCACAGGGGCTGCGACTGTCTGTCGTGGTGACGACCTGGGGCAGACCTTGGCCAGGCTGACTTCGGGACTCCAGGGAAAAAACAATGGCTAAACCAGCAAAACTCGGAAAAAGTGGTGGAGACGCTGGGGCCCGCACAACCAGTAAGGAAGGGCCGTCCAAGTGTCCAAGTATAGGGACACAAATTGGCAACGGGTAGATATAAATAGAAGTGTAGGCGTATGAAGAAAGCAGATGTTGGATAGCAATGTGACTAGTCGTCGAACGTAAAAGAAGGGACTGTTTTACTGAGATCACAATGCATTTGCATTTAGTCATTGATAAGCTGATACAACATCAGTCAACAGTTGTCGACATAACATCTATGAGACCACGATGGACGACATTTTAATGAATTCCATTTCTCATTACTTGTTGAAAAGACCGCCCTAAGGAGAGAGCTAACCTGTCGCGCCAGGCCATGCTACCGTGAGAGGACTCCTTTTTCACTACTTTTTCTTCATGCGCCGTGCACACCTTGTAGTTAATTGTTAACATTTCGTGCTTCTTGCGCATGAAACGATCTGGTGGCACTGAAATTGTCCCGCCTTTCCAGTGCATTGTCAAGTCAATGTTTTTGCACTCCCAAGCAAGTTTGGTGCAAACCGATAAGGATCTCAGAGGGAAGGAAAGCTTACCTTAACTGCAGCACCGATTCTAACCAACGACTATCTAGTGCAATGCACGGCACGTGGTGTTTCACAAGAGAACACAATGCCGTCAATAAAATATATATTTGATATTTTGCATCAAGATGCTTACATATTTGCTCTTTGCTGAGCAATCTAGCATTCATAGTAGCATTTACAGCTGCCCTGCGGCAAAAACCTTTGCCGAGATGGTTTCACTTCATCGTTTTTCCTTTCTTTCCAAGTTGGTACACAGCTTTCTCATTATGGTGCATCCGAAACGGCAGTCGGCTGGAATTTCCATGTACTAGAGGTCCAGTGTCTGTATTAAGAGTGCTGATGGTATGTCGGTTTCTAAATGATTCTGATAGAGATTAGTAAATTCATCAGACTTCTATTTTTGTTGAAGACGAGCTGAACTCATTCCTGTTGTTGATTTGGTTCGGCTTGATTTTTTTTATGAGCGACAGCGTAAGCATCATGAAAAGCTTCTAGAGTGTTGTCGACAAACACACATGGCACCGGTCAAGGCGATCCCTTCGATTGTCACTTATACACAACATTATCAACAAAATAAGGATATACTCGTAGCTAGCATGTTTTGGTAATCCATTCTGTTCGGCGTTATTGCGGCAAAGCGCTGTCGGCGTTTTCGACAACGATATTTTTCCAAGAGCTACATTCAATACTTCCTAATGATCGGAATAAATATTCATTTACAATAGTTTTCTGATTTCGTTTCTTGAGTCTCTTTCGTTCTTACAAAAAAATCTTGTCGGAAGGGAACTTCAGTCCGTCGCTGTGCACGGATAGAATAGCCGTTGATTTACTATGGCATGGTCTATCTCGTTATCGTATTCTCTGTTGGACGATTTCCAAGTTCAAAGTTGAGAGGAAAGCGTTTTAAACTTTGAGTTACCATTAAAGAATTTTCTGACCATGATAGTCTCAGACAACCCCCCTCCCCCCCCTTCTTTCTTTTTCAATCCGTATCTCCTAGCACTTTCTGTCTTTAAAAGGTTCTTGTCCTCTTAGGGGCCAATATTGATGTAGAATTCGACAAGGTTGGTCTTATAAAGAGCACAATCTCTACAGTAATTTCGGGTCCTTGAAGAATGCCGCTCCAGCAATAGAATAAGGAAATTCTTCATAGTTTGATGCTAAAGCAACTTAAGAGTGCTCCATATGTCTTCATTCTAAATGTCTCCGGTAAGGAGTTTAAATTAGTTCAAAGTATCGACAGTTAAATGCCGAGCTTGTGGCACCAACATCACCGACTTTTCATGTTCCCAGGAATGTTTCGTCAGTATTATAAACAACTCTTACTTAGCTGTTTTTTCTCCTCTCTGTCAATAGTTCTATAACGTTACATAGTTTAAGAAGTTTTTTTAAAGAGCAGCTTATTTTCTTGAGAAGACTTCCACCTGGTGTAATCTTCTCCTTTGTTTTCTTTCGGACTTTGACTGAGTTGACGTGCAAGATATAACCCTCATTTCCGTAATCACACTATCCAAACATTTACAAGAAGTTCGTGGCAGGGAAGTTTTGTAAGCTTCCATCCCATGCATCCATTTGCGCTGTAGTGCAACTAAGAGGTCGCCTTGGATCCCAGCCTGGAAACGTATCATTAATCACCTGGTAATCATCCACCAGTGAAAAAGTTTCACGATATGCAGTGATTTCTATAATCTTTTAAAAAGAATACCATTGCAAGAATACGAAATTCTGCAGCTACAAGTCTGTTCTGTGATTAAAAAGTATTGTGACCGAACGTGATTTTATTATGGTGGGATAGGCGGGCGGTTTCATGTTTAATTGCTCTCCTTTCCCTAGCATGAAAACTGTATTGTTGGGAAGTAGTGGCGACCTGATTGATAGTCCAAAGACAAAGAATCTTTCAGAGTTTTTCATTAAAAAAGTGTGTTGTATGTAAGCGACGAATATGTAAAAGTTCTTTGCCTAAGATTCGGAGTAGTATGCTATCCAAAATCTCAAGGTGATTTCCTCGTGCCTATACATGTTGTTTTTAGGCATTCTTTTATTTATGACGTATAAACCCCCATTCCTCGTCGTTGCCGTAGAGAAATAGTGTTCTTAGTTGTTGGGCTGTGATTTTACTAATTTATCCTCAATAGTCCACTCATTATGCGTTCCTATCATCAACAACAATGATGCAGAGGCTGATAATCGGTCAAATATTCAATCAGAACGATCTCCTTTGGAAGATGATCAAAACAATAACAATGATATCTCTTTAGATTTTGATATTCACGTTTTGCTTACGACCGCCTACATTACGTCAAATTCTATAGGAACGACTTGCAGGAGAAGTATAACATCAGTATATATAGATCTGCATATTGTATAGATAGGAAGGAGATGCCGTCTAAAAGTGAACCTTCTTTCAGTTCACAACGGCTAGTGAATGTCTGCAGTAAAGACCGTAAGCGATTTCGGGGTTCCAGAGAAAGTCGCACTCGATCAGCACTCAGTGCATCACAAGGGAGAGAACCCCACAAATCCACACTTGCAACCAGATCCACGCCTCAACGCGACCGCATTTATGCATGATGGTTTCAAGATAACGAAAGGGATGGAAGAACCGATAGATCAAGCACCATTGCGAGCTATATAAGTGAGAACTTCATGGATGGGTGGTACTAGACTTGTTCGCTTAAAGTTTGGTCAAAAAAAGCTAGCTGAAGCGTTAGTCAAAAAAATATGTTCTGCGCTATCTGTGCTGCAAAATTTTCAAAAAAATGAAAACCATCTTTCTGGATAAATAAAGTAAACAAAGTTGCATCTAAAATAGTATAGCAGTAGATAATAAGAAGCACAGTGGTAATCATGTCTATTAGCACGAGCATGGTGCTGGCTCGACTCCGTTCTGGAGTCAAGCGTCTCATCTCTCTGCGGTCGAGATACCGGACATGTCTAGGAAAGGTTCGCCCTCTGCAATCCATGTGGGAACTCTGCAGTCCGGCTGTCTCAGAACTCTAGGGAGAGTCACTCGGCCATCACTCAACGACATTCACAGTGAAACGAAAATCCTCAAACAGCAGCCGGAGTCACACTTCAAAAAGTTGGAAAGTTTCCGTGGATTAAGGGTACGAGAAAACGAATGTAATGGGAGGAACGTTGGGGTCCACACGGTAGATATGAAATACTGGTCATATAAAAGAACTGTTTTTTTTTGTCAAAATCAGCAGCTTCGTGGCCCTCTAACAACGCGTTACTACAGTAGTGTCTTATCAAAGCGGTATCTAAAAGTCATCATTAGCCTGTGAATCCACTTTATTCATCCATCCTTTCTCATTCTTTCCCATCTTCCAGTGCAACCAAGTGTGGTGCAGAACACGAAAAACCATTCTATTGTGCACTGAGTTATCCATCGTTAGAGAAAATACTCTCTAATGAACTGTCGGTATGACTCATGCATCTGCAGATGTTGGGACGCGCTGAACGACGAGGCTACGCTCTGCGCTAGACACCAACTGAGTTCAGATTAAGATCAAAAATGTTAATTCATCACAAGATGACATTACTCTTATTAAGACCTTTAACGAAAGAAATTATTCGTCTCGTAGTCCCCCTTAAATGATAGTGAAGGGACAGTGTACACTCAAATATACCTACTATATGAAGAAGCTAGACGATCACATCAACTCTTTGTAGAAGTAAATAGACAAGACAATGATCACGTGTGAGGATGGAGTAAACACAGTCGGAGAAGCATTGAGACACAGCATTATGGAAGCGGACAAACTCGATCCGAAAATTCCCTTTATAAGCCCTGAACATAAAATTGAGGCCATAAATGATACAAATCCCATCGAGTACGTGGAAAACTTGCTACACATCTCTGCCTCCAGCTGCGATGGACAAATATGGGGTTGAGAAACATTTTGCAATACTTCCACTCATTCAATTGTTTAAAAAAAAAGGGGACGAAATGCTTAAAATAAATAATGAAACAAGTGGAATAGCCAAGCAAGAGGAAACATTGCAAGAAACATGCTCAATTCAAAAGAAGTGTGGGAATTGCCAAACTCCTGTTGAATTCTTGAACAGATGAAGCAAAGTAATTATGTCGAAGAACAAGAAGAACTATACAAATTAGATTCCAAAATCGACTTTCCTTTAACCTCGGCAGACTAATTAACACGTATTCTTTCTTTGATAAGCTTACACGAGGTTGATAAACAATCTTTGTTCGGCTAAGGTTTCCACGTCCTCGTCTTTACCAGAGCTGATGATCCGAGTGGGTGGTCCACAGATGTTCGTCTTCTTCGCATAGAGTTGTATCATTTTCAATAGAGTATCTCTCGTATTTCTTCGTATAGAGGCAACTGTAGCGAACAACTGTGCACCATCGTCTCGGATCATCGGATCTGCTGAAGACGAAGAGGTCGGAAATTCAGCAGAATAAAGATTGTTATTCAACAAAAGTATGTGAGAACTACTTTATTCAATAATTATTCAACTACTTCAGAAATGAAAACACGTGTGCCCACCGACATTTCCTTAGAACAGCGATTATTCGATACGTTTACAAATAGTACTCCGAGATCTCACAATACATGTGAAAACGAAGTATAAATGACACATGTGGAACGAAATGATGTCTGAAAACTATTAAGGAATACATTATGGGAGAACTTGAGCACAGAAAACGAGAGGAAAAACGAAAAAATACAAGAAAGGCTGCGATGGTATGTCGGATAATTGTGTGCTAGATATTTACACGAGTCAGTGAACTTCACATACACGAGGACCTGGTGTATTAATTTTGTCTACTGTGAGGAAGTAGAATATGCACCAAATGACTTCGAAAGCATATTAATGTGACTTGAACAGGGATCGGATGCTATGAGGGAAAGTAACCTTTGTTATAAATGTGAATCAAAATGTTACAGAATAACCAATTGCAAAAGAGTACCATGCTGAATATGTAAAAGATGCGGGCATCACAAATGTATTTTCAGAAGTCAGCAGCTTCCAACAAAGCAGCAAGCCACTCTACAGAATCGTAAAGTTCTTGGCGTTGATCAGTCTTTCAGATGTGGGCCATGCCAATCGACTTCCTTGGGTATCGTAGAGGTGATTGAATGTCGTGGCGTAGCAGTAACGATGCAAGGGTTTCGTCAGAGGACAAAAGCTTGAGGTTGAACCATAGGTCAAATCCGCAGGACAGGGTGCTGCCTTTAACCGCTGCACAAGATGCTCTCACCGTCCTCTAGTTAATCGATCTGAAACAGAAAGCACATAAAGGCTAGTAAAATTAAAACAACAAGGAACAAAACCCAAAATACCGTCGAAAATCACCAGAGCGGTGACTGAACGGGTACAAAGGAAAGAGACTTGTTATTTTGCATTGACTATGATCGTGTATCAAATGTCAAAATCTTGGCAGGAAACCACGATCATTAACTAAAGTAATCAACCACTGGAACGAGTCAATTAATCAGTGATAAGTTTGGAAATCGTCTCTAACAACAAAATATCGATTCAAGAAAAATTAATTGAAAAGGTTTCTGTATATTGGGATGAACTGGAATTCTTGGACATATGGGATCAATCGCCAATGGACGTGAACGGTTGAACGCTATACTCCGGAAAGAGTTCGTAAAACAAATCATTAAAAGAGAAAGAAGACGATCATTGTGCACATTCCGCTTGAAAAAATGGAACCACCACACTTCCAGACGTTATCGGATTAACGAAACGATGGCGGTTGAACCATTGTAAAGGATAATCATCAAACATACACAGAACAGCACTGCACTCAATCAGTGATGTGGAACCATCACGTCACCGTTGCATTAAGAGATGAGATCAGCGAGGGAGTCGACAAGTCCAAGTTCGTTAAGGGAATAATTATGCACTAGTTCACAGCAAACATTCCTCAGAAGAAAATCATGACATAAGATTGTAGGTGGACTCCGACAAATCGGGACGCTCAACAAACTGTCCTTCTCTAAACAATGTGCTCTTTTAGGGACCACTTGTTTTTCGAAATGAAAAAAAAGCCGAAAAACCACATCTAAAACTAGGTAAAATATGGACGTAGTATGATTCCTGTAGAAATGCCACATCTCACGAGTGTTAGAAATTAAAAACATTGTTATCTGTGCATTTAGAGAACTTACCATTGACCTCAACTGTTCACTATTACTCCTAGCAAGAAGAATGAAGTAGGATTTAAAAAACCGCACACGCAGTTCACTTCTTGATAGAAGCTTCAGCGGTGAAATATATGTATAGATAATACTATTATTACCGCAAGTTTCTGCGAACATTGGACTCCCTACGTATATGAAGATTTAAAGCAAATTTTCCAAGATCTGAGTATGGACTTATGAGGACTTATTTTCGCTGACAAAGAAATGACACAGGTTAGGAAGTTAAGACATTGAAAAGAATTTAGCGTTAACCACTAAGGAAATGATCTTCGAGGCAACACGGCAGTGGAAAGATGACCAATTGCTCTGCGATGGCTTTATCCAAGAATGCCGAAACTAACCAAGGGCTCAGCTTCCAACAAAGTAGCTGCCACTTGTAATTCAAGCGAATGGTTAGACCTACGTTACGAGAAAATCGATTTCTCCCAAATCTTTGAGAGTTCGTTTATATATTCGAGACACAACTAGTGGAAACATGCCGACCAGTAGAAGAAAATATTTGGAGGCAAAGGTTGGTTTAAATTTCACTCCGCAAGAAAAATGCTCAACGGCGGAGTTTCAAGCAAATTGCTCTTCTTCACAGATGCCTGCGATAAAAAAAACAGCCGCTTGCGTCTATCACACCTCCAACAGCGGCCGTCTCAGTACTGCTTTTAGGAAAATCTAAATTACCACTGCATAAAGACGACCTGACACTATTCCAAGGCTTTAGCTAAGTGCACTTATAATGGGCAAATAGCATTGTTCTTTCGATATACACGAATTCAATCTAATATTGAGATAGTAGGGGCGCGTGTGGCGCAGTGGTTGGAGGCGCCCTGCAACACACACGTGGAATCGATCCCTGTGCCCGTGGCCCACCAAGCCTTCCATCCCCCGGGGTCGGCAAATTGGTGCCCGACTTGTCTGGAAAGATAGCATCACTGGCTCGATGCATCGGTAGGCCACCGCGAGTCATTGTAAAGGCCAGATATGCATTCAATCACCTCCAAACGATACTTAATGAAGTCGAATGCATGGCGCATCTCTCAGGGATTGATCAACGCCGAGAGCTTCATCCTTTATCCTTTTTATTGAGATAGTAGGTATATCTGGCTCTGAATCTGCAGTCGGCTGAATATGGCCGAAAATAGACAAAGCAGGAAGACACTCGTGAAATGCCGTCCAAAAAAACAGGACTAGTAGTAGAATCCGTAACAAATCCAATACAGTTTGATTGCATAACACCGATCAAAAAGCGTAGATATGTTCGAATTAAAAGTCGCATTTGGTAAAGAGGTTGAATCGTTGTCAAATAGTCGCTCCCACGGAAGCAAGCGACATTGTATGCCCTCACATTCGCTGGTAGAACTACTTTAAAAGCGCAGAAATAACCATAATAACCGCACGCAATAATGTGGCGGAATATCCCAAAACTCCACTTAACGTATTCAAGAAAAAAAATATTATAGCCACAAAGTAGGAAGCGGATTTAATGTCATTGTTAGGAAATCATAAGGGCGTATGATATCTCTCTTATTTACTAAAAGCTCCCAAAAATTGGAGAAATTAATGTGAGGATGGACATAAAAAAAAACCGTCTATTGCAAATAGTGAATGGATAACGCGAAGATATCACAGCATCCGATAATAATTGTTTCAATGACACCAATGGAAGAAGGAATTGCGAATAAAGCACATCGTCAATATCACATAGTGAAACAATGGATATGCTGAAAAAAAGGTCTTTCTATATGATAACAATGACAAAAGTCACGAAAAGACTTAGGAATTTTAAAAAAAACGAACCACGCCACGAAAAACCGTAAAATGTTTCCTAGAGAATAATGGACAACGAATTCAGTGTTAATCATTCCTTTAGGGGAAAGTCATGAATTCGAATCTCTTAACCACAGCAGAGGTGACTGAATACATATCTGGCCTACGCAATCACTGTAGAGGCTAGCCGATGCATGAATACAGCATTTTTCATCCTCTCAGGCATCCCCGTATACCATCTTGGGATGCTAGAGGGATACAGAACTTGTTTTGCTAGTTGAAAAATCAGGATCGAACCGACAAATATGTAGGTATTTTAAGATACCTCTAGACACCGCTGCAAATTATTATGCACACAATGTGGACCTTTTTTTTTACGAAAATCCTACCATCCGAACGTTAAAAGAAGATCCCCTTTTTTTCGAATGTGTCGGAACAGGTTAGTTCGGATTGTTGACCACTAAGCGAAATGGGATCACCGAAAAGACTTGCGGAACAATCGTTTAATCCACAACAACAAAAAGTGTTTTGTCTTGACAAATGGCCTTAAAATACGTGAACAAGTGGTCCAGCATTAGTACTGAGATCCAGCATTAGTACTGAGACTTTTTCTTTGGACAAAGAATGTGGACTACAATCGGATAGTGGTTCAAAAGCAACTTCTCCAAAAGCAACTTTCTACCAACTTACTACCCTCTCTATTATGCCTAGGTCGACAAACTGGTGCCATAGTTTTCTGCAAGAGTAAAAACACCGATGCGATAAATCGGTAGCCCACTCAAGTCACTGTGTGGGCCAACTAGGAACTCATTCTCTTCTACGTGCTTGGAATGAAGTACAGTGCACTGAGCATCCTTCAATAATTGATCGATCACAACCTCTATTTTTAATTCCTGTACTATTAACATTAAATCTTTCAGATTTGACTAGGTGGAGCGCAACGAATTTACTCTCCCACCAGAAAGAAGGCTACATTTACAATTATATGAACGGGTAAAAGAAGCATTTAAGTTAGTAAATTCATTGAGAGATGTTTGACGATATAGACAACCGGCCACACATCTCTTTCATAGAGAGTCTCATGGCGCTAGTTGCAAAATAGATGATCGCGAAGCAAAAGCGGTCCTTGCTTCCCTGAAACGCAGGTGGATCCAAGGGGCGGACTCCTTGTTTCGGCTGCGCCGATTTGGCGCGTACTCTCTGTTTTCAGAAAGACATATTCGTGAAAACGTGCGTGGGCGTGCCCTTCTTAGTGTGGACTGTATTCTGTAAGTCATTTCGGCCAGGAGTCTGCAAACAAGTGACGAGGAAATATGTGAGGGGGTGGTTAGAAGTCTCCTACAACAAATTTGCTCCCCTTTTAAACCAGAAGATATTGGAAAGGTACCTACGAGTGCAGCGAACCCAGATGACCAAAGCTGAGCAAGTATAAGTGCGTATTAAGTGTTAAACGCAGCAAAATAGACTCCGACTCCGACTTTACTCCCCGATTGAAGGAGCACCCGAAACGGCAACAGTGAGCAGGGCGAATACGGAGAGGATGCTAAAATCACAAAGCCATTCTAGGCTGCCTAAATCGCAAAAGACTAAGGTGGACGCATTGTGCCAACAAGGCACGTACGCTTGAGTCTGAGCTCTCGATAGAAAACTTGATCATGCAGGAAATAAGGAACTGCTACGACGTCACAAGAGCGGCTGAGATGAGAAGACGCCATCCCTTCAACTCAGTCTAGACATCGGAGAAGAAATGTTTGTCAGAACATGTGACAATAGACGAGTCGACGTCGGCTGCATGGACGTTGGAACACGAGATTGTCCACGAGCTATGATTCGTTCGAACAACTGACAACCTGCATCGGACGTATAAAGATGAAGAGATGTGGATCAATACTGGCCTTGACAATCTCTGTCGTATACGTACCGACATCAAGCTATAGTGAAGGCGAACCCTTAACGACACCATTAGAGATTTCAAGGACAATATTGGACCCAGAAGAAGGACCGAAGAACATAGCACGGGGACTCATGCATTAAGATCAAACAAGCGGCGTGAGTGGCTGTCTGAGGCTATCATGAAGCCGTAACCTGTCAAGTAAATCGAAGGTTTTGCCTAGCCAGTGTCGCTGTTGTCCCAAAATTGTATATGGAATCAGATTGTGGCCTTCTTCGTGCGAGGTTTCGTAACTTGCAGAGAAGTGAAAAAGCTGTCAACTTCTGGAAACGAAGTCCCAAAGCCACCGTAAACTTGGATCCATTCAGTTCATTAGTCTGCTATGGGAAGACTCCGTTCATTATAACATCGGCGACGAATACGGTCGGCTCACTCAATATCTTCGCATTATAGGTAAGAAAGCTGAGAGTGCGAGAGTCACCAAGACACGCCTTCTTCCAGAAAAAATCGAGCTCATGCACCAGCGTGGAATAGCATGAGCTACAAGCAACTGTGATTTCACGTCCTAACTTGCTAAACAAGGCAGATGGGCGATAAAGGAAGACCTTAAAGAGAGAAGAGAAGCAGTAATGGTCGAAGTTGCAGATCTAGGAAAAGCATTTGCAAAGCTCACCAAAGCTTCGCCAATTACGACACCTAGATGATTGCAACCCGACGATCTGATAGAACAGTTACAGATTCCAGAAAGAGTGGAGAGAAAATCATTCACTACTACTACTCGGATCTCTTCTATAACTAGATCTGCTTCTCATCGTACGAAATAAAGGGGGCATGGATACGTCGTCCCACCCTATCTCCTTTCCGAAATTCGGGTTACTATTTCATCGGTGGATAGTCGAGCAACGCCAAGTCCAGAGAGCATAAAATCTGAACACCTGAAGATCCTTCCACCAGCCTTGATCAACACGCTGGATTACACCTTCAAACGTTACCGGTCGGAATGAAAGGCTCCTATTGAATAAGAAACCAGTGGAGCTGCCATTGATCAAGGAGGGTGATGTCTACGATATCAACAACTACCGCCGAATCTGCTTGCTGTCTATCGTCAACAAACTCTTCACTCGCGCACTCTAAATAGAACTGACAACATTGGACGAAAGAAATCTATGTGATCAAACAAGGTTTCGAAAACGACTCAGTACGATGCGTCATATTCATACAATAACAAATGTGAGATTGAAAATCCATCTTCTGCAGTTTCATCATTTTCGCTTTGCTGATGACATCATTCTTATATTACCAAGCATTCGCAGGGAGCAACGAAAGCTTGCCGGTTTTGATAAGGTCTGCGTAAAGACTTATTTTCGACTATATGTCACAAATCGCTGTTCATGAAGAAGAGATTGGTTACTCATGCGTTATTCACGCTCAGGGCTATCTCCGAATGCTCTAGTTACGTCCATCTAGGTTGGGAAATCAACATTATGAGCGACTAAACACCAGAGTTGGCAGAAGGAAACGAGCGGCTTGGGGTGCTTTCAAGAGCATCGAGGATGTAGTGAAGAGAACAAGGAACACGCGACTCCGTGCCCACCTTTTTGACTCGATGATTCTTCCTGCCTTAACGTATGCGGTAGAAACTTAGTCGCTGCGTAAGCAGGACGAAGTATCACTCTGCGCTATTGAACGCTAAGTCGAAAGGATGATGCTAGGGAGTATCCCATGTCACGCAAGCAAGGGAAGGAATCCGAAGCTCCGACCTGCTTCATTGATTAAAAATCAACGACGCCGTTCTATGCGCCGAATGTATAAAATAAAGTCTGTTGGACACGTAGTGCGCACGAATGAGAACAGATGGACAAGTGCCGTCAGTGAGTGGACTGGATTCTTCGGGATGTCAAACATATTGTAGGACGACCACAGACCTGTTGGTCAGAGTTGTTGTCAAAAAATATAGGGGATGCTCAACGAGTCCCTAAAGCGAACAGTACCTACTGGCTACCCTTGCTCGCGATAGGAAGAAATAGGGGATATACTGGAGTCCACTCGATTCACTCGACGATCACCAAGGCGATAGGTAATACAGGTGAGTAACCAGCAATATATAGGAGGGAAGTACTCGACTTTGATGAACTAATAGCTTTTAACAATATTGTCGAAAGGAAAAAATGTTGTTTATTGCAGTATCGATAATATAGCAGTATTTTTTGGGACATAGCGCGCGTCATAATGTTGCATGAGTCGAGAAGAGAAGTGAAAAAGGTCCACTTTAAGCCACCGGATTTCATCAGAAGCCTCATCGATTGCCCGATTCCACTAAACGTGAGAGCTATGGTAGATACGAATTATAAAGCATCCATAGCTAATGATCCAATGATTTTAATACCGACCGGCATTTAAGCTGGGTAATAAAATAGTCAGCATTCTTACTTGGATACTTGGATGGCCCGTCCTCATTGAATGTGCGGGGTCTAGCATAATCTCCATTTTTTCGAAGCTTTGCTGGTTTAACCACTGTGGTTCCCTCGAGCCCCGAGATCAGCCAGGACAAAGTAAGTCCCAAGTCGTTACCAGCACAGGGAGTTGTCGGCCATGTGGATCATAGGGAGCTTTACCACTATGCGACTAGTTTGGTAGCAGGAAGGTGACGGATACTGGTATTGGTTGTATTTCCTATTTCCATGCCAGGAAATAATCAGCGTATTTTTAAAGTGTTGAGCTTACCCGAGATTGATGAAGATGTTTACTCGGCTAACGTTTTGACGTCTTCGTGTTCGTCAGAAACGATGATCCAAGTCGATGGTCCTTCCTCTTCTCGTTGTGGTGCCTTCGTCTTCGGATTGATCCGGATCTTCCTCAGTGAAGCATCTCGAGTGAGGCTTACTCATTCGGCGATAATCCTTTGTACAGGGCGGTAGTTGTTGATAATCCATTGAGTTTTATGCATCGAGAGGAGACATCAGTTGATCAACACAGCAGTGAAGCAATAATTCTATTGCTAATGTCCTTGCATACATCATACGTCTAGAAATGGAACAGTTATAATAAGGACGTGGGAAGTGCAGTGGACAGAGATGCCATGCAGTGCACGCTTGAGCTCTGGTTCGACCTGCAAGTATTACAAGAGATCATATATATCGTATTTGAACCAATGCAATTCCCGTCCCTGACTCAAGGTCAAATTACACAATTCGCTGTTTCACAAAGACGATCATAGAGGTGGTTACGAACTAACTGTTGATGAAGAGTATTCGGTGATATTTCAAATATCGCTGCCAATTCCTCTAGGTCATCCCTTCTTAAGCATCCCTTTATATCTACACTTGCTTCATCGCTAGCAAAGGGCAACGCAAACGGGATTTTCTTTGGGCCAAATCTTTTGTTTTGGGACGTCACTCTTCCTCTAAACTTATTGTGAAGCCAAGTAGCCCGACTCCTCCCTTGGTTCCTTGTTCGTGCACACAGAGGTGGCTGTTCGAAACATGTTTCACACAAGATCCCACTTTATGTGAGAACGGTGGGAAGAGAGGATATGAACCTGGATGTTCTTGTTACTTGGTTTTCGTTAGCACTTTGTCATGTAACCCATCTGATAAGTTGATTTGAACGTTAAGAAATGGAAGCCAATTTCCTTTCGGTTCTTCCGGGTGGATTCAATATACTCGGAATGCTCGTTCAGTAACTGAAAGAATTTGTCCATTTCTTCCTGACTAGAGTAAATGACAAACCAATCATCTACATATCTACACTAGAGTCGCGGCCGGAGATCGGTAACAAGGGCTTCTATTTTAGTCATAAACGCAATGGCGACACTTGGAGCAAGCCGCTGTCCCATTGCCCACCCTCTTATTTGCGCGTAATATTTCCCAGACCTTCTGAAAATCGAGCAGTTTAGGAACTCTTAAGAGAGCCATAAGGTCCTGACTAGGTAAACCATACATATTTATTCCTTCTTTGTGTTCAACAAGAAGTTCGAAGATGGCTTGCATTGCAGAGTCATTTGATAGGTTGTTGTAAAGTACGGAGACGTCTAAGGACTCCATCACGTGCCCATTGTTAGGAGACGCGTCACATAAACGTTCTAGGAAGATTTGGATGTTTTGAGATGACCTGGAATGTGTTTAAGCAATTGGGTAAGTATTTGGCTTAGAAACCATGTTATTCTCTCCAATGGTCCCTCATTTACTCCCTTACTTTATTCATTTACTCATACAGTGCTAATTTACCTCTTCTTTTTAATATAGACTAAGATAGGGCGCGCGTGGCGCAGTGGTTGGAGGCGCCCTGCAACACACATGTGGAATCGACTCCCCGCGTCGGCAAATTGGTACCAGATTTGTCTGCGACGATAGCAGCACTCGATACATCGGTAGGCCACCGCGAGTCATTGTGAAGGCCAGATATGCATTCAGTCACCTCAAAACGATGCTTAGTGAAGTCGAATGCATGGCGCATCCCCCCAGGAATTGATCAACGCGGAGAACTTTATACTTTAATTCTTTATAAGTCACGATTAAAGACGTAGTAGAATAGTCACTGGTGTTACTAATAATTGATATTCTTGTTCATGCGTGGAGGAATTTTCCATGAATGACTTTGAGAATGTTATTAACGAAGTCAGCATGGCTCTCGTCCAGTTTATTAATTAAAAAAACCGCTGTATAATCTATTTAGTAGATAATAATCGCTTCCCATACAGAATTCTATTAACCATGAAATAATAGGTGAGGAGGGAAATCGAAAGGTTTCTTGAAAGCATCTCATATGAAGACAAAGCAGTAGACAAAGGCCAAATTTGTCATTGGATAGAAAATACCCTTGCATTCGTCATACGTCTTGAAATGGAACAGTTATAACGAGGACGTAGAAAGTTCAGTGGTCAGAGATACTATGCAATGCACGCATGGATTCTGGTTCGATCTCCTCCCGAGCCATCTAATTCAGCCATCCCACTGTGGTTAGAAAGTCGACACCTTACTTATTCTAGAAAGTTCCATCGGATCTATAAAATCCAGCAACTGCCTGCTGCGAATTCAAAAGAATGCAGAGCCGTTCCAGTATTCTAAGTTGAATTAATTTGACCAGCACTCGGCGACTTTCATGAAGAACACAAATCCTTCAATTCACAACAAAAAACAACAAAATAATAGGCAAATCCAAATAACTTCGTGGGTGACGGATTCAAGGAAACGAGCTCGCAGAATATGGCGCGATTCGCACAAATTATGAAGAAAATCATTTTAGAAATTGACGATACCATCCAGTTTACTGAGGTTGGTCTGGTCCCACAGTTATCTATAGGCTTACAGCTAACATAAATTCGTCTATATGCATAATGTGAATAAAGTTTAAGTCGAGAGTACTTCTTTCTATGTGGTATCGGTTCACATGAAATATCGCGTCTGCTGGTTTTCCTGATCGAGCGAAGTGGCAGGAAAAGTATGATGCCAACATAAGTGCAGTGCATTTTTTTCGTAGAAGTACCAGATTCGTTTAACCATAAAGTTACTTGAATAACAGAAATAACAGCTAATGATAAGAACTTATTGTCACCACGTCATCGACACCTATACCCTCATCCAATCAAGAAAATCTACTTGTAACTAGATTTTTCAAGGATGACAACGATTTCCCACATTGTTGTGGACTCAGCTGAAATGATTTCCCAATGGAAAGGCAAATTATTTCTCGACTATGCCGCTGCGCTACATTCGCCTTAATGACCTAAAACAGCCGTTGTGTTCAAACTACATAAACCACTAAAGTAAGTTGTTCCGCTCCCATTGCTATGGCAATAGCGTGCTATTCGACCGCATGTCGTCTTAAAGGCTTGACAGATGCCATCACAGCAATCTTGCGAAGAATACAATGAAAACAATTAAATCAGAAACGGTAATCGTTGTTTCACGTTTTGGATGAAACAGAAGACGATGTTCATAATGTTTTCGTATACTACCATTATCTCACTGTTAAAGAACGTCGGAAAGAAATCGTACTTAAAAGAAGTGCACTAGATTTAGCAGGCCTTATGAAACCGTCATCTAATGTTTCATATGATCCGACTCAATCTATTCTGCTTGTCCTTGCACATCCGTCATTCGTTTCGCTGACGTGCATTCATCGCCCAAGAACATTCTTGGACTTGCGTATGGGTTTAGCTGTTAGCTGAGAATTTTCTAAAATCTTTGCGTACATCGGTAAAAGATGTCTAAATTTTTCCTCTCTGAAAACCTAAATTAGCTTTACTAAAACGTTTTCTGATCATTGAAGTAGAAAGTGAGAGACCTTACTGGATTTGAACGTGGCTTTTCCGAGGCAAACTTGGTGGCAATTTTCTAACCCCGGAAAGATAGTGGACCTGTTTGGCTTAAGTCACGGCGTATTATACGGAGACTCATAAATTTAACACAACCATACTTATATGTACATAACCATATATATATACATATACATATATATGTATATATATATATGTATATATATATATATATATATATATATATATATATATATGGCAAACATAATATTCATCATGTTCGTTTTTGCTGTTTCTTAGGCAGACACTTTTAAAGGTAGGGAAAAAAGGCACACCAAGCTTGTCAGGCTCAACCATGGAGGCTGAAGATATTTAGGAGTATTTAGATGGAACCCTTATAGCTGTCTGAAAGCAGAAGTGCTCTTATTTATTGAAGCAGACCACGAACGGTCAACACAGGCTTTCCCGTCATTTGAGGAGTGCTGGCCACGGCAACCATACTGCTTTAGATAATACCCAGTACTTAAACTTTTCTTCCCTTGAAAAGCACTGGAAGTCGTTTGAACAATTAGTTTTTAGGACGAAATTTCGTAGAAGGACTGTGGCTAGAATTTTAACTTTTGTTTGCTGGCAACACTTTTTTTCATGGCAAGGTGTGATGTAAAAATATAAGCACAGCGATGATAAGATATGAGACAAACTCAGAACCTTAGTTAGGCCTCGAACACGCGTTTACGCTTTCTGCTGGTGAAGATAGAGCTAAAACATGACTTAAAGGCAAGGAAAGGACCACGGTTGGTGTAGCACACAGCACGTGAGCCCGCATTCTGAAGAAGCGATCTGAACCACATTCTAGATTTTAGCACCACTTTGCCGCCATAAATCTTTCTAGATGTTTAACAATCTCGCGATGGCGCCTAATCTCGAATTTGCTTAGAAGTGGAAAACGTGTAATTCTCAGCCTTTTCTGCTGCTGAATTTTTTGGAAACAAGCAACAGTTTTTTTTCATAAGTTCGTAGGTTGTAAACATAAGCGGGTTGTAGAAATGACTTTGTTGTATCGTTTTAAGGACATGAGTGATATTTATGGTGTCATTTACTTTGTGTTAGCATGGTCTACCATACAAGCGCATTACAGTCTGCATTTGAAAGCATTTCTCAACTTATCGGTCTCCATTTCAGCATTTTTTATACCGCACACTCTATGCAACAGTTATCATTAGTTCCTCCCTCTTTCCTCTCCTTTCTTTCTTTCTTTCTTTCTCTCACCCTCCTTCTCTCCTTTCTTCTTTCTTTCTTTCTTTCTTTCTTTCTTTCCTTCTTTCTTTCTTTCTAGATGTGTATAGTTGCATTTACATGACCTGTGTGCAATAAAGGTGTTTGCACTTTTGCTATGATCTGGTGTTTAATGGTACTGTATCCTGAAAATACGAATACAATGCTTTATCCGTTATTTCGTGACAATATCTTTAAAATCGTCGAATCTGAGATGCAACAGTTCCATGGAAGTAGTGCTACTTTTCGTATTTTGTCTACACTTAATAGCGGTTTAAAAAAAGTGAATGCTGTTTAGTATCTCTCAGGATTCCCTCTCATTCCTCTTTCTCTCATATGATACACTACTCTTCTTTATTTTTTATATTCACTTCGTTGTGATTCCTCACTTTATACTTTGTACTACCCAACCTTCACTACCTTGTGGCAACCAATAAGGTGATATTGCGGGAACATTAACTATCGTTTACGATATCACATTCCAAATTCTGTTATTTATTAAAATTGCTTGATGTCTTATATTCACTCGGAATAGTATTGCCGTGCGGCAATCTAGACGGCTGAAATTGAATAACGTTGTGCTACTATCCTACCTTCTTTCTTTCTTTTTTCTTCTTTCTCCTTCTTTCTCCCTTCCTTCCCCCTTTCTTTTCTTTCTGTTTTTTTCCATCTTCTTTCCTTCCTTCTCCTGCTTTGTTTCTCCTTTTTTTATCTCGCCTTGTTTCTTTCTTTCTTTCTTCCCTTCTTCTTTCTTTCTTTCCTTCTCCTTTTTTTCTTCTTTCTTTGCCATTCTCCGTCCTTCTTGTCGCGTGAAACCTCTGGCAGAGAACAAAAAAATGACCCCGTTTTCCCACACAACTCTTGGTTCGGTAGCTTATACTTTTATTGATCCAGGAAAGACAGGAAAGTCGTTTTGCCGTTGCTTACAGGTGCTTCACCTTCTATGAATGTAATGACAAAAGAAAAACGAAAAAGTTATAAAATGATAATGCGAAGATAATGGACAATTTTGGACCAGCACAGCTTAAAAAATGCTTTCATTTATTGACAAGATCATCGAGGATTGAAAACGTCACTTAGGAACGCAATGGTGATGCAAAGGCCACTAAAGCCAGCCATTTCGTTCTCGTTTTCGGCCATTGATTCTTGTGCTTACAGACATATTTTCAAACTTTTTGCACTAAAGAAAGAACTTTCAGAGAACTATATAGGATTATGCAGTATGGAAAAAATGTAGGTTTCAAAAACAACAATACGCGTTCAAACAAAGTACTATTGCTGTTACCTATTACTTGATACCTATTAGATAATATTTACGCACAGTCAAACACTAACATTTTCTCTTTTTTCAGCAATCGCTAGGTTGTTATTCGGCACACGTTTACTTCCTTACCAGAAGTACATATAAAACACATACAACAGAATGGTAGCTGATGTTTCGGCACAATCGCCTTCTTCAGATCCTGCAAGCTCACAATGATATGTAATTAGTACCTTGTACCCTTCCAGTCCAGTGTACCTTTTCAGGCTCTGAAGAAGGCAATACTACCGAAACATCAGCTACCGTTGTGTTGAATGTGTTCTATTCGTATGGAAGTAAAAGTGTGCTGAATAACAACCTCGCGTTTACTGAAAAAAGAAAACGACATATTTATAATCCAACGCCGAGGTTGAGAGAAAGTCGATTTGGGGAACTAACGTTTTCAACGATAATGGAAATCTGGCCAATATAACAAATTGCCTAAGCCTAGCACGTTGCTAATTTTGTAGCAAATTCTTGAAAGCTGGTAGATTGTTATACCTCCTAATACACGCACTTGGTCTCAGTACTTCAAGAAAATTCTCAGATTACCAAAGTAGTGTTGCAAAAGAGTGTAAATGCGATAATAACGGCCCACTTTCCTGACTCCGGCTCGGGTAGAGTTCATGGATTGAGAAAATTCCGGTTAGGATACCGGAACACGAGTTATAGAGAATCTCATCTTACTGACTGCGGGTGGTATGATATTCCAAATCTTCTGTGAATCACCATCATCAAAAAGCTTTTTTGTGTCGATCTCAAGCGAATTTTTTTTTCAAAAATCTTGCATTGATTATATTTGGCAAAAGTTTCCGAAGCCATGGTTGAAGCATGGCTGGTTTTTTTAATTGACAATTCTTTTGAGGGCTAGTTGTCGAAAGGGCGCACAGGCTATGGACAGCAGGCATAATGGGCACTAGTTAAGTGTTATGAAGATCCTGATTAGTACTTAGCAATCTGCTGCCATTCACCTGCAAAATAACTTGATGAATTTTGGAAGTGGAAACTCCTTGGACAACATATCCATGTCCGTAATGTTTTATGAAGGTAGGTTTACGTTCTGTGCAATTAATGAAGAGCAGCCATTCTCCACTAGAAATTAACGGACTCTCAGAAGGCCCATCGGTTTTTCTTTGCAACCGGCCTTTACAACTTCAGTCAACACTTCTGCCCACCTTCGTTTTTTAATCTCCTTTCATCATTTTTTATCTGAAGCTTTGTAAGCTGAGATAGAAGTTGTTGGTCACCTGTCGTCGTGCATCTCAGTACTGATATATCAGCTAGAATCTTCCATAATGCGCGCGTCTGGTGGTAATTTTCATAATATCGAGTTTGCTAACGTCATTATCATCGTGTTGCACGAGGTATTACGTGAATGTATTCTCTATTATCGACAACTGTTTCTTTGCAATGCCGACGAAAGAAGTAAGGAAAAAGCTTTTGTGATTTTTTTCGGTATTTTGTCCTGTCTGCGAGACGAAGGATATATCGCAAAGGATGCAGTGATACATACCCATTCATTTCTTTCGGACAACGGTGACTTCAGCTTGCCGAAACTGATTGAAATGACGTAATCAATTTGATTGTGTTGCACCGCTCCGTCCATACGTACGCCTCATGTAACTGTACCTGCGAGTTACCGAGGAAAATCTAGGTGATTATGATCAACTCAAACTCTCAGCTATCTGAATCCATACCGGCCTACGGTAAGCAATATAGAACTTTCCAAACGTTCTTATAGGTCAAAACACGACATTGAATTCGGTTTTACTCTTTTAGAAAATCTGCTCTTCATTCTTTAACAGGACTATTTAGTACGCCTTGATCTAATTTTTATTGTTGATTCGAGGACGGGCAAAGCCGGTGAAGACCTACATCCTTTCAATCGTAAGCGCTTGAATCGAATCGCAATTGGTTCGAAGAAAGGGGTGCAACCAAGCTCATCATTTCAATGAACTCAATAGGTGTGCTAAGTCCTGCACTTTTACATGTTAAAAGGGACAACTTTACTCCAAGATTGCTATGAAATGTCGCTCAAGTGCACCGTACTTTCCGTATGATGTGCTCTTTACTTAAAATGGCGACAGGGTAAAAAATGAGCAAATTGAGGGTCTCTGTCGTGAGTAGGGGGTTAGACATACTTACCAGACGGTAGTGAATTCCTCTTGGAGTGGAATTTAAGCTTGTATGTTTAATGTGCTTCCGAACTACCTTCAATGCACTCCAAAGTCACATGAGTGTAGGCTTTGAGAGAATCGATGAGCGGGATCCAATGTTTACGTGCCAGTACACTGACGAACGTATGCATGAGTATGTGTATGTAAATGCCAAAGCAATAAGTCACTCTTGGACAACAGAAGTCAGGATTTATTCCCTACTGTATCTATGTTTCTTAGGATGAGAAAAATGCTCTCTCTTAACTCATGTTTCATCCGTTATCCGCCACCTTGGAGGGTCAGATAGAAGCGCGACTTAGCCAAATGATTAATGGTTTAACATTTCTCACACAAAGTAATATACGCATGAAAAATGAAGCATTTCATCACCAGCGAGACGTTTCGCTTTGTTTTTTCAACTCTTTTTTCTATCTGAATCTCAAAACTGCTGAAATCACAAACTTCCAAACAAAAGGTCTCAGAGCGAAGCTAGGTGAAAGGTCATGGAGAACTCCAAGGCAATGAGTAATTCAGTGAAACAGATGTTTTTTGTTGGCCAATCCATATAGTCGACATATAGTTACTTACTTGATACTTGAACGGCCCGTCCTCACTGGTTGTGCGGAGATTTGCCGGTTAAGCCATTGTGGTTCCTTGGAATCCCGAGATCAGCCTGACCAGAGTCTACACCAGGTCGTCACTACCACAGACACTCGCAGCCCTTGTGAATCAGAGTGAGATTTGCCACCATGCGACTTTGATACCAGGATGGTGGTGGATCCTGGTATTGGTTTACTCGTGGCTAGGCTTCCTGATGGAAACGCCGGACTTCTTCGCAGCTTGGGAGACCCTGCCGGGGGGACGAATCTCCCTGTTGTACACCGCACTCCGACACCCAGGAACACCTCCCAGCCACGATGAGGCGCTAAACCGTTGGGAGGATCGGGGTCGACATATAATGTGCAATTAGTGGTTTGAGAAGTTAACAAGGAGATCATAGAAGAGTTGGTGGGGAAAAGGTACTCTTCAGGTCATTTTTATCTTACGACCAACATGGTCTCAGTGTTAGACGATTGTCGTAACGGCACAACCAAGCGCCAGATGAGGTGCTGCGTCGGAGAATTGAACGCAGAGGTCTGATTTCTTCAACTGGTTGATTGTTTGTTTCCCTTAATCAGATCCCAAGCGATTCATGTTGCCCTTTGTCCCTATGCCACTTTACATTCTTCTAGAACAATTCCTATCCGAGTTGCTGAGGCATCGTTTCCAATATTTTATGGCATTTCATCAACAGCTACGCCGCTTTTTGTTGGAGTTAGGCAAATTCGTCGTCCAGTTCTGTGTAATTAAACCACTAGGAGTGACTGTATTATCTGGACGAGTTGTCTACGCAGAAGGGTTTTCAAACGGCATTCCTGGAAGATCACGAACTCGACCGATGGAAGTGATCAAGAGATGCCCTTAGAGGACATCGACTGCTGGAGAAGGCAGAGCGAACAGAGACGTGTCACCAAATCAACCCATAAAAAAAAACCATGGTTTTGCGGAAACGCAAGCGACTTGGGGTAGCGCACATTGGGAGTGACGATGATAAACGGAACAGGATGCAGATAAAATAGGAAATGTACAATATTATGAGATGATAGAGAATATCCTCATGGCGGTAGAGAACGACTTGTAGACTGGATCGAGCAGTTTTTGTGAAAGCCTTATGGACCACACCGTATAAAGGAGGTTCGCTACGAGAGGAAAATGCATTGCATCCGTCATCACCATCTGTATGACAGTGTTGACTCACGACCTGTCATTATCACTCGATCTGTATCGCTTTATACCAGCAACTCAAGCCTGTACTAGTGAGAGTGGCATGAGGAGCGAAGGCCAATCTCAAGTTTCTTACGATGGGATTTTTTTTCAGTATTTTTCGCGAGAGTGGAACGGCAAGATTGTCGATGGACCTTGCCGTAGTACATTGTAAATGAAATGGCAATGACTCATACAAGTATTTGTTTTATTATTGATGAATAGTATTATTAATAAATCATTACTATTAAATATCCATTGTTGCTTTTATTATTATTAATTGCTAGTTATTGTCACTAAAAAAACGAAAAAAAGTAGAAGTGAATGAGTCCAAAAAACATGTCACAATAATGTATATGTAATAATCATAATCCTCTCAACGGTTTACCGGCTCATCGTGGCTGGGAGGTGTTCCTGGGTGTTGGACTGCGATGTACAGCAGTGGATTCGTCCCCCTGGCAGGGTCTCCCAGGTTGCGAAGGAGTCCGGCGTTTCCATCAGGAAGCCTAGCTAGGAGCAAATCAATATCAGGATTCACCACCGTCCTGATATCAAAGTCGCATGGTGGTAAATCTCCCTCTGATCCACAACGGCTGTGACTGCTGGTCTTGGTGACGACCTGAGGCAGATTTTGGCCAGGCTCTCCTCGGGATTCCAGGTAACCGCAATAACTTAACTTAACTCGCAATTCTCCGAAAAAATGGTGATTATCCTGGAGCCCGCGCAACTAGTGAGGACGGGCCGTTCAAGTATCAAGTACCAAGTAAGTAATAATCACAATATATATGATATAATTACTTACTTGGACATTTGGATCTTCTGTCTTCACTGGTTATGTGGGCCTCAGCATATTCTCCATTTATTGGAGTTTTTCTGGTGTGGTCATTGTGGTTCCCTGGAGTCCCGAGGTCAGCTAGGCCAAGGTCTGCCCACAGGCAATTGCCGCCCTTGTGGATCAGAGGGAGATTTCCCACTATGCGATTAGGTTGATACCAGGGCCGTGGTGGATCCTGGCGTTAGTTTACTCTTAGCTGGGCTTTCTGATGGAACCGCCGGACTTATGCTCAGCTTGGGAGACCCTGCCGAGGAGATGAGGCTCCCCGCTGTACATCACAGTTCGGCACCCGGGACCACCTTTAAGCCACGCTAAGTTGGATTTTTGATTAGAAGTTTCGGAACAGGAGGTGTAAGTACAGTATTGCCGGACGTAGTCTACGGAACCTGTTGCTGGAATGCCTTTCACTGCCGTAGGTTTTTTTGCTAGGCGCACGTTTTTCTACTTAGTGTCCCGAGAGAGCCATGCAGCGGCTTTTCCAAGTTGTCAGTACGTTCATTCTCAGCCCCATGTGTAAAGGAGGGAGATTAGCCAATGTGGGACTAGAATTTTAAACGACTTCTGATATTCTTGACACCGGTTTTTTTCTCGTCGAGCTTCTGTCAAACACCTAGTCAACTGATTTGACCCTACCAGACAATGAGCGCTGGGAAAAGTTTTCTATTTCGACTTTTTTTAAATCTGACTAATCACTAGCACATAATGATATTCATGTTCTGTGCATTTTTAAAGCATACATTTCGCTCCGTCCTTTTACCTTAATGTCTACGTTTCCAGTCTAAATTACGTTTACTTCAGAGTAGTGAACTGAAAATGAACCGAATCAAACTCGAGAGCAACTTTTTGTACGAATGCAAGCATGAGGGGTATAGTGGAGAAGGCTTCCGGTATCACAATGAACTTGGCTAGCGGTGCCGTCGGCAATCTAACAATAGAGGAGCAGTTTGGATTTCAGAGTTCTGTACAATAACCGTTTTGGTATAGAAATAAATGTTTTGAGATGAGCAGGATTGAAGACGACTAAAGATTAACTGATGGCTGTTTGAGTGATCTGAAGAAAGTGGACGTAAGTAAATAACAGTTTTGGAGTATCTCAACCGAAAAAGCAGACTGAAAAAAAAACATGGAGTTCTAACAGGTAAGCTTTTTCCTCTCTGTAGCTGATTAGGATACGAGATTGAAATAAATTTTGCAGGAAAACCTGTTTAATGTAGGCTGTAGTTGGGCGAAGGCTAGGAAATAGAACAATTCCAGAAGAGAATTGAAATTTAAAAAAAGATCACTGTAGGATTTTTTGTGCTTGACAGATATGTCCATCCACTAAAACTTCTTGAAGCTGTACATCACAAGTGGTGCAACGAACATTTCCTTTATTTGAAAGAAGTGGATACGCGTCGGTTCATCCGGATTTCTCATCGAATCTCCAATCCCTACCAGTTTTTTGCGCAGCTCGACAACAAATGACTGGGAAACCTGTTGCAGAAGATGTTATCGAGATGAGAGGAATATCATACCTCTCCTAAGAAGGAATTTTAGATTTCGATGGCATTCAGTTCTAGTAGTCAATAATGAAACATGTACGCACCATATCTGATTTGAAAGAGGGTAGCGCAGTGGTCGACGCACAACTCAATAATATGCGCAGAGCTCTGAGTCAAACCCCCAATCTGGGTCAACCAAGCCTCTCATCTCTCTGAGTTCGGGAAATTGGTGCTGAAATTGTCTGAGAAGTTCCATCTCACCCACAAAGGCTGGCAACTGCTTTTGGTGAAGACCTAAAAGCGCTCTAACATCTAGTCCTTCAGGAATTGGCTCCGCCAGCATTCAACAACGTTCAAAAAAGAAGGTGAAACATTCTAGCAGCAGCCGAACCCAAACGAAAACCCGACGACGCTCATGGTTGTTGAGAATGAGAAATAAGTTCTATGAAATAAGTTGTAGTATCCGCACAATGTGTGATCTTTTTTTCATGTAAAATTAGAAAAAAAACTGAACAAGAATTATTTGATCAAGCTACGGGTCAAAAAAGCGACATTATTAAAAAAAACACATAGTAGAATAAATAGAATCACTTTGCACCCTCGTCTGGAAACAGCTGAGACATTTTGGTTCTTGAAAGCGCATTTTAAAACAATCACCGGGATTAGTTTAAGTGCATGGATTTCGCTCTGCTTCATCATCGAAGTTCACCAAAAAGATTCGTAGTTTTCATATGACGTTGCAAAATATCTCATTAAGTAATTTGAAGGCGTGCATGAGTTTTCTATACTTTGGAGGGACAAAGTATGTCGATATATCCTCCAAAGCCACACGACGGCTTCATTGTTGGCACATCAAGAATGCAAGCAACTATTTGGCGGCTTTCATTGGTACAACTGAATAGCACCAGTGTGGGTGAGCGGAAGTGACCATCTACTGCTGTCATTTTTTCTCCTGATGATAATCGCCTCGAATGAAGTCGCTTATTGTATTCCAAGCGTTTCTTTCTATGTTTTCTGCACCGCAGGAATAATTTATGACATCAGCTTCTTGGTTCATTCTTTTAGATCTTGGCCGTTGAATGCCACCGATTGGAAAGTAGCCTATGTTATCATTTTGGATTTATCTACCATGAATCATAACAAGATTAATTAACATTTGAATGAAATAGTAACTCTTTCTCATTGTCTCGGATTTCGTTCACGTTGAACTGATGTCAAGTTGGTGTCACGCAGACAAGTTCATTCTGAACTATTCCTCAAGGATTGGATTTCCAAATCATTTGCTGTTCCCCAGGATTTCTCTTAACATCACTCTTTTGTTATTGAGTTTCAAGGGACCAAAGGTCAACGGGATGTTGTTTTATGATATATTAATGGAAATCCTTGATATACGCAAGATGCCACCCAATGCAGAAATCGACGTAGTGAAACATTTAGGAAGCAAGCCTTTCGACTGTAGAACTCTCACTCACCAATTGGCCAATTGATGAGAAGTTCAGTAGAAGTTGACGTGTAAAAAAATGGAAAAAATTGTTTTCTTTTCAACTAGGAATGTTTTCTTGTGATACAGTTTCTAGTGATTTTTCTCAGAAACACTCAATATTCAATGGTGATCAGCACAGAACTCGACTATCTGTCCTTTCGGAATGTAGATGCAACATTATCCAGTCATTGCTCTCTACTCCTCCCCATTTCATTTGTTTTCATGAAATCGAATTTGAACATGAAATCTACGAGTAATTGGAAATGTAAACCTCGTTTAGGCTTCCACCAAAGTCCTTAAATGCACACTACTTCGGCTATTCGTTGTTTTTTCTCTCACTGTCCTTTTCTAATTTCTTTAAACATCCATCAATTTTGCGGAATGTTACAGTCGTTCAACAAATATTGGAATGAAGACAAGAAATCCAGATGTGATTCAGACAACATGGACGCAATAAGGTAAACAGTGCTAAGTACTATATATCGGGTGAGGTCGGAGCTTTAGTTAAGCTTCAAGCCAGAAGATATTACTATTCGCCAAAAACTGCCCAATAAAAAACATCTTCTACGAAAGCAGTTTATTACACAAGTAACACTAGTAGTTAATGAGTAATGAGAAACAATTTGACTATTAGGAACGACGACGTGGATTTTTTACCCAGACCAACCGAACACGCTAATTTTACCGAACTGTCAACAACAACGACAGGAAATGACGAAATTGATGGGTATTATGCAGAGTATTACATTTTCGGGCATAATTGCAAATTGTCTATTTGTGTCGATTGAAGAAAAGCTGGCTATGCCACGCCCACAACATCCAACAAGGATTTTGCTAGGAGGTGACTCTTCAGCGGTTTATTAAACACTCTCCACTTCTCGTCAACAACGATATTCTTTAGTTTTTCTTCTTTTTTTTGTCTCGTTGTTTTCTAGAAAGTGAGCAATCGTGTGTTCGATGTTCTGTCGTTATAATGCGCAGCCATAGATTCGATTCTATTCGATCGTCTCACTTTTTCACAACAAGGAAGCGACTATTTCGGCGATAAAGGTATGTGGCTCAAGCATTATTTGTAGTACTGTTGTAATTGTGGCATTTGAACAAGATATTAAGTGTTCAACAGTGTGAACAGTGTTAACTTTTTACTTACTGCCTACCTACAACTTTTCACGGCAGGGTATTATGTGAAGTACAACCACAATGATGCTAAGATATTTGCAAATCTCTAGACCGTAGGCGTCTGCGGTAGGGATCGAACCCGTTGCCTTTTGTGGGAGCTAACCTGTTCACCGCCACACCAGGCGAGTGCTTCGTTCCATTTTTCTTAAAACACGGTTGAGAGAAAGACGAGACGGCAGACCTGCATGGTTTGGTGACGAACAGAAATGGTAATAGCAGGTTCTATCCCCACCAGAAACACATGCGGTCCGGAGTTTTGCAAATGTCTCAGTAGCATAGTAAGTGCAAACAGCTTTTACGACGGCAAAAAAAAACACTTGATTGAAAAAAAAAGGCATTGATGTCGATTATGTTGCCTTTTTCCTATCAAAAAAGACTTTATAGGCAAATCTAGATGCTTCTCTGACAGAAAAGAAAGGAGTCTTCAAAAAAAATTGGCAATAGTTCGTATATAAACATATAGAAAACATTTTTCAAGAAAAGCTTAATATCACCTTTAGTCAGGTAGAGTTAGAGATTTAGGAGTTAGCCGTATGAAATATCGAAAACGAATACTGGCGGAACCCTTTATGAACGTAGCTCATTTTCATTTTTTATTCTCGTTTTTCACTTGGTCTCATCGATTTCAGAATGCCAATTTTCGACCATTGTAAAGCCAAGTTGTCATCACTCGATTAGAAACTTCATCATTCCTTCCTTGTTCTGGTGGTACGTTTCGAAGAGCTTGAGCTACTATCTGTTTGCTACATACACCAGTCACGTGCTGTGGAACTATCTCGGCTGTCCTATTCACACAATGCACAGCCATTTTTACGTCACGTCCCTTCAAGAGCCTCATCACCAGGAACAGAAAAAAGCGCCATCGAGATCGCGGTGTTATTTTTGAATTAAACGACGTCAAGATTCTCTCAACCCTACAAAAGCACTCTCAACTCAGACTATTTATGTGGTATCAAAACGAAAAAACCACAGTCAACAATCAGTATGAATGTTGTCTGCATAGGGCTTTTCCCACCCTTCACTAAAAATCTCTTCGTTCCAATGTTCGATCCCGTACACTTACTTCACTTATGTAAGGATGAATGTATTTGATCTCTCGGTATTACTAGAATCCATTTGCGTCTTGGATCATCTTGTTGAGACATTTTTTAGTACAAGCTGGTGCATTCCTCTCTGCTCTCTTCTTCATCTTCAATGAATGTAGTAACGTAACTGCGTATTCAAATGATATTCGTCATTTACTCGAGGATCATTACAACATGATGCCTCTTTTGAAGAGGAATAAATGAGAAATTGATCATCTGTCACCTAGATCATATGTATCCCAATCAATAGTCGACTAACCCTGATGGTTACTTCCAAAATTTCCATTCTTCGTTATTTAACATCAAATCTGCTTACTTGCTCCCATTCACTCTGCGAAAATGAAGAGCGTCAAACTTTCACTTGTGAAAGCTTAATTTTCACAATTTAGCTACGGGTGGGCCACTAGGTTTTGCTGTGGTGTAGGTTTAGTCAAGGCTGCATTTGAAGCAGCGAATATTAAAGTGGTTCTCAGTTGGGTTGAGACTTCTGTTCTATGAAATCCGGCAGAACATTGAGGACCGATTTTTAGAAGCACCCCAAGCCATTGTGATGCGTTGTTTCACAGTGGAATGAGCCTATTAATAACTTTTACTACTGGAAATAATAGTTACCTAAACGCGTCCACTTTTTTATCAGAACTCTTTAGAGAAACAGAAAAGAGATTCAGAGGGAGAAAAATCTGACCTTATTTGGTACGTGAACTTTCAAATACTTGGGTGGTTATCATTAAATATGTGAGCTTTATTTCACTTTTTTTCTTGAACACTTGCTGCCATCGTTAATGAACGTGATGTCTGTTGTGCATAACGCTTTCTTCGTATTTGGTTTCCTGTTCGACAAATTGTTGGTGAGCAGAGCTCGTTAAAGTAAGCGGTTAACACGCCCGTCCATCTGGCAGGTGTTCTCCATTGAATGCGTCTACATTTTGCAAGCTCTTCCAAACCATTTCGCTCTTCTTCTCGTTCATCTGTCGTTAACTTTCTCCATCACGTGACTTCCTTTGGTAGTCAGGTATGATGTCGAAGTAGGTAGATTGTAACAATGAATGGTTGATTTTTTTTTACTTCATTCTCTCTCAGGATGATTTTTACAGAATTATTTTAAAATAGCGGTGTCTACACGAAAAAAAAATAGCAAGTGGTGAAGATCAGTTTGTGGCTGTAGGGCTTATTTAAAGCAACTCACATAGCAAGGTTTCTTTCAAAGGTAGCGTAAATCTGCTGTAAACACTAAAAAGTGGTACTAAGCAGGTGCTGGTGTTTTAGTTGTTCTAAGTTCTCGAAAGCAGCAAACCAGAAAGTTCAACCAATTACACCTATTTGATTCGCCGGTGATTCTATGACGAAAATGCTCAGTTTGTCGGAGTAGTCATGTCATGGAGTGATGAGTAAGTCAGTACTGTAACAATGGACAACCGTCGTATCCTTCAACTAAATCGACATTTTTTTTCTCGCAAGTATTGTGCATTTGTATGTTGTATATGATGTTTTTGTGTTTAACGACAACCAAGATCACTTTACGCTCTACTGCTTTGACGATTTCCTAGGAATCATGATATGTTCCAGATGTATGGCACATGGGACAAAAAAACCCGACCGGAAATGACTTGTGTTATGCTATATGGTAATTTGTTCGCCATAGAAAAAAACAGTGCCACCAATTATATGCTTCACGTTCTAGGATTTTTCATCAATGTACGTCAAGACATGCTGACGATTTTACTGAAGTGTATGATGATTATTTGGCCTTAGAAGTAGAAGAACGTGAAATGAAATGAGAACTCATGAAAACTCGATTCTGCGCTTCTGTGTGAATTTCAAGAGTTCTGAAAACGGTGATACCTCTAAATGACAACTTCAGTGAACGGAAAAATGCAGCGAAATGCTGTTGTTTGCTAGCCGTTCCATCTCATTGACTTCGCCGCCGAAGTAAATGTTTTGAACGACGTCCAGAACTTCTTTGACGACGAAATGAGTACACCGACAGTAGGCGGCTTACAACCGATGCACTTCAGTGTGAATGAGACAAGTCTCCGGCCAAATGTACGCCAATAATCAGCGGCATTGTTCCGAAATTTAGTTTTAAACGCGAGCATTTCCATAACCGTTACCGTTTTCATCTCATCAGGAGTGCCTTAGTGTTTGTATTTCAATAGGATTTTAACTAGCATCACAAACGGAGAATCATTTTCAATACTTGAGTAGAAGAAGTGCAAGAAGTGCTGCTTACTCGCCCATTTCTGCCTCAAAGTTTAGGAAAGAATTTAGCAATGTAGTTGGTGTTTGAGAAAGTACAAGGAATCAACAAATTTAGATCCTCGTATGACATAAGTATTTATCGAACCTGTGGCTGTGGTTGTCGTTATCATATTAGCCATAAAACAACATCTAGGAAATATCTTACTCTTTCTTATTAGCAGCCCTCGAGAGTTTATATCTCACTCATGAAACATTGTCTCCAGTACGACCGGAAAAAACCGTGCTGTCCTACTAGGAAACTCCGGTTTCTTTTAATTTTTTTTAATTGCCTAGTTCCCCTTAGGAACAGCATCGATGTGCTTGGATTTCGTAGATACAAATGGCATTGGTGCAACTATTAACTTGTCAACTGTTACAAAAAGTCAGAATAAATAAATAAACCTCTATGCAATCATATATATATATATATATATATATGTATGCATATGTATATATATGCATATATATATGTATACATATATATATATATATATATATATATATATATATATATATATATATATACAGTTCAGCCATCTAGAAAGACATTACGTAAATGTGTTGTCTTAAAGTGGAAATATTTCCAAGGTTTATCTATCACTCTTTAGGTTTCTTTTTCCATCAAATATCACTGATACTCTTCCATATCACATTTATCAGTGAATACTGCAGCAAATTTGTTGAGTTGACATGCCATCGAGAACAAAAAGCGACTCGGAAATGTCTTTGAATCACAAATGTATCTCACACATGAATTCACTGTTAGGGAAGCGTCCATACCTCTGCCGGTGTTAACGCGATAATACTTTTTAGTATAGTTTGTTGTTTTATGCGAAGGGTGGTTTTCATACCTTGTTTTAAAGGGACATAAGGTGAAAACCATGGTCTAGTACCTATAGACATTGACATAGCGGACTACTACGACGAAATTCTCATCTGCTGATTCAGTGCTATTAGTCGAAGCCGAGCATCGAATGTCAGAACCAACGCGAATTGGTGAGAACGATTCGAACACGACTGCTTAAGCTTAATGCACATCGATCAGTTCGACATTAAGCAGCCTATAACGAATTCTGGTATCGACCGCCGATGAGTCAATCTTCTTCTGTGTTTATCCACCAGTCACTTTCTTTCAGATATAATAAGTTTTGGCCTAAAAAGTAAAAATCCTAGATTGGTGATGCCAATTCAGCCTTTTTTTCTTTTGCTAACTATTCCAACTACATATATTGTGCTTCTCTTCCTCTACTAGGTAGTTGCTTACTAGTTGAACGTAAGTGAAAGCTCTCAAAAAATATCCTTCTAAACCATTTATGTTCCCAGAAACTCTAATTTTACTAAATTTCTCTATAAAAGGAATTTAAGGGAAAATTCAATCAGTTTTCACTTGTTTTCCTTTTATTCATCACTTTTCTTAAACCATAAAGTTCACAACAACCAAAGGCAACATCGAAGATGTTTCAAACTATCCACTTACAGTTAATTTCAGACTCATTTCATGCGTACATTACGCATTTTTTGTAAACGATATAATGCGCTCATTTTGAAGTGATTCGATGATACAGGTCTTTCAATGGACGAAAGAGTTGTGTTGAATGTCGGTGGTGTACGACATGAGACCTATCAAGCCACCTTGAAGAAAATTCCGGCCACACGCCTTAGTCGGTGAGTGGAAATACACAGAAACTTCCGTCATATTGATTACATTTTCGCAAGCTTTCATTTGTCTTTTTCCTTATGGTGTCTTCCGAGCGACAGCTTACATCAAATATTCTTGCATGCATTCTATAATTTATAACACCATCTAAGATGTAGAAGGACACCATTCCTTCACTAAGATATTAAAAAGTTGAATTTTCTAGTTGTTAATTTATGTCTTCTCGTTCATTTCGTAGTATTTCAAAGTATTGCGCTTTTAACGAGTCCAAATAACGCTGCAGTTCTGCAAGTCGTTTGTCTAATGGGATGGATAATTAATTTAAATAATTCATGTACTATCAAGTTAGGAAGCCTTCGTCTATGAAGAGCAAAAAATAACACTTGAAATACTATTAGTGTAGGACAACTGTTCATGAAAATGCTTCTAGTTGCAATTTATATTCTTTTTACATAACCCGACATCGCGTCATCCACGGATCCAACTCCATTGTATTCGATACGATTCCTCGCATCTCATATCTTGGGATTTTTTGTATGAGTGCCGCTGCTGCTTGGTGATTTTGGTCTTGTTTCTGAATGTCGTTGAGTTGTCAGGTTTATTGCACCCCTCCTCTATGCCCTTGCTAGGGCGTTCCCCAGATCTTCATCAGAACTAATCATCTCTTTTTTATTGGAAGGGGCTCCCTAGACCATTCTGTTACCGATTTTCCGACCCAGGCACTATGAGAGACTTGTTTCGCTCGTTCGAAACGAAACAGAGCCTTTGAGTATTGAACTCGGTCTGTTCTACTGTGATGCCCATACCCTTTCTAGTTCTATGTGAGGATCAAACTTTTCCTTTTCTTTTCTTCTTAGACATAGTATTCGAATGTTTGCAGGATTAAGATTTGATGGAGTTCTTTGTCGTTTTTCTTTTGCGATTTAGCTGTCCATTGTTTCCAACTTGCTTAATCTGCAGAGGATTTTTCGACGAGAGATAAAGCAACACATGGTTTGTCCATCGACTTAACGCCGCAAGTTAATCTCAACGCGCTAAATCCTCCGCGAATAGCTTTGCGAAGTTATAAACTAAGTGATGATATAATGATGAGAAGACATCAACGAGATTACTACCTGTTGAAGTGTCCAATATTTCAATAGTCCATCATCAGAATCATGCATATCTTAGCAGAATTTTCACTTATTAAGTAATTAGTTTCTTAGGTGGGATTTTCTTCTTCCTAAGTTTCGAAATCCGTGCTGGGTCTTTCCCAGCTCTTCATCATTCAGCTTTTTAATTGTTGAGCCGTTGTTAAGAGCTAGCTTAGTTGTGAGCTGGGGCTTTTTTGGAAATGTCGAACTCTGCCAGCTTGGCCTACCTGGGCGACGAACCCTCACTGCAAAGCCCCCGCCCGAGAACTCCCCCATCTTCTCTACTCTAAGGGAGAGAAATAAAGATCCATTAAATTTAGGGTAGTAACTTAATGCTTTTATTGAGATAGATCTAGAATATAGTATTGCACGTTTGTATATACCTACTGCATATGTACGATATTGTCAATTTTTGGTTGGTTTATTTTTTTTAAGAAGAGACTTCTGAAGGGATAATCTCTTGAAACTGTCATCTGAGAGTTATTTTTAAGAAATTTCGATTGATTTCATTAAGGGGAAGAGGTGTACCTTCTTCTGCGCAAATTAGAAAACCTCGGCTTATAGTTCATCTCTGGTCATGATTTTTTGATGAGTGACGACTTTTCTACAATTTTTTTTCACTTGACTTTCGTAGTTTTCCTGCTTCCGGAAACAAGAGAACTATGAGATTGCGTATACAAAATGGAATGCAGCCTACATAACATACGAACGTTTGAGATTTCTTTCTTCAGATGACGAAATTTTGTGGTTTTCAGTTTAACCCCGTCGCTTGCGAATTTCGATCCACTTCTAAACGAATATTTCTTTGATAGGCATCCAGCTGTTTTCGCTCAGGTGAGATTGAAAGTGTATGGATATTTGTACTGAATATGGAAAACAACTGAATATATCGAAAAGGCAGGGCGCGTGTGGCGCGGTGGTCGGAGGCGCCCTGCAACGCACACGTGGAGTCGATCCCCCGCACTCATGGCCCACCAAACCTTCATCCCTCGGGGTCGGCAAATTGGTACCAGACTTGACTGGGAGGATAGCAGCACTGGCTCGATACTTTGGCAGGCCGCCGCGAGTCATTGTAAATGCTAGATATGCATTCAATCACTTCCAAGCGATGCTTATTGAAGTCGAATACAAGGTGCATCCCTCAGGAATTGATCAACGCCGAAAGCCTTATCCTTTATCCTTTTTTATGTCGGAAAGAATGCCAAAGCGCTGAGTGTGTTAATTACAGTCAAAATCATGTAATTTTTTTAAGATACTTAACTATTATCGGACCGGTAAACTGCATTATCCGACGGATGTTTGCAGGGCCGTTGTTCGAAGAGGAGCTGCACTATTGGGGTCTAGACGCCAGCGATACGGAACCGTGCTGTTGGATGCAACTCCTTCACGCCAAGTATGTCTATATCGTTGTTATTGCTAATGTTCTCTTCGTAACATGATCTTTTATGACGCGAAGTACAAACTAACAAAAAACTAAACTAGTAGAATTCCGGCAGAAACCTATTTAAGACAGTGAAGCGATGAAACTTCATTACGCTAGTAATCTATTCTGGCATTAATGCTCTTTTCTCAAAATTCGATATCGAAATAGAAAACCCAGAAAATCGAAGAGATTGTTCGAAGTTAATGAAATTTGTTACGTATGCAAACATTGAATGTTGTCCAGTTCGTAGAATACAGAGTTAACAAATATCACCTTTAGCAATGGAAAAGCTACTCAATGGTATCTTTCTTTCATTAGTAAGGGAGTGCAGGAGCGTTAATGTAGTAGATAATGCTTAGAGATACACAAGAAACGCTTGCGGTGTTGGATCGAATGGATGTTGAAAAGGAAGACGATCCACAACTCCGAGAGTTGGATACAATGAGGAAGTTCGGCTGGGAAGAGGAGTATTTTCAGGTAGATTCCCATTAGAGTTTCCAATAAATTTATGCGTCCAGGTTTATTTGTTTTCTCCCGATAATGAGTGTGGGCTTCCGGAATGGAATTCCGCTATTATGAGGTATTGTTGTTCAACCACTCTCACTGATGAGGTACCTTGGTAATGGCAGTTCCCGTTTTCAAAAATTATTATGGAAATATATATATATATATATATATATATATACATGTTATGGCATTTTCCCATCTTCAAATATCTCTGCTGCTTCTACATCACCTGCATCACCTGTAGTCCTGTTGATCGTCAAGTGACTCGAGCGGGCGCCAGTAAATCTTTCACTTTTTCCTGTTGCGTACAAGAGTAGCCCAGTGGGTTCTGCTCCATTCTTCTGGCTTTTCATGAAGAACTCTCTCCATCGAGTCGGTTGTCTTCCTGCAGTGCGTTTAACATCCCGAGGAATCCAGTCACTAACGGCTCTTGTCCATCAATTGTCATTCATACGCACTAACACCTTATCTTCGACTGTTTGGCGTACAGAACGGCGGCTTTGATTTTTGATCGTTGGCGCAGGTCGGAGCCTCGGATCCCTTCCCTTACTTGTGTGAAAAGGGGATACTCCTAGCATCGTCCTTTCGACTGCTCGTTCGATAACGCTGAGTGATCTTTCATCCTGCTTACGCAGCGACCAGGTTTCTGACGCATACGTCAGGGCAGGAAGCACCGCTGAGTCGAAAAGGTGGGCACGGAGTCGGGTGTTCCTTGTTCTCTTCACTACATCCTCGATGCTCTTGAAAGCACCCCAAGCCGCTCGTTTCCTTCTGCTCAACTCTGGAGCTAAGTCGTTCAACATGTTGATTTCCCGACTTAGATAGACATAACTGGAGCATTCGGAGATATTCGTTCCGTTGAGCGTGAATGGGGCATACGAAACCAATCCGTTCCTCATGAACATCGTTTTATGAAATTTGGTCGAAGATCAATCTTTCTACAGGCTTTTTCAAAGTTGGCAAGCATACGTTCCGCGATGCTTCTACATACGTTAGAGAAATGGTACAATTCACAAAAAGTCAAACGTACCAGATCAAAAGAGAAAATATTTTCAGGAGCCCAAAGTATTGATTGCTTTTCCCACACTGATGGTTGCTATACGTCTACATTTCTTCTTTCTATTTATTAGAGTACTTTCGCAATTTGGGCTTACCTAATGACTAAGCAAAAAGACTACAAATCTAGATTGCACTTCTTCGCATAATATTTTTTATGGCAATAAAATTTTAAAGAAAACAAAAACAAAACTGAAGCAAATCAGCGAAGCGACCATCGCATTGAGCGAACGGTGTTTTCAGGAGTTGCACGAAATTACTAGTGGTAGTGGCACTCAGTGCACATTTTAATTGACTAGTATTTTATGTGTAACCAGTGAGTTCGTTGAGTCTTTAAAACTAGGCAGAACTGCACGATGGTCTAAAAAAACGCGATGTACGCTCAGCAGTTAGAAATACCGTTCGATACGCACATCGTCTTTGTTTCGACCACTCGCCAGGCTGACCAAACCTTTATAAAGGTTATGTCAGGGGTTCAAGAGCGAAATACTTCGGCAAGCAGACTAAGATGCTCATCAGCAACATTATGGTTATATTCCACATAACATTCTGCCATTAAAAAATTAGTAGGCTTAGTAGGCAGTATTTATTTATATGATCTTATAAACTGATCTTCTTTAGCTGATGCGAAGTTGGTATAGATCTTCGTTGTCGTTGTCGTTGTTGTTGGTGTTGTTGGTCGATGGCTGACGTTTCGGCGATTTCGTCTTCCTCAGAACCGTGATGTTACGAGTGGGACTTATAGCATCGTGTCCTATACCAACCTCGCATCAGCTAAAGAATATCAGTTTATAAGATCATATAAATAAATATATCAACTATCTATGCCGAGGTTTATAGAAAGTCGGTCTTTTGAGTTATTAGTAGGCAGTAATTAAAAAATGACGTTATATCGGGCTCTCTCCAAAAAATTTTCGCGGTTTGGTCTTTACTGGTTTTCTCGATATCATTCGTTCGTTTTCTTCCTCAAAAATTCAGAAAACAATTGATGAACGTAAATGGATGATGTTATTCTTAATTCAGATTAGCTTTGTTAAACAATGGCAGTGGATTAGTTGTAACTAGATACTCCTCACGTGTGACGATGGAAAAAAATCACAAAATTCACTCAATGATTCCAAGATTGTTGTTGACTGCAAAAAATTGAATTCGTAGTGGTAATGGGAAAGCTGTGGCCGAGGGATGTGGACGAACATCATTAGGGGAAAAAGATGGATATATTGTTGCAGGGAAATCGAACAAAATGGATGTACTATAAACCGAAGATCTGGTCGCTTTTCGACGAGCCATACTCATCCAGGTCCTCAAAGGTATTGAAATTCTTGAGTTTGCTAATTATAAACTTTTTTGGACAATCAGAACCACGAAACATCACGAAGTGAAGAATTAGAGAACAATGTGAAGAAAACTAAAAATAGGCTTCCTGTTTGTAAGAAATTATGATGTGGCTGTTTAGAGGAAAACTTAGCAAGTTCAACATCCCATTAAAAATGACTACTAACGCTTACTTAGCTGAAGTCTTAAATTTTTTCTCACTAGTGACACCTATCTGATCCCTTTTAGTCAGATTCTCTGCCACGGTATAAGAAACGTTGCTAGTAACATAACAGTATAATAAATGGAAATTCTACACTGGGCTTTTGAAAAAAATCTGAGACTAGTCAAGTTTGGTTCATCTGTTCCTTTCACGCGACAGTTCAATCTTTTTCTGCGAAATATAAGAGAAGAGAAGAAATGGAGATTTTCAGATAATCGCCGGTATCTCTGTTTGGTTTATTTTCGTGTCAATCCTCTCGTTTTTGCCTCAAAACTCATCCGAGACTTCGTATTCCGATCATCGACGCCTCTAATAAAACGTTTCATGGTCGGGTGATAGTTGCTGTTACTCAACAAGCGACGGAACCGCATGTGATGTTTGGTCAAGTACTGTTTCTTTTTTCATATATTTAAAGAAGTGATCCTCGATTTTCTGAAATTATTCGTTTGGATCATTTAGCAGTTTAGTGCATTGAAGAGAAAGTCTTGTATTACAGCGCTTAGACGTGTCCTGTGATGATACACAAGGGCATAGTCTTTCATTCGCTTCTGCGTGCCCAGCAACATAGTAAGCTGACAGCTCTTTGGGGTTTTGTATTGGTACCGGACCTGTCTTGGAGGATCAAACTACTAGCTTGATAGAACGATAGGACTCCGAAAGTCATTGTTTAGGCCATATTTATACTCACTAGCAACGGCGATTTCTAACGGGGTTCAATGTTTGGTGAATCCTTCAAGTGTTGATCAAGGCACAACACTTTATCCTCTATCTTCTATCCTTTACTTCATTAAAGTGTTTAGCATTCCATGAAAAAGGAGAAATGTTTTAAATATAGCGTTCTTCATGAAAGAAAAAAGTAAAAAATAATCTGTTCTACTCAGGTGTTCCTTTATTGCTCTAGAAAATTTCTACTCGATTTTTTCTTAGGGTTGTTTATTCTCTCGTAAGTCTGACCTCAATGAAGTCATTTCTGTTTTCCCTGAGGATTTCCATCAACACTATTTCTGTTAAAAAAGCACTCTTTTCGCTTTGAAGAAGTTCGCCTGAACAAAGTAGATTTCTTAGCCTAATTTCTCATCATTTCAACACATTTAGCATAGATTAACATTTGAACTCCAACGTGAATTATTTTCAGACGTGCAGTCCGAAAAGTAGTGACCGCTTTCAACTTTGAAGCAATATATCTCGTTCTGCAGTGGATTTTATTAATTGAAGTAAATGCCAATAGAGTCTATAAGTTTCTTCCTAGAAAATGAAATTTCCTAGGCGTGGTATTCTGGTATTCGAAGGTCAACGGAAATTTCTTCGCTTTTCTTTTGCGTCAAGACTCCTATCTTAAAAAGGAAAGTGAACGATCCCAAGAACATCTATACCACTAGTCTTGCCGTCTCCTCACTTGCGTTTAAAATTTTTTACACTCAGACTTCATTTTCAGTTTTTTGTTTAACTTTTAATTCTGGACATATTTGAAAGTAACGTACGCTATTAAAGCGATATAGTAAACTCAGTCCTCTTTTTTGAAAAAGTGAAATTCTCGTCTCTTCATATACTCTAATAAACAACGAACTATAATCAGTCTGCTACGGGCATTGAGTGTTAGGGTGGTATTTGAGCCAGAGTAGTTTTAACTAGTCGATACCAGGTTCTCGCAGGGAAAATACGAATTGGTTATTTGTCGAAGGTACGGTATCAGGCCGAATAGTGTGGTCATTACGACATTCCAATGACATGCAATGAGGTTTGACATAATCAGATTTATTCTTGTTGAAGATACACCGTTCATTTTAGATAGAGTTCATATGCAACATATGGTTTACATTAGAAATTATTGTTCGATTTATATTCTGTCCGTCAAAAATAGGATTTCTGAAATCTCCGCTTAACAACATTGATTTGGTAAGTTATACAACAGCTTCTGGTTCTGTCCCATTCAATTTTTCAACGTAATCTTTCTCTTCCATTTGTAGCTATTCCTTTCGATGAGTAATGAAAACGTACATGCCTGGTTCGAAATCTGATGAGTGCTGCCCAAAAGATTTTTGCAAAATTTTTCCCACGTTTATTTTCATCAATTATACAGTCACTGGTGATGTTCCGTTTCGAATGTAATTGGATGGAAATGATCATCAAAATGAAAGCGGACGAGTCATCAGATTCTGAACTTTGGTAAACAGAGTGAACATCAAAAAGTGTTGGTAAAAAGAGCTAGATGGGAAATCTTCATAGATTCCTTTTCAAACCAGGATTTTTAGAGCGTAGGAAGACAGAGAGTAAAGTTCAATAGATGATTTTGCTGCGAAATTTGTTCAGGTCGCTACGTTGTCGTTTTATGCTGACGCGATATTCGTTCGTCTAATGGACGACGCTCCGAAGGATGTTGTCGAGTTTCTCTCAATGATTAGGTAAAGCATTTTTTAGTTGTTGTTATGCACTTCCTCTCGCTCCATCCTTCCTTTTCCTCTTTTTTCTTTCTTCTTTTGTGAGAAAGTCACTGATGAAGACCTTCATCAGGATTTTCCGGCTATTCAAACTGACTCAACATCACCGTGGTCTACAAATCCTCATTCACACATTTCGTGCTAGCGCGAAAGAGTTGATATTATTGGTATGTGGAAATAATACAAACTTAGGTGGCAAATGAGCTTTTTTTCATCCAACCATTCACAACATGTACAGCAGTTTTCATTTAGGTGTTTTTTCTTATACTCGGTATTGTAATCTTTGCTGCTCTTGTATATTATGCGGAAAAAGATGGAAATCAATCCAGACAATCAATTCCAATCAATACCGCTTGGCCTTTGGTGGGCCATATGTACAATGACTACGGTGAGTATGACCATTTTAACATCAATTATCTTTTAATCTATTATTATTATCGCCATGCTTCCCGGGTACAAAAATATTGGAAAAAACTGGTTGGTAAAGCCGGCTTAATGGATTAATGCTGGACATCGACCTGTTTTCCATTTTATTTCTGCGGAAATTTTTTTTCGTATTCGTTTTTTCAGGTCGGCTACGGTGACATGACTCCTCATACATCGTTTGGACGACTTGTCGGGTCGTTGTGCGCCGTGATGGGTGTCTTGACCATCGCACTGCCGGTGCCGGTGAATCAAGTCAACTTATTGTAGAAATTTCACTTTGATTTTCAGAGACTTATAACTCAAAAAATTACTCTTTAAATATAGTACAGTGCGATGGCTTCTATTCTGACACTGTCGAAAACCATTTAGGTGAAACAATTGGTGTTTTCCAAATTTCACTTAGACGAGATATCTTGAAATTATCGCTTTCACGATCATTCCGTTAGAAAAGAAGTCCACCATAGGTGATCGTCTCCAACTTCGCAATGTTCTACTCTCATACACAAGCTAGAGACAAATTGCCAAAGAAACGAAGGCGTGTGCTGCCGGTGGAGCAGGTTGGTCGAAACGTCCTGAAATTATGATGACGGAATAAAAAGCGCTTAGAAAAAGTCCTTCACCAATCTGAAATAGGCGAGGTTGCAGATAATTCAACTAGTTATTGCCAAAGTGGCACAGTTAATAATATTTCTTGCTAAATAGTTTGGCAGCAGAAATTAAAATAGTTTTCTCGGCATTATATTTATCATATTACGCTGATCCAACACTTCTTGCGTTTGATTCGTTTCTCCGCGTTCATCGTTAACGAAGATCTTCGACTTTCAAGTGTGTTGCTTGATGATTTTCGTCTTTGTTATTAATGTCGTTGAATGCTGGTCGAGTCGTTTTTCCCTGAAACCCTTAGTGCGGTCCAGAATTCTTGCCTGGATTGAAGAGAGTGGGCTTGTCCCATACAAGTCCGATTCCAACTACTCGACCTCGAAGTGATGAGAGACTTGGAGACCCAGTGTGGGTTTGAACCAGAACCTGGGTGGTTTGGGCAGTCCGCGATCGCTACCACTGAGCTGCCTACTTCGTCGTAAACGAAGCACCACCGACAGTAAATATGTGGATTAACTCAAGGTCGACTTTTTATGGACCTCGACATAAATCAAGGTCTCCAAAGCTGAGAAGGAGTCAGGCGTTTCCACCAGGGAGCCCAGCGAAGAGTAGACCAATACTAGGATCCACCACAGTTTTACATCAAACTAGTCGCATGGTGGCAAATCTCCCTCTGATCCACAAAGGCGGCCACTGCCTGTAGGCAGACTTTGGCCTGGCTGACCTCAGGACTCCAGGGAACCACAGCAGCTAAACCAACATAACTACCAAACAATGGAAATTATGCTGGGGCCTGCACTTTGAAGACTGGCCATCGAAGTATCCAAGTGTCCAAGTACCCAAGTATATGTATCCTTACGAATTGCCCTTGTTGAGCTGACGTGATGTTGATATCAGTTGCTGCTACTATAGCTGTTGCTGTAGCGAGAAACGAGATCCATATAATTGGGTAAACTGTACGTAGTATAACAAAACTCTAATATATAATTAGGCGACATTTTGTTTAAAATCGACTCACCGCTTTGGGGACCACCCGTGTGTTGTTCACGTGGGATGACGAGTGAGACTTACCAAGGTCAAAACACCATTTTCAAAAAAGATGCCAGATCACGTGTGATTGTGAGTCATTTGTCTTTCCGGGTCAGTGCAACAACAAACAACAGCAGCATCAGCAGCAGCAACAACAGCAACTGATATCAACCGCGCGTCGGCTCAACAACGGAAGTTCGTAAGAAAACGTAGACTGTTGCACTTGTTCCGTACAGTCTGCTACTTGCAACCATTACCCGCGGAGGGCTTCGGATTTAGGTCCGAGTTCTATCGAGAAATTTCTGTCCTTCACTAACAGTTAGCAGTAGGAATAATTGTAATGGTTGATCGCTGGCTTCGCTGGTTTTTTAGATCTGCTAGAACATTCCAAGATTCTCACCACAAGGAGTGTCGGCCCTTGTTTCTCTGGGGCAGGTTTTCCCAGACAAACTCTCTACCAATTTCGCGACAGTGGAGCGTTGGAGGGCTTTGTTGGTATCCCTAATACAGTACTCTTCTCGCCACTGAAATTGAAAAAATAAGTGAAGACGTAAAATAAAAATTAATGTAGGTTGGAATCGACATGACGCAATGAGAAGGGTAAAATACAGAATCAGTGTTACTGAGTACTTCATCTCTTATTAATAGGTTATCGGGCCTATATCGATAGTAATCGTGTATAGCTAGTTAAATAGGAACATGTTTCGAGGCAAAGTTTTCTCTAGCCTCGGCACGACTAATCAACGTATGTTTAAATTGCTGAGCTTACACGAGATTACTATATAACTTTTATTCGGATGACGTTCCGACGTCCTCGTTTTCACCACCACCGATCGTCGACTCGGACCATCGGCTGTGATGAAGAGGAAGTCGTCGAGACGCTAGTCAAATAAAAGTTATACAACAGCCTCTTGTGAGCTCAAGAATTTAAGCACATGTGAAAGCATATTTTTTCGAAACGAGTACATTTTTTGTCTTTTTTGCCGTCTTTCCACGTCAGACTTTTTTTCTTAACGCACATGGAGAGAATATAAGTGGTGAGGAGAAAGAGGTCAATTTAACGTTAGTGATGAAAATAGTTCTAGTAGCAGTGCATCAAACGGTGTGGCGATACTGTTGAAATGGGACCGTATTGTGATAACGTATCTCTTGTGAAGAGGTTATTGACACTGGCTGATCACGTATATTGAGGTATAGGATATTCTCGGCGAAATAGACGATTGCTTATATAAATAATGTATTCTAGTGGTTCAAAGTCATAGATGTCCTTGTCATCGCATGTATTTCATGTGTTTTCGGTTAAAATTTCTGGCAATGGAATTGGGAGAAAATTCATTTCCAGATTCGATTACAAGCTCGACGATACGCTCATGTTTTCGATTCAAATACGATAACAACGCGTCGGAACGCACTCGTCAATTTATCAGGTCTGTGGATTTGGGAGATTTGTATATTTTTGTTCTTGCAACCCTTCACATACTTCCATGTGGTAACACCAAGCCAGAAATAAACCAGATGCTTAAAAGCAAAGAAAAAAAAACAAATTTCTTCCGTTTTTATCACAGTGAGCGTAACAATGACAGTAATAGCAACACTGTTTTTGCACTATTAAAGGATAAAGGATAAAGCTGTCGGCGTTGATCAATCACTGAGGGATGTGCCATGCGTTCCACTTCATTGAGTACCGTTGGAGGTGATTGAATGCATATCTGGCCTTTACAATGACCCGCGTTGGCTACCCATGTATGGAGCCAGTGCTGCTATCCTCCCAGACAAGCCTGGTACCCATTTGCCGACCCCGGAGGAATCGAGGGGGTTGGTGGGCCTTGGGCGCGAGTTTCGATTCCACGTGTGTGTCACAGTGGCGCCTCCAACCACTGCGCCATAGGTGCCCCTCTTGCACTAATTATATCTTATTAATCTACTTTGGTACCGGACATGCCTGGGAAAAAAATCACTCTCTGCAATCCAATAGGGAACGCTCCAGCCCGACTATCTCAGGACTCCAGGAAGAATCGACTCGACCAGCATTCTACGACGTTCAACATGAAACGAAAATACTCAGCCAGCAACCGGAGCCACACGTAAAAAATTCGAAGACCTCCGTGGATGATGGTTCGAGCAAACGAATCGAATGTGCGCAATGCTGGGATCCGCACAGCAGACGTGAAGACGGGTCAACTAAAATAAAATGAATAAGATAATAATCTACTTCTATCTCAACTTTTCATACATTACCATACATGACATGCATTCATAAATAACACTATAGATTTCAAGTATTAGCCATAACATAAGTGAAAAAATTTAGACTGTAAACATAGCGATGGAAAGACAGCTACGATACAAAATAAAGGCCAGGGATTGAGGAATTCTGAGAAGGATGGCGAAAATTCAGGTAATTTTGGAAGTTTCCACCGTCACACGTATTCCTGTATTTCCACTCATTTTTTTATTTTGTTGGATTTTTTAGACAAAGCAGAAGATTTAATTTTAGAGTCACTTCTACTCTATAAGAGTTTGACGCATATATCGCATAATTACAATATTTCGGTCACCTATAATTCTGCAAAAGATTTTCGGACTCTTTATTTCAAATACAGAAAAAGAAATGAGCAGCATTGCTTAACTCTTTCTTCACTTCTTGCATTCATTTCTAATAGTTCATTCTGAGCTTCGTAAAATCACAGACTCTGTTCGTTTCTTTTTTGAATGACGTGGTAGACGAAAAATCAAAAATGAAAACACTTACTGAGATACTTGGGTGGCCTATTCTTCACTGGTTGTGCGGTCTCCAGAATTATTTCCTTTCGCTTCTCTGTCGCGCATTCGTCGTCCAAGGTGGTGGTCTACTTCGAATATGGTGACTTCCACGAGCCTCATTCCGTAATCCTGAAGTCGTTGAAATCGTTGCCATCTTCGAGTTGGCCACAAACACGTTCTCCCATCTTTTGGGTGTTCTTCTAAGAGGGCGCTTGGATTTTCGTGGTGTTCACTCCACTATTATTTTCATCCATCTGTCATCTGTTCTTCTTCTTGTTATGTAACTGGCCCCTCTGTGTTCACCTATCGATGTATATTCTCCTGCATAACGAAAGATGGGATAGATCTCGAGGATTTGAGCTGCGCATTCTGGCTGAACGATATCGGTACCGGTTAAATGTCAGAAAATATCGTTCAATTGCTCTGTAGTATGGTGCGTAGTATTTTTTGACTGGTTGACGTATCAGCCCACGTCTCTGCTGCACCACAGAGCGCTGACAGGACTGTTCAGTTAAAAAGTCGACTGCATATTTTCGAATTCTTTAGCTTGTCTGTGGCTTTCTCGAAGTGCGAGAGTAGGGCTCGTGCTGCACTAGTTTTCAGTCTAATTCCTCCTTTACGTTGGTCTCTATGTTCATCAAACGTCCAAGGCACACGTGAGAGGTGGTTTCTTCAATCAGAGAACCATCCAGTTCGATTTGTTCACTTTCACATTATGGGCTGTTCATGAATTGGGTGTTTCTCCTATTTATGTGCAGTCCTACTGTTCTTCCCGCTCCGTTGAGTTCACTCAACATCATCTCTGCTTTGTTGTACTCCTCAAAAAGATGACGATGTCATTCCCGAAATAAAAAATCAGTCGGAATTTTCCATCAATACGTATGCCGTACTCGTCCCAACAAAGTGAGCGAATTCATTATCTACCGCATTGCGGCACTGTTTAGCTTTGGCGATATCGTGTTGCCCTGTCGAACCCCTATTCCTAAGGGTATGGTAAGAGGTTCTCAGTGCGGTTCCGGTAACAACCACACATAGTTCTCATGTAGGATAGGTCAAATCCTTGGTCGACGAGCGCTTGTAGGAATGCATTCCTCTCGACTCTGGCAAACGCTTTCTCGTAGTTGATAAAGGTTACGGCAAGAGGCAGATGGTATTTCTGAAAGATATCTATGACCCGTGATACGGCTTGGAAGTGACTCTTTCGGTGTAATCCTTGCTGAAGTACTGCTTGCTCAACTGGTTGTGTCTCCAAGATATTCGCTATGCGCAAAAGGATAATCTTAATGTAGGTTTGTAGAATTTGTGACGACCAGCCCTAAGGAAATCGGCGGTTATATTATTGGATCTTGGAGCTGTGCCTCTCTTCATACTTTCTATGACAACTCGCACTTCGGAGGCGACCATTAACCAATGAGGGCTTCGAAATCCGAGAAAAGGGGTTCTGGAGCGGGAAAGATTGGAGTAGAACCTTTCCTTTATCAAATCCATGTCATGGTGGGATGTGGTGATAGTTCTATCTTTGTTTATCAGGGTGGCTAGCGTAACATTCCGACGGCAGTTCTTCAGAATAGACTGTTTTTGAACTGCTTCCAAAAGCCTTTTCTGTCTATAGCAAAATAAATCCTTCTGTAGAAATCTTACGCAGCTGGCACTTATTATCAGCTGAGTGTCTTCCCTCTTTTCAAGCAACTAATTTTTGATAATAGAGATGGTTTCTGAACTTCTTGTTTGAGGAATGTAGACGAGTTGGGCACAAGTTTTAAGTCCGTCTACAAGCAGCTTGTAGTCTTCCGTCATGTCTTTATTTATCTACCAATCATAAGAAGAGAAGATTTTGTTGAGAATATCCCCGTAATACACGGCTTGTTCCGTTCCTCATGGACGACGACAGAAGTTCTTCTCCAGCTTATGGCTTAATAGAAACTTTGGATGGAGAAGGCGTTAATGAGATTGCGTACAGAATTCAGCTGCCAACAAAGTGTCACAAAGGCACATTTTCTGTTTCTGCGAATATGGTCGGTCTCTGCATGTGTCGTGCCGTTAGAATACTCCAATGTCTAACGGCCATTTAGACTCTTCTCAATTAATAAATTTCCGTGGAAGAGACACGCTGCGGACAGGTGTCCTATAAGATGATTTCCATTCTCATTTGGCGTCCTTCTATTTCAAATTTGCCTGCCCAGTAGGCGTTTTCGTTGGCCGTTCCTAATCTGACGTTAAACAACAACGAATTTGTAGAAGGGCTTCTCTTTACGGATTACTTTCTCCAACTGGTTGTAAAACGCTTTCATCAACTGTATTAGCTGGTGAGTTGCAGTTGATGATACTGACTTTTTTATTGGTGAGCAAGTTGGAGACTAAGAATGACCATGCGTGGTGATAAAACTTCATGTGAGATGATTATATAGTAAATAAATGGGTGTACGATGAAGCCAACGCCTCCGAGATTTCGTAACGGGAATTCTCTTCGACAATTGACAAGGTTTGCGTGATCTATTTTGCATATGTCATATGGTTTTCCTGCTTTTCCTTTCTTGTTGGGCGATCATATGAAATTTGATGTGATCAGAAGCCTCAAGAAGGGCGCAAAGATTGGGTTCTGAAGAAACTGCCCTCGTGTCGGCGTGCTCGTTTTATCCATTTCCAATGACGTCGTGTGCAACCCGAGATTTGACAGCCTCTCATCGGTTGTCTCTCTCACCGCTCGACGTCGAAGACAGGAACGCCCAGTGTACTGGATAGTGAGGCCTGAGATTTGCTGGTTTAGCCAATGTGATTCCCTGGAATATAGAGGTCAGCCTAGCCGAACTCTTCCTCAGATTGTAGCCACCCAGTCGCAACACTTGTTAATCAGAAGGAGAAATGCCGCCATGCGAAGCTGTGCTTCCGGTTAGAAACACCGTACTACTTCTCAGCTTGGGAGACCCTGCTGAAATTATTAACTCCCTTGTTAATAGCAGTGCGACACCCAAGATCACTTTCCAATAGCAGTGAAGCGGCAAACCTTTAGAAGTAAAATATTGGGTTTTAGTTTCTACTTAAAAAATAAAGATTAGGTAAAAAGTTACGTTATATCAAACTGAGTAATACGATTATGATATAGGCGTTTGGCTCGCTATATGAAGGGGTGATTAATTTAACCGACGTTAAACACCAAAGCTTGAACTAAATCGGGGAGTTTTTTTTAACGAATTCAGAATTGGTACACTATAATACGGCGCACTCAGCCGAAATGGTGCTATTCACCTACATTTCCCATAGTCTGCTCTTTCATCTTGATTCCCGAGTGATTAGCTCGAGCGACCTAGTGGGATTTGGTCACCCAAAGGGTTCCTAAGAGCACTATATCCTTCTTTCTAATTCTTCGTGAAGAAAGTTTGCTGAATCTGTCAATTGTTTTCAGAAGTGTAACGTGTTCGCTCCAATTGATCTCTGACATAATGGTGTGCGGGGCATGTCAACATTTCATGTTCGTTGTACTGCCAATATCAAATTCGCTATGAACTATGAACTGGTTCTATGAACTAGTCAAGAACTCTAAGGATAGAAACTATTTTTAGCAATAATTTCTTCGATCTCGTAACCTTGTACAATGCTTTAATGAATTCAGAATTTATAATAACGTCCTAAATATTTCGTCTTCATTTCCGAATGAGGTGAATTCTTTACTAGCCGTTTTTCGCTTGGGAGATATGGTTTAATTACCCAGGATTGAATGCTTTTTAAGTCGTGTCTATCGGTCGTTCGACTAATCGTAGTTAATCATCGCTGCCATTGAAGAAATCCACTGTTGCTGCTAGCTCAAGGCACTGCTTGTGATGCAGACATGCGAACATCCTAACAGGGAGTTGACCATCATCCAATTTGTAAAAAAAGGCATCTACAGGTCTGTAAAGCAAAGTTGAACTCGCTACTTGCCATGAGGACTATTTGCAACTCTGTGTACACAACTCTAGTTCAGTCTCCTCAATCTTTATATTCTTCTAGATGCCGAAAACCACATCAACGATTTCTGTGATAAGATCCCATAGCCTTTCAAGGAACTAAAGAAACGAAACGCTATAACCCAACAAACAGGAGACAGATCTGATGCCGTCCGCCAACGACGAATTCCGTCTCCTAACGTTAGTGACGTTCGATTTGTCGTTCACGAATGCATTACGAAGCATGTTGGTTTTCACAGAAATCCATCTACCCGATTTGCCATTCTACTCCTTCCTGTTATTACCAGAATAATAAGAGTATCATCAGATCTTCACTCTTCACCTACACTAGTGCATAGCGATACGGAATTCGACAAATCTACGGAAATCGAGAGACGCTCGTCAATGGGGAGAAATCCTTCTGCAGATTTGCTACATACGATTTCATTGTAAGCCAACAAACGGTTCAAGAACAGAGATGGAGAGCCGATTACTTTACACATGGACATTGGAACTGGAAGTTGCTTTGCGGACTCCTCTTGGCTCCTCAGATATTTGACAGAAATTCATCCTTTCAAGAATAAAGACCATCATTGTTGAACTTGTGAGTCACTGAACGCTGCGTTTTATGCGCAAATCTCTCCTAAATGCTTGCGACCAGAACATTAAACTGTTCCATCTTTTTACAATGGATTAAGTCAGCGCCCCTCATTCTACGAAAGATCGCTTTAAACCAAAAAGTGGAAGAGAAATCCAGCTATCTCACGAATAGAAAAAGCAAGCTGCACACAACAAGTTCATGCTCGTTGTGATCTTATTCAATTATGACTGAGGCTACAGCAAGCATCCTACGAAGGACTACGAGATGCTGCTAAAAAGTCTCCAAATCTGTGCTGCTTAAGATTTTTTCCAATCCAAAGGCGAGCGGTGAACGTTTTTTAATCTCAACTAAAGACTTCTTGTCGTGACTTCTATAAAAGATTCTATATAGTAATGTTTTCTTGCTACTCATATCTAACAATTGGTCATCATACCATATCCAGAGAGGCAGTGGAGAAGGGATATGAGCAAACGGGGATTCTGCAGGCATCACTAAAAAGGCGAGCATAAACAAAATTTGTTCAAATTCCCGTAATTATTGAGCTTCGCGTTCTGCTCGCTTCGATGCCGATGGGTAATTCATTCTCACGGTAGGATGACAGTAATACCATGGAATCTGTCCAAATCCTTTTCGACTAAGAACACCACATTCGATTTGTACCAAATTCTCGCTTTTCCATTTGAAAAATGTCATCAACTGTTCTTTCCGTAGACTTTAAAGGTGTAAGTAGAAGCATAGGACATAGTACAACTTATCGACCAGAATTATTTTGGTTCCAGCCGTCCTGAACCATACATTCGACTCAATTTTAACATCATAGAGGAGATTGAATGAGTGTTCGGCTTACAGAATGAGTTACTGAGTTTCGTTTGCGATTTCCAGATATGCCAGTTTATTGTTTTTTATTCTTCTATACAGATCTGACACTAATCTGTCTGTCAGAGTGATAGCGGCCTTAATTAGCCTAGTGGAAAGGTACTTCATTTATACAGTGTTTCACTACGGTGGATTCTGACTCGACGAGACCACGAATACTCACATCTCAAAAAACAACTGCTGTACAAGTCTCGCTCGAAGCATTGTGACACTGGAAAAGGGTAAAGTCGCCGGAACGATAGCGAAAGTAACGACTTTTCGGTAAACACTCCTGTAAACAAGTAAATACTAAAAAATAAAGAATGGTTAGAGGCAAATATAAACAGGAAGATTGCTCCCTATGCACAGAGAACTCTTTAAGAAAGTTGCCTGCATTTCTACTATCTTCTTAGGTTCTCTTCGATCATAAGGCTAACCTACCGTTGCAAACACTAGAGAAGCGAATGAATCTTGTCTGAGGACGACCCCCGTAATTCGGAATTGGGCTTATAATTAACCAATTCACGATAGTACGGATTTTTTTGAAACTTACCAAAACTTACCGATGATTAGAGTACTCAAATGTTTGTGGACCTTCTGAGCTTTTAAAACACTCTTCGTACTATCACTTTAAGGACATGTGTGTGTACCTATCTATATAGAATTTCTCACTCAGTAAAATATACGTACAATAAACATCACGCATTCTGGGAAACAATCGTGCCCTGATTGGAGGAATCAAAAAACCATTTTCCGAAGAAAAAATTAAGTAAAAGACGGATTCAAATCTTGGTGAAAAAAAGAAGTGGTCCGATGTTTCAATTAAACTAGACTTTCATCATAGTAATACAGAAAGACTGAAATCATGTCGGCAAGCTATAAAGATTATATAAAGATTCCTTTTATCTCAAGTGATAAGGTTCGCTATGAACTGTGATATGCTGGTTTGAAGGCAAAAAGTATGAAATACTTCTGGATGTGCTTGATCCATGTATGGTTCATATTGGAGCCCATGAGTTCATAAGGCGTAATCTTTGGTCTGGCACAGTATTTCCCCACTTTACTCTTATTATTGTTGTCTTAATGCCGATGAATTTGGGTCAATTTATTTAATCACTATGCCTTCTAAGTATGCCTTGGTATTTTTGTGTATATGCAAAATGTAATGTTAGATATTATGCACAATAGCTTTGGAAAAATGTAGGAATATCGCTTTATTATTCAAGCTGTCATGTCTGTAGAAGAACAGCATTGTTTCAATTGCTCCTTCGTATTTAAAGAATAAGTCACAGAAGCACTCGAAAGTAATTACAATGGAAAGAACGTAACAGAATCTTCTTTACATGTGAGTAGTGCTGAAATCTCTGGGTTTTAAATCACGATGTCTAAGCAGAAATAAAACAAAGGTGCTAAATAGTACTGTGGCAAAGAGAATGGGTTTGTAATTTTTGGAATACCACTGAATGTTGATAGAAACCAAATGACATCGACGATCTGTTCTGAATCACGATATCGATCGCAATGATTCCAACTAGATGCGTAAAAGTTCCCACTAAACACAAGCGAACCCTTCGTTAACTGCATCGCCCACTTAGTAGTTATCCATACGAAAGTATTCAGGAAGTGCTTTATTGATGAAGAAAAAGGATAAAACATCTTACGCATCTATTAATTTTTTGTCGTGTAAACGTTGTTATTCTACTTGCTCTTCTCTCTTGTTCTTTCACTTCAAATGTTTACATCGTGTGGTACAATCGAAGTTCAGGCTTATACGCTCTATTCGCGTGAATTGTACTGATCGCAACGAGTAGGTATTCGTGGTATTCGTTCAGAAAGTGGCAACTTGACTAATCTCAAGTGAATGGTGTGTACTGACTCTCTTGCAGCATTGATGTATTCGTGCCATTCGTTATTCCCACGAGATTCCTTTCATACTTTTATTGATCACACTTTGTATTAATGTATAATTGATATATAAAACTTCAACTACGCTTATTTGAGTTCGCACTTGTGGAGACATCGCAAGTATCGCAGGAACGAAGAGGGCTGACATACCCATTTCTTACTTCTTACGGGTGATGTATATGAAGAGGGAGTACTCCTCAGTTGAGTTATGGAACTTCTATTAAGGTGTTCAAAGGTTGTTTCCCTTCGATAGGTAAAATTTTCCAGCTACCTCTAGAATGCATGAATCTGCTCCAAATAACGTGTTCAAATTCATCGTCGAGCAGATCCATCTTCTACAATACCCAGCTTCAAAATCCTGGCTCAAATCACGAAAGAATTGCAGCCAACGTAGTACTGCATCAAGCGTTAACTATTACTGGGCCAGCTAGGATATTGTGAGGTCTTTCTGTGGCTTTGCACTAATTTTGAATTTACGCTGAGACTATTCGAAATCCTCAAAAGCGACTTCTCTTAACCCCGGCATTGATTGGTAATTTTACTGTTCTTCTTCCAAAAGCAAAAACGAGGTTGATATTAAAGAATTTATAAGCACCTGACGTTTCGGCACTTTCGCCTTCTTCAGAGCCGTTTTATTCTTTGCAAATATTCCAGTTAATTGGTGGGAAACAGCCGCACAGAAATTTTTAATATTGCAGAACGTAATAACCGGCGACGTCTACATTTTCTCTCAAAATTGCCACAAACTATAGGGAATAATATTAGTAGACCCTCAAATTATCTTGACAAAAAGAAAAACGCTCATGACCTTTTGCGAAATTGGGCACTTCGTAATGAATTTGTTAAAGGATAATAAAGGATAAAGCTGTCGGCGTCCACCAATCTTGAGGGGATGCGCCATGCATTCAACTTCATTAAGCATCGTTTGGAGGTGATTGAATGCATATCTGGCCTTTACAGTGACTCGTGGTGGCCTACCGATGTATCGAGCCAGTGCTTTTACCCTTCCTGAGAAGTTTCCTACCAATTTGCCAACCCTGGATGGATGGTAGGCTTGGTGGGCCATGGGCATTGGGATCTATTCCGTGTGTTGCGGGGCGCCTCCGACCACTTCGCCACACGCTCCGTTTTTTAATGAATGAGTTAACAATTCAAACTACGTCGAAATCAGAGATCTCCGACATTGAATAAGTCCAGGCATACCATGCAATTCTACCTCTCCAGACTACAGGTTTAGGGTTAATACCGTAAAGTTTCTTCCCGATTGCCTCAGTATCACACAACAAACATATTCGGACCCCAAAACTGTTCCTGTTAGAAAACTGCTAGAAATTTTCTTTCTTTAGCCGAGGTTCTGGTTAAGAATGTTAGATGGAAAACAACTTATCGAAGCTATGCCATATTCGATATTATTTGAGCTGGAAGCCACAAACGAGCCTCACTATCACAACTCCTAAGATAAACTGTCTTCAAAAGAAAGGATTCTACCACAGTGGAAAGTCATCGAGTAAATTCATTCTGTACAGCCAGCGTAACAGACAGGATCCTCATAACTACCGCTTGAGTTGCCAGTCGAGTATGTTTCATTGCTTCTACACTGCATTCTTGATTTTTTTTCTTGTTGTTGTGGTTGGGAAGGGGGAGGACGTCAAGTCAGCCCAGTCATTTGATTACACTTTTGGCTGTATCGAATTCTAGGAATCAGTCTGCTAACATTTAAACGGGCCCGTTCACATATGTATAAATTTAGTTAGGTGCATATTACGTTGAGTAGTGTAAAGCAGAGATAGAATTCGTCATCTGAAACCGCTTTCGTTTCAGCGCAAACAAATGATAACTTTAAACTTCTGATTAGGCGTTTGAAAATGTGCCACCTAACCTTTAGAAGCTAACTGGCTCTAAATTCCTAAGATGAAGATTATTGGTTGGTTTATTACCTGTCAATCACAACTTTTGTTAACACATTAATCTTAAAAATGTTTAAAAAATCTATTCCACGGCACAGCCTAAAAACCGATTTCTGGTCACATTTTCGTGAAAAACTGTTTAGGAAAAGCTTGTCGATTCTTCAAGCTTTCTAAAATACTCCACTCCATGGCGGACAAGCGAATTGCTAGGTTTTGGAATTTGGTGCAGGATTTCAACCGGTGTTATTTAAAGCAGCACAGTAAAGCACGGAACAAAGTTTGCTAATCGAAGTAAACACCCAAAGAATACTGAGAATCGGAAATGATTACTACGCATTTGTGATGCACACAAAACAGTGTATTTTTTTCAACTAGACGAATGTGTGTCCAGATTGTTGCGCTCAGTATTTGGAGAACCATCTGCGAAGGCTAGTAGTAAACGAACCCATAACCAGTTTAACACTATTTAGTGGGATATTAAAGACGTGTGAAGGAAAAAAGTTCAATGATCTATCAGACCTATAAAAGTCAAGTCACGAAAAGAAAGCTCTCCACGCGGACTTGTCCGGGAAACAAACGCTTTCTTCACTTCAACTGGGAACGCTCTAGACCAGCTATCTCAGGATTTCGCTGAGAATAGACTCGACCTTCATTCTACGAGATTCACGATGGAATGAAAAATCCCCAAGCAGCAGCAGAAGCTCCACGTGAAAGTTGGAAGACCATAGTGGTTTATGGATGCCAGAAACGAAACGAGTGTGAAATTCATGAAATGCGTACGGCAGATGTGATGACTGATTGTATAAAATATTAAAAAGTATAACCATAATGTTGCTGAGTTATTTGCAAAACTCCGGACCACATGTGACCGCACTGTGATTCGAACTACAGCCTCAGCTTAATGCCGATGTGGGCTTCCTAGATCAATGCCACTGACGGGTGATTGCTGACGGCATTGATCGAGAGAACTAGCTGAGAGACAAGCGAAACGAAGGACCTGCATGGTGTGGTGGGAACGCATTAGCCCCCGGAAATGAAAGTAGCGCGTTCGTTCCCCACCGCAGACACCTGCGGTCCGGAGTTTTGCAAATATCTCAGCATCACTGAAGTTATATTTCGCAAATACCCTGCCACTAAAAAAGAGTAGGCAGTAAATAATAAGTTAATATTATAACCGGAACTCTCAATACCTAGCTGGAATGCGGAGCTCTGATCTTCGTAATCTGCCACATCTTCGACATCCAGGAGATAAACGAAACATAGATGGGCCGATCACATTATGAGAAGAACAGATGACAGACTGATGAAAAGAACTGTAGAGTGGACTACACGAGAATGTAGGCGTTCCCCCTGGACTGGCCCTACACGCCGAGCGGGCGAGTTCTTAATCAAAATTAATCAACTGTACATGCAGCTGCAGTTAGTTCACAGATCACAGTAGAAGACCCGCACGCGCTACCGTGCTGGAATTAATCCACCATCATGGAAGTCGTTTGCGAGGGAAAGAAACGAGTGGTAAATGTGCTGGTGTCCGCACAACTCGTGAAGATGGACCGTCCAACTATCCAAGTGCGTAACTTTGTTCTTAATAGGTGAACTCCCGGAAAGGATAATCGCTGTTCAATCTGGCTTGGGATCCAGGTTTTGCAAATACCTCAGCATCATTGTAGTTGTATTTCACATTATACCCTGCATTGAAAAAATAATAATAGGCACCGAATAAAAAGTTAACACTGTGATTTCAACACATAAATTTCATTCACCGAATAAACAGCCTACTCACCTTTTTGTTCTGTGTAAGTTTTCCAGTAATTTGATGCAGACCATTCCCACTTTGGCTCAGATTAGAAAATCAGCCAGAGGTATGGTCAAGTGTAATCACAAAGCACTGCTTTCTGTGGGTCCTTTTCTTATTTTTTGTAAGTACATTGGGCCGTTACGAACAAGCTGGTGTTTTAGAGTGTTCGATGGTATTTTAGTTACTGCAAGCGATATTGCTAATCCGTCAGTTTTAAGCAGCTTTTTTATAGTTGTGCATATCTGTTTGGAAATTAAGGGAGAAATAACGGTTACCATGTCCTTGTTGAATTCTTTGTTGGGGGCGTGATTTTCCATGTAAATCTATCCTGAGCAACCTACCGTTTCGTGGCTATAGGGTGTGGCTATTCGCTGCATCAATATCAATTATTGCTGCATGCTCCTTCTGCCCTCTTACTGTGCAAACATTTGGGGCTGCTTGAAAAAAAGTTTATTACAAGAACCCTTTTTTGTGTGTGAAAAGTGAGAGTAGAGGTACTGAGCCAATATGTTGTTATTAATTGGTCTTCTTTCCTTCTTCCGTTCTTTATTTCTTTCTTTCTATCCTTCTTTTTTCATTCCTTCTGTCTCTCTTTCTTTCTTACCGTATTTCTTCCTTTCTCTTCTGGTACTTTTTTATACAGGCAATTTCGGATAGATTGATTTAAATGTTCACGAATAGAAGCCAACTTCCTTACGGTGTCTTTCGGAGGCATCTTATGCACTCTGACTGCTCGTTTGACAATTCGAAGCGATTTTCCATATCCTCTTGCGTTGAGCAGATGACAGAGCAGTCATCTGTACACCGATAATAGAGCTGTATCAGGAGATCGAACAGTGGAACCTCCATTTTAGAAATTTTTTGTACGACAAAGCTGGATGCCAGTCGATTTCCCATAAGCAAGACACAAATCTGTGTAGAGCATTTCCCGGACCATCTAATGATTGAGCTCTTTAGGCCTTTCTTTAAGAGGGCCATAAACTGCCGTACCGACAACTCATTCCTGCTTATTGCTCCTTTTTTGTTTAAAAAAAATCGTAGATAGCTTATATCGAAGAAGCGTTGGACAGGTTTGTATAAAGGGTGATGACGTCGGAGATCTCAGTCAAATACGCGCTCTTAGGACACGTGTCACATAGACGATGCAGGAATTTGCACTGTTCTCTGTGTTCTTAGGAAAAACTAGACCTTTTTAACATTAAAATTCTCAAATTACTCGTTGAGTTCTCCTACAATCTTTTGTCACAGCTTTTTCAGAAAGATGACACTTGAATACTGAGCACAAGGGTTGCCAAAAGGAAATTCAATAATAGGCTTAGTAGAAAACTGGTCTTAAGTGGAGGACGAATTAAAACTTCACGACCATTTTCCGTGTTTAGCTTGGATCTATTAAGGTAGTGCTTCTTTAACAAAATCTTATCTTAAATGTATTCGCTTCAGGAAGATTGGTTGTCTTTGCATTTCAGGCACTATCGCTGAGAACTTCCGATAAGTCCAAAGAAGTTGAGCCCTATTCCGTAGCTCAGAAGGATCCCACACCGACCACTTTTGGTTGGAAATCATCGGTTACCACATCGGCATGAAGTTACAGGCTCAGAACAATCACATAAAATGTTGGGGTTTATGCTTCTATTGGTTTGTGTTTCATCAGTATTGGGCTAAGTGCTAGTGCCTGCAAGCCAAATTTCAACTATCAGAGATAATACTCAGGCATTTCCTAGCGTAAGGCATCACGCGTTTGAGAAATTAGTTATTTTCTCCAATTATTTAACAAACAGTGGTGTCTATAACGATAAAGTAGTAATAATATCAATGTTATAACGACAATAACACTTATTTACTTTTACCGTAACTCGTCCGCTTAATATTAGAATACTTAATGTTGCTTTCGCGCCGTTAAATTCTCTTCTTCCGGGGAGTTACCGGCGATTTAAGGCGAAGCGGGCGCTTCCATTTCGACCCTGGCCGTTTCGCAGTGGGCCGCAACGCAAGTGCTGTCACGCTTCCGAAATTCGTCGGTTTCTTCAATTTCTCTTGCTTAAACGGGGTTTTTGAGCCATTTCCTTGTGTGTTCATCCCTTCCCGGACCCCATCCCTTACAGTAAATCCGCATAAACGATCACACACTCACGCACGTATGCATATGTCCTCGCAGACGTGGAAGGTGTCTTGAAAATCGGGCAGCATAAAAAGCGATTTCATCCTCTTTATCCAATTTCGCCATAGGCAAGCATGAGGTCGTTTTTGGGCTGCCATGAATCTCCTAGGGACGTGCCACGTAGCCTTGCGACTTAGCCGCAAGGCATTCCCCGTAACTCCACTGTGTGCATGCTAACCTAAAACCGAACGCCGCAGGATCGCAGGATGGGTTAATAAATCAGCAGATATTGAGTCAGTCAACAACAGTTTTCTGTATAAGGACATTGCCGAGTGAGGTTACTTCATTCAAGAGATACTCCACTCAAAAATATCTAACTCTGTGACCGTACGAAGAGCGCATCAGCAGGGCTAACGAATGTGGGCCATTTATTTGAATTATTGCCACACTGAAAAAGTCGAGGCCGTTGAGTCATCAGCCGAAAAAAACTTTATAGCAACGTCATGTTAGCTTGTCAATGAAGGAAGTCGATATTTGCTTTATGAGGTTTCTTCCATTCAAATACACATTGAATTAGAAATTGAAATTAAAACCCTGTATAAAAGAAGTGTCGTTTTCACTCTTTATTGGGATTAAATTATGCCGATTGAACACCATTTTACCATATTAGTATCCATTCATATTCGTCACCATTTGTATTCACCGCTGTTCGTGAATTGGAATTAGATTTACTCCGTGTTCTTGTCAGGTTTCGTTCACGACCTCAGTGGTGACGCAGTGGTCAGATGTTGATGTTTTACACCGATTTACTCGCAAAAAACACCAACTGGTCACAATCAAAGCAGCTGGCCATTTAAAGGGCTATCCCAATGCTTTAAAAAAATTTCAGAACATGGACGCTTTTTATTTTCTCACGATCATCGATCGTGTCATGGGCTGTTCTTGAGAGCGAAGATGAAATATTTTTTGAAGACCTCAGGCATATAGACCAGCTTGATCTTGTGTACTCCAGAAATACGTCCTTCTGGGACTCTTTGGGTGGTGCACGAAGTCCTCATTAGTGAATTGCTTCGAATACCACAAGGTCAGGAGATGACAGCTGAGTTTTAGGGTCATCAATTAAGCAATACCTGCCCGAACTTGAAAGTGTTCCGCTCTTCCTCGGGATAATTCCAACAAGCCTTCATATCTCTAACTCGGACATTATGAGCACAATTCTTGCTCGCTCCGGCTCCGGGCTCACCCTCTCATGCTTTCAGGGTCGAAAAATTGGTACCTGCTTGTTTTAGAAAAAAATCACTCTCTGCAATCCAACTGGGAACGATTTAGCCCGGCTAACCCAAGACTCCAGTGAGAATCGACTCAACCAGCATTCAACGACATTCAAGATGAAACGAAAATCCTCAAGCAGTACCCGAAGCCACACGTAAGAACTTGGAAGGTCTTCGTGGTGGATGCGTGGAGACAAATCGAATGTGAAAATTGCTGGCATCCGCACAGTAGATGTGAAACACAAGTCGTATAAACCATGAAGGATAAAGCTCTCGGCGTTGATCAATCCCTGAGGGATGCACCATGCACTCGACTTTATTATGGATCCTTTGGTGGTGATTGAATGCATGTCTGGCCCTTACAATAACTCGCCGTGGTCAACCGCTGTATCGAGCCAGTGTTGCTATTCTCTCAGACAATCCTCGCACCAATTAGCCGACTCCGGAGGGATGGAAGGCTTGGTGGGCCATGGGCGCCAGGATCGATTCCACGTGTGTGTGTTGCAGGGCGCCTCCGACCACTACGTCACTTCTTCCTATGTACTCTGAAAACTAAGTGGCTGGATGAACCAGTCGTACACAACAAAAATTCAAAAAAAAACTCTGACATTTGCATGGTTCATGCAACTTCTCTGTCTAAATCATATCTCATTTTCTGGTCTCTTCCTGCGCTCTCGATATGCACAATAGAATAATCTAAGTGAACAGGTGGGATGGGAGATGATGGATTTTAGGTGGGTGAAGTGAGTTATGAAAAGGAATATTCTGCAATAAACTCTTTTCTTACCAGCTCCACATCATGGTAGAATGTGGTGGGGATCCGCTTATCGTTTAACAGGTCTGATAGTAAAACATATTCGAGCAGGTCTCACCACCACCTATTTAGACAGGTTCCAATTCTATTTTCAGCCCTTACTCTTATAAGCTTTCCTATAAGAAACTTTTCCAAACCACATTTATGAGTCGATGTTCAACAAAGCTTTCGCTTTATTTAATGAGGAGGTCTGGTCTGTGCGATTAATAAGGCTTCTGCCGTTTAATTAGCTGGTTGGCTTTATCACTCTTGTTCCCTGGTTGGCATTTGCGTGGAGCTAACGCCTAGACGGTGCTGAAATCCGCACAGAAGATCTCAGCTGGAAGTTGTATCAATGGAGTGTCATTGACTTTTTACTACACCTCGTACACTGAAGCCCTAACGAAAGCCCATGATTGAGTCGCCTCACACTAGTTATCTCATCAGTATACTTCGCTAACGAGAACGTTCGGTGATGTTTGATGCTGAAGTATTATTGGTTGAACGACTTGTTTTTTGCCCGTAGAGCGGCGTTACAAGGGGATCTTCAAGTCATCAGCGCAAACTGTTGCATTCGGTTGTCGACTTGATACGTATGTTTATGTGCAGTGCTTACATATTATGCGCTTACATATTTAACACATGTGTTTAATCATCGAAAGCTAATAACTGTTCGCTTCCATATTAACCAAAAAAGATTTTACTCTTATTATACATGAGGTAATTATTACCACGTTCCCTTAAACACGTGGACATGTACAATCTGAAACGTCTTCACCAAAACCATTCAGCTATAGAGATTTACCACTATTGGATAGTCTGCCTTCGGTGATAGGTATGGAAACAGGGATTTAACCAGGAGGGTGCGGAAGAAGAGAGCAAGCGAACGACGAGAGAGGAGAGATGGGAGAAGATATGGGATGGACAATGGAACACTGTGGGCGAATGAATGGGCTGTGCGGATCTTGTAAGCCAGTCCTCTGCTAGCCGATAAAGACCATCACCATTTCACTGTTAGCCTTTTCTACAACTATTTGCTTGCACCGTCCATTACACTCTGCACCACGAGAAATAGCCAAATTTCTTAGAAGCGGGTCTGAGTTGCGGTATAGTAGTAGCTATGACCGGCTCTACCGGTGCTGCCCTCACGATTGTACCGCTATTGCTAGTTCTACACGTTTCTTCAAAAAGCTCAACAGCTCATCGATTTGAATTTATCAGCTGCATCGGGTAAGTAAAGTATTACTCTTTTGTTGCCAAACATAGTTTTTAAATTTCGTTCAAATCAATGTTTCTGGCCTAGATATTACTTTTTTGCCATTAACAATAATTTTCGAATGATTGGTGCGATTTTACTTGTGAACGGCTAGCTGGTTGTGTCGTCGTTTTCTCCTCGCTTTTGAAAATAATGGAACGAACGGCCAAATGAAGTTATTATTGTCAAGTCACACCATAGTTGACGAGGTTTCTTTCGAATAACTTCGTTCTGACATTGAATATTCCTTGTCCCTTCTTGGGTTTTTTGTAACAAATATGACTGTCCAGATCCTTGTGTTTCACGCATAGAACCGATCGAATGCGATTTTATGTGCGTATGCAAATTTTGCATTTTCTACGGAAGGACTGTAAAACAGGTTAGGCAATTGATTCAGCTGGGTCGGCGCAATAACATCCGCGATACCCACAAAGACAAGCTGTCATCTGGCCGGCTGAGGAACACATTCATCGCGTTCAGTCGCAAGGGCTTTTTCACATTTGAGTTCTCTGATGCAGATCAACATGAAATCAGTAATTAGCTGCTGTTTTTCTTAACATAAGAATCCCACATTTCTTCAGTAGCTTCATAGACAAACAACGATCTATTTATAATCACTGCAATATTAAAAACCCGTGCATTTGAGTTCTACGCAGATACTTTGCAAGTTTCCTTAACCATCACTGTGACTTTTTAATCGCAGACAGATTTTATTTTGTCTTTTATTTTTTTTACATGACCCCTCTTCGCATGCACTACGTCGATTCCAGCACTCCTTGTATTCGATTCGTTTTCCGCGCATCCATCATCCACAACGATCTTTGAACTTTTGCACGTGGGTTGGACTGCTGCTTGAGATCTTTCGCTTTCTTTATGAATGCCGTTGAATGCTGGTCGAGTCGATTCTCCTTGGAGTCCTGGCATAGTTGGGGTAGAGCGTCCCCACTTTGATTGCAGGAAGTGAACCTTTTCTTATGGTAGTCTAATAACATTTTCTCGATCATGAAGAGGGATTGCTGGGCCCGGGGCGGGGTCACACTAGCACCATGCTCGTGAGGATCGGCATCACTACTTCTGCTCTAACTACCCTCTACCCACAGGCAGGTTGTCCTTTCAGTTTCAAAAAAAGTGGTGATAATGATGCGAAGCAAAAATGGGATGATTTTGCTTTGAAATAAAATAGGGTTACTTCCAATGTAAATTCTTGGATTACGAATTTCCTATGATAACTCATATGGATAGTGACGTGTTTAGAACAATAGTTAGCGGTGCTCTTTCACACATCTTGATAATTTGTTTGATGCCACACCAGGCGCAGATCTAACGTTTCCTATGGGTTCTGCAGAATGGTATTAGATACATCTAGGAGAATAAAAACATGAGCTTGTTATACCGCTCGAATCCCACAAATTTTCGCATAGGCCCAATATATATTCAACCATCTCTATGATGTTCAGTAAAGTTGAATGTGTGACACATCCTTCAGGGATTATTTAACGCTGAACGCTTTGTCATCTATCCTTTAATTCATGTCGATTCACTGATTGAATGCAGCATTGAATGCTTTTAAGTTAGTACAGAAACTACTGCACCTAAATTTTGAAAGAGTAAGGTAGTATTTCTTATAACGTTAGTGAATATTTTTTCAGAGACTGAATTACAACGTTTACTGAGTTATTTGACCTTACAAATGTTAGAAGTCGAAAAAAGCAATTGGATCAGCAAGAATGAAACGAGCATCGCCAATATCGGCATCGCTTCCGAATCGGTATAGTTAGTGAATTCTTTTTTCTGTAGTTCCCCAGCTGTCTAAAAATAATCAAAAAATTCAACAAATAATCTTTCGAGAACGACATGGATTGGCAATCGGTTATTCGCTTTCTTTTAAGAGATTCTGCATATTTCCTGAAGAGGATTGGAGCGTTGAAGAAATCGCTGCTGAGTCAAAATGGCACAAAAACAAGCGAGTCAGTGGACTCCACACCCAGATCCAAATATGAAAGCGAAAATGAAAGCGAAATCGTCCCGGTGAGACAGGACGTTTCAGATCAGATTTTTGTAATGAGAGCTCATCTTTTGCTGTTAAGGATTAGTACATGGAATAATGTAAACATGCAAAAAGTACGACTATTTAGCAAACTCTTCATCTTAATGAAAGTGTCCAAAACTGTAAACGTTTGACGCAGCCAGAACTTGTCTCTGAACTCAAGCAAAGAGGCACTTACAATCCAGAATTGATGGCGTGGGATGCGCTAGGAGTGATTCGGTTTCTCGATCGAACTATTCACGATCACTATCAAGTTTGTTGAAGTGTTTTTTTCACAAGATTTTCCTTGCTTTGTAAAAAATAGTTGGCAGAAAATTTCCTGAAAATTTCTGTGGTTCACTGTAATGTGAACAGTAAGCGTTTACATTTTAGCACATCAACGTTGGTAGTAACGTTATATTAATATGATTGTTTACACTATTCGAACGGTTCATCCCGTAATGGGAATATTGCTTTCATAGAGGCAACCTCCTCGTAATCGTCAGCGTGAGGAAGTTGTTTCGCGCAACGTCGAGGCTTTGGCGAGTCTTTTAAAGGAACTCAACGTAACCTGCGATGTTCGCTCGCCATTCGTTCTTCAGAAATTACACAACACCATTTTGTACGTTGGAGTTTATATCATGGTCTTTAAATACCCACGTATCTGCTGAAATTTTAGAAAGAGGTTTATGGTGAGTCAAGGAACATGTTAAGAAAAATCACGTTTTTTAAAAACTTTGTCTTATTTTTGGTGGAAGTTGTACCACCGGGGTATTTTTCTTGGCGCCTGAATTCTTTCCAAACCAGCAAGCGTCTTTGTATTTTTTGCTAGACTTTTAGGTTTTGTTGTCTAAGTTTCTTCGTTCAAGACCAGGCTAAGGCTTTGGACACGTAGTCGACGCTTCTTTGTATTTGAAACATGCCAAATTTGTTGAGATTGCGTTGGAGGCTTTCAATAAGGGTTATGAGTATATCTTTTTTGGGTGAATGACATTCTTTGCTTTTTTTAACATCGTGAAGTGTCGGAAATAGCAGAGCTTAGTTTTTCAATGCAATTATCGTTTCTATCTCATGGTTTAGTGATTTAGGTGCTAAGTGCAAACATTCTAGGGATTTTTTTCAACTTCACTCGAAAATCTTTGAGACTTTGGCATGTTTACTCGTACTTTCGTATCGTAACATGTCCAACTACCAACTTTTACATGTTTTACTCAGTTTTTTTACTTATGCCGCTCATCATGATTCCACTTCAATTAGCGCTTTCCCATCACTATGAGATAGTAAGTCAAAGAAGCTTCATAAGATCACCAGCATATTATCTGAGCAGTGGAAATATTTAGCTTCAGTATGCTTCGTGCAAAACTTGGTCGGTTTCCGCCGTTCAGCGCAAAGCTTGAGTATTTACGTGCGCGTATATAAATACCACAGTACAAAAATAACGAAGCAACGAAGGGAGATTTCTGTAGCGGTCGTAAAGGGTAACTGGAGTACCTCTATGATAGAGGGCGATGGGTATTTGCAGTTAAGGTTAATCGAGTTCATCACATGCTACTGCTTTTTTTAATGTATAAGTATAAGATTGTGAATCCTCTCAAATGCAGATGAAGAATTTTACATAATACCTAGAATAGGCAGGCGTTGCAGAGCTTTTTTCGCGCCGGACTTTTTACATGGGCATACTTATTGCCATAGATAAGACATCAGGAACCATTTTTTCAGATCGTCACGAGGCAAATATATGAAACAGCTGCTATTGGAGCACTTTACAACTTGTACAATGAGGATACATGGGGAGATTGTGGTACAGAATAGTCTGTTTATATAGTGCTTTTTAGTGCTGAGCCACGTCGGACCATTCTTTCGCCATCTCTTCGTCGCTCGAAAAGAATGGACGAAGTGGACGAAATTCTTCGACTCTTGAACAATACGATTGATTGGCCAGCGCGAGTCAGGGGATCAACCGCTCATTCTCGAAGACGAAATTTTAACACCTCGGCAAAAATTAATAGGTTCGAAATGCGTGGTATTTCATATGGATATCTAAATAGTTTTCCAAATGAGAATGCGTGTGGCGCAGTTGTTTAGAGGTGCCTTGCAGTAAACAGGTGCTTGTTTGTTCGATGCAGCGCACCATGCTAACCAAGCTTATCCATCCTTCTGCGGGAGGTAAATTGGTACGAAACTAGTGTGAGAGATGAAACCAATGGGTTTATGCATCAGCAATTCAGAGGTATGTAGCAGAACAACTTATGGGACCAGAAATTATTTAATTCGTACTTGGCAGGGCTACCGTATGTGAGTCATCTTTACGATACCCAATGGAATCGAGCGCATGTCACATTCCCTACTCCATACTCTTTACTCTCCATTCCTTATTATTCGTTTCTAACACGTATGACATTCTTTAGGTAAGTCGCACATCGTGCCATTTGGGTGCGATAAACGAGGTGCAGAAGAAGACGGTTATTTGCGTCTTTGCGGAGCATGTCAGGTACGTTTCGATAAATACAGGGACGAGTTGTAAGGGCTGATACACACGCTGGAAAAACGATAAAACCAACTTGCTGTTGCTTAGCGAACAAGATTTCATACATTTCAACTGTCATGAGTATTTCGCGACTCGTAAAAACTAGTCCAACCAACTTCAGCTCACGGGCATTCATTTCAATGCTTTTTTCACCAACTCAATTGTTGATTGAGAATTTTAGTATGTTTGGATTGTTAACTAGCTGAGATGGATGTAAATTAGTATTGCCTTTTTTTTCCTTAACTAATTTAACATTGATGTCAAAAGATCTTTCCGTCTGATATTTATTTTCCGATTTCCTTGACTCCAGCTTGCTCGGGGCCAACCAACTCCTTCATTCCTTGCTGGTTTCCCAGGTCTCCCAAATTCTTATCAAAGTTGTCTCACGGGCAACAACAAGGGCTTGTTATCACTAGCTCAGCAACCCACTACATTTTCCAAATATGGAGTCAACCACCTCTACGATGATAACGGGGTTCTCTACATTGCACTTTCATAAGAGATTGACTGAAGCAAAACACTTTACCCTTTTTATTTTTTTCAATCTTACTCACGCACTAATTTTTCCAATTTGCTGCTTAACCACAGTGTCACCAATTTCCGGACTTGAATTGCGCTAAGTGTTACTCTAATAATCTCGACAGTTATTATGAAAGTCTTTCAAACCTCACCTTCAGGCTATACGACATCTACCGGACACCTTTTTTCCTCCATTCATCAACGAAGTTACATGTGATAACGATAAAGCTTGCCTATACTTCTATGATTATCGTATGTTTAAAGAATAACGTATTTTCTTCTCTTCTAATTAACTCTTTCAATGCAGTTTTTTCTAATTTTTTCTATTTTGAGTACCAAAGAACATTATTGGAGTGCCGAAAGAGCAGTGATTGGAGATGCCGTTCAATAATAGAAACACAGTAGATAGTATGACTTCACTGTGGACCAATCAAGCCTTCCATCCCTCTCAGAACGGCTGATTGGTGACAGGGCTTCGGTGGGTAACGCTCCCTCCGGTTCTCAGTGAAGGACGACTGCCTGTACTAACGCTTCGTAGACCCTTAGATGAATTTGCCAAAGATTCCAGGGAGGATCAGGTTCTTCAGCCTTCAACGGTATCTATGAGGAAGACAATGTCCTCATGGAACAGCCAAAGTCCGAAAATCTGGAGACCGTTGTAGATGACGGGTGCGAGACAACGAGTTGAATGAAAGCAGAGCTGCGACTAACATATTATATGGAAGCGAGTCATACAAATAGGACGAAAAAATTTTATACAATGCTTTTTTCTCGGAGATTATACCACATTTGCTCGTTTTCTAATAGGAAGAGTGCCTTACACTAAAAGAAGAATTAGGTTACTAACTCTGAGCTGTTTTGTGAAAAAATAAACTGCCAATGCCTCCGGGGTTTCAAATCACCCAAAACATGACGTGTTGAAAAAATGCTCGTTTGTATTTTGTATGCTGGTAGTTTACTGCAAATGAAAAAGTGTCTATGCCAGCTATAGAGTAATATACATTCTGCAATAAGTTGGAAAGATACCCATTGAAATAGAGTGTGGTATGAACAAAGGAGAAATTTCAAATGTTTTGAACTGTACACCACTTCTTATTTTTGTTATTTTATATTATGTCGAGGTGCGCGCAACAATGGTTAGAGGTGCCATGCGATACACACAATTCTGGATTCTGGTTTGATCCCCCGTCCCGAGCTCAGCAAGCCTTTTATTCCTTTCGGGTGGAAAAAATCCGTAACGAACTTCACTAGGAGGACAAAACCACCGACATTGCATAAGCAATATGCATTCTATCACCTCTATGATGCTTGATGAAGTCGACTTCCTCGCGTGAGGAATCCCGAATCACTTACTCGCGAGATTACAACTGCAATCCTCAGATTGTGGTGGACATGGGCTGAAAAAAGCGGCGATATACTCGTTATTAGAGAAAACACGAAGGATTCCTTGTCTGCGTTGTACTGGATTGAGTTGTATAGATGCTACAGCTGGCACAAATGCTTTCGTATTGTTGTATAGTTGCTTGAGAATTCTACTTTGAAACTTATCTATAGTTTTCGTTTGAATTCAAAGAAGTTCTTTGAGAGGAACAAATCGGATTACAGCTCATGGAAAATGTAGGCAGAAGCATATGAATTTTGTGGTGCTACGGAATGTTGGAACGAAAGACTGTCAAATTTGGAAGAAGTTTAATCTTAATGTCAGAGTGTCGTGCGAATGTTTTGTTGGTGAGTGTTTGATCATTGGTTGGAACTTCTTTTTAAAAACCTCTGAGACTTTTTGGCAGTCCTTTTCACTTTACCCTTCCACCTGCTGATGAGACGTGTTTCAGATGAGATGTCGTTTTTTGCGAAGTATGTATGAATGCAGTGTATTTGTCAGTTCGTTTGGATCACTTGATATCTAGTCTTCACGATGATTTCAATTCACTACCCATCATTTGTTTTCCAAATTGTGCCAAAAACTTCTAACAGCGACTCTAGTGTGGTTGTTCGTTATTGTGCCTATGTCGTAGGTTGAAAAGCGTATTGTTATCGTTCGTGTAGATCGTTTGGTTCCAAACTCAGTTCACATTTCTACCGGTCCATGTTATCTCAGTTTCAGACCCAGTAATGCTTTCCATATCTGTGCAGCATTAAACATTTTATTTCATTCTATATCTGAGTGCTAATAAATACTTTAAACTATAACGCCACCATAATAGATGTATTGATTTGCATAGGCTGAGATTCCAGAAAGCCGATAGTATTAAATTCCTTCACTACTGCTATTGCGTGGTAAACAACGAATTCTCGCACTGGTGGATTCATTAGAACTATGAATGCCACGTGTTTGTGGAGACGATGTGACTCCAAGTCGTCTGATTTCGTGGGCAGAACAATTGCGTTCAATTGAAGTGAAGTCAAATCGAGGACGATGCTGAATACAATTCGATGCGATTTTACTTCTATTTTAAGAACAGAAAGTTCATTAACAGCGAAAGAAAGCGAGAAATATTGGAACACTTGGATACTTGTATGGCCCTATCCTCACTGGTTGTGCAGGCCCCAGCATAATCACCATTTATCGGAGATTTGCTAGTTAAGCCATTGTGGTTCCTTGGAATCCCGAGGACAGCCTGGCCAAAGTCTGCCCCAGGTCGTCACCACCACAGGCAGTCGCAGCCCTTGTGGATCAGAGGGAGATTTGCAACCATGCGACTAATTTGATACCACGACGGTGATGGATCCTGGTACTGGTTTACTCCTAGCTAAGCTTCCTGATGGAAACGCGGAACTTCTTCTCCGCTTGGGAGACCTTGCTGTGGGGAAGAATCTCCCCGCTGCACATCGCAGCCCGACACCCCTGAACACCTCCCAGCGACGATGAGGCAGTAAAACGTTGGGAGGAAACGAGAAATCACAAGAACTAATTCCAGTTTTGAGCTCTAGCAACCGTAGGTTTGCTTACGTCAACATTAACTCAGCACAAGCACAGAATCTGGTGGTGAGTTAAAAGATAAAGCGGATAAAGGATTCAGCGTTGATGAAGCTCTTAGAATGACTTCATGCAACCAATTCATATAAACATAGCAGAGGTATTAGAAGCATCTTGCCTATGCAATGACTTTCAGGAGCCCAACTGTGCATCATATCATGTTTTTATTGTCTCAGAGAAGGCGGGTACCAATTTGCCAACCGTGTAGGAATGGAAGACTCGATTAATCCGGGGCGCGTGATCGAACCAATAACCACGTGTGTGTGTTGCAGTGAACTCTAGCCACTACGCAAAGTTATTACATTAAATATTTGTGTAATGTCTACTTATTCATTTTTTTCACTGATGAGCTTGTTTCACCTCTGCTAAGGATGAGACGCCGTGCAATTCACTGAATACCGCTTGTGGATCGAGTGATATTGTCATTGTACCTTGTGATGTAGACAAAGTAGCAGTGGTTTTTCCATCGAATCTTGACGGCAACATCTATTAATATAACAAAGAGATGAATTGACTAACAAGTAATGAAGTAGAAAAAAGAAAACATTCAGTGGAATGAGTTCTTTTTAAGTATTTAGAACAATCTGTCGTATTTTCAACGGATTTTTTTTTGTAGATATTCAAATGATATAAGGCTACCCTTGAGAGCTTTTGTTGTTTTCTTGCACACTAATCCAGCTTAGTAAACGGAAGAAGTCATCAATGTCACATAAAAGGTTCATGTCATCAAATTGGTCGTGATTTGAAGCTTCTTTTTGTAAGACGAATTTGGATTTGAAAGAACTTAGCCTTATGTAACGACTTAACAAGTCTTCTTCAAATTCGTTTATCGTTCTTACTTCATCTGTTTGAGATTCTGTTAAGTCGTCGTCGCTTCCACTATTGTGACCAACAAGTACATCATGGGACATTCGCTTTCGCAGCGCTTCTGTAACGACAGCATCAAAACGGTTGCACAGGCACCTGTTTCCTACTTTAGCAACAAACAGACCAGTCACTTTATATCGGGCTTAGAAATTCGAAAACTGTTTGTACCACGTTTTTTTGACGATTACTCCATGAAATACTCCACTTCAATGAATACCTTATTCAGAAAATGTGACGACCTTAGAAAACTTTATCGTATGGATCGAAACTACTATTTTGTTCCAAAGAAGAGACATTTTCGGACTGTTTCCTTGACAAGACAAATAAATGGCGTGAAGAAAAAACCTGTATATTCTTTTATTGAACTCGTCCAGAAATAATGTCAGCTCCTAACAAGTTGTTGTTGAAAAGGAAAACTACTGCTACTTTCTTTGGATTCCAGTAAAAAAAAGTATAGTGCGACAAAATAAGGGTAACTCTTAGTTAACATGCCATGTAAAAAAACAGCGGGCGGCTGAAGAGCAGTGGTTAGATGTGCTCTGCAATAAACACATGGTTCTCTTTCACATGTATGTTCCAGGGCTAACAAAGTCTTCCTTCACTATGGAGTCGACAAACTGGCACCAAACTAGTCTGTGCTGACCGAAACACTGACTAATCACATTGGAAGCCTACCCTATTGTATATTCCAAATGTGCATTCAGCTATCTCAGCGAGGTTCGACAGAGCTGACCTAAGGAATTTATTCGCACCCAACAGTTAGGATTTTCTTCTTCATCTAGAATAAAGGACAAAAATTGTTGACTTTGATTACTGTTGGTAAATTAGGATTTTTAACTGGATAAGTGTTTCCATTTGCTCTGACTGTTTAGAAATTAAAGGACATTGCCCTGCTGTAATCATCTCGACACTCAGGCCAAAATGCAGACTGATTTGGACGGTCTTAACCTTTTCACACACATAAACAAGTACGTTCGATGTTGAGTGTGTGGTCGACATGAAACCGAAAGCGATAACGGACCATATACATTTTATATTAGTATGTATATACATCTACACTTACATATGCCTTCTGGTCATATGTAAAAAAATACTCACTTGAATATTTCGTCTGGAAGTCTTCAGTTAGTGAGGCCACCTTTTGCAGTTCGCTGAGATGAGTTCGGAGAACGATAATTGCATCCTTCATAAATTTATCGAGCTTCTCGTTGCTTGTCCTTGTAGACACTCCTTTGGAGTCGAGTTTACGGAATAACTGAAAGATTGCCTTTTTTTCTAATATTTTTTAGCGAAGAGTTTCTGAAGCTGTAAAACTTATTTTACTATTTACACGACCGCAATCTCTACACGGAAGTGACTGAGATCGCCGATTGTGGTCCGCACTGGCGTTGAAATACAACGTCTACCCTCCTACTTTCATAGCTTCTACCAAACAGAACACAAAAAACACATTCGTAGGTTGAACTGTTTAAAAAAAACCTATACCCTATGAAAACCCACTCGTGATTCCCACTGAAAGTAGACCAGAGTCTTTTCTTGCCTCCTTATACACTTATTTTTCACTCAAAGAGTTATTTAGACGAAGAACAAATATGAATATAAGTAAGATACAAGTGATCGAAAAGTGAAAAAGCAATCGCAACTAAAACCAATCACCTCTGTGCTGGAAATCAGACCCTGAACAATTTTTGGATTTATACAAGCGTAGAAATGGATTTCAATATGAATGTAAGAATTCTCAACCGGGAACGAGTTATGTACACCCTTGTGAAGAATGTTCACCTCCGTCAAATTCTCCAGTAGCAATACCCTGCACCGTTCCACAGTCCAAGGATGAAATGATTTCGCGACTACAGGCCAAAAGTTTGTAGCTGTCTACGTCTTATTCGAAGATAATCAAACAACTTACCATAGGACATTAATTTCAAGTTTACGCAAGAGAATTGTAGGTTTCTTGCTTTCGAATCTAAATCTCTTTTTCACTTCTCTCATTTCAATTGGTAGTTATCAGGAAAGAAGCACAATTTAGTAGTAGGTGCGACTGTAAGGAAATTCAGTTAATATCGAGCATTATTCAAATAGTTTATCAGTGAACCTAATTGTTCTGAGATTTTATTTTGCAAGTTCTGTCTAGCGTCAAAGTGGAAACTGATCCCTCAAGATATGAAAGGTGTATTTGCTGCTCACCATGATCACTACGAAAATGGCGTAAGTTACCATGTTCAGACATTTCCAACTTATGTGCCAAGTTTGTAATCAGTAACCAGTGCTTGCTGATCGAAATTTTGTTACCCAGGGTTTTTCTAAACAAAATAGGAGGTTGATGACTTCGAGTTGGTGCAGTTGTTGACTTCGCTTTTCTGAATGATCGATAGCCATTCTCTTCGCTTGAACACTTCCGCAGCTCCTGCCGAAAACCAGTTATCCCTTTCCATTCAACTCTTTAAAGGTAGAATTTCGCTTGAAATTGTAAAGAAGATGATAGCATGAAAGTGAGTATACTTTAAAAAGTGGCTTGCCGAACGGATGCAATCTTTAAATATGAAGATAAAACAGTTTGAACAGCACAAAAAGATTAAGTGGAAATACCCCTAAAAGATATAAATGGTTATATCTCATTGACAGTAGACATGCTTTCATTCTGCTTGTTTACTAAGAACAAAGTGAAGTGCTGGACAAGTGCGGGATAACTCGAAATTTTGAAAAACGGGAGGTAACACAGAAAATCGCGAATGTGGTATTGTCTGCAAACAGAAAATCCTGCAAAAATCGATACTTACAGTAAACAGCTTGCACCACAGGAACACCTGTTCATTCCTTATCTTTTAGTTTGGTTTCCTCTAATAGTAATTAATGGCATATTCAGCATAACGATCATAAGTGCTCTTTAACACACAAGAAGTCATTTACTCGACTCCCCAAAGATCAACCAAGGGCCTATCGATCCATGATCACCAGATTGGTTCCAAAATTGTCTGGAAGGATAAGGAAGCCAGCTTGGTATATCGGTTACTCACGCAGGTCACTGTTTAGGCCTAATATACATTCATTCTCTTTTGTGATGCTAAATAAAGTCCAATGGATCAATCCTTAAAATAATTGATGAAAGTTCAACACTTTTTATTTTTTAAGCGTCTCAAAATGACTTCGTAGGCAAGGAAAAAAGGTCGCTTTCAAATTTCAGTCACCGCTGGTTGCTAATACATTCTTTCGACTTTTTTGCTTAATATATCTGAACTTAATCCGCATCCATTGTGCTAGCAAATTGTTACCTCTGCGACTGGTTTCAAGTGAAAACGCCTTCTGGGATTAAAAATCATCCTTATTCAGTGGTACACTGTTCTGCTAATACCAAAAGAGCTGCTCTTGTCTTTTTCTTTACAGTAGGAAAGATTCCAGGCTTGGTTAAAAAGTGTTCCCATGGAAGCGGATCATATCTCTACAAATGGATAATTTTATCAAGGTAAAAGATAAAGGATCAAAGGTCAATCCCTTAGATATGTGCTATGCTCTTGACTGCACTGAGCAAGTAGAAATGACTGAATTAATTTTATCAATCCTTTATCTAATATATGGCCTAAACCACGACTTTCAGGAATAATGACGTATCAACTCGATATTTTGTCGTACCAGACAAGTGTGGTCCCCAATATGCTGACGCCTAATGGGCGTTGTCAGGAACGATGAATAGAAACAACGTCTTTACATGTAATGCAAAGCACCTCTAAAACTATGCTACGTACGCCACTGTGAAAACCATTTCTATTACGAATTCGAATTCTGAAATCGCCATCGAACTTTGTCCTTGAACTGGAGATAGACATGTACACAATTTCCAGCAATTGTACGGATGAGATTAGCGACATACATAGCCATTTGCAAGAAGAAATGGAAGAAATTCTAAGGATCATCCATTTAGTCAGCTAGTAACTACTCCAAAGGCAAAGGTTAGCCCATCTGAAGCTGACTAAATAATCGAAGAGTCAAATGTTTCAAGATAAAACTTTTACTGTGGAAACCTGATAGCCACAAAGTAAGTCTGGTGTAGTCATCCGTGTAGATCATCGACGTCATATAGTGCAACTCAAAAAGACCAACTTTTACTTTAACAATTACTAGTTCTGGCTCTTCTAAATAGTAAACAACGCGTCCCATCTGTTGTGCATTTTTTTTGCCGTTCTATGAAGTCTGGATCGTAATCTACTCGTAGTCCGTTTACACAGAAAATTCGTCGGAAAACGGTTGACCACTTGTGAATTATACTTTGTTTGAGTTTCCTTTTGTTTGGTGTTCTATGAGAATGTCGCATTTCTTAAAAGCTTGATATTGAAAGAAGAGGGTGTGACTTATGTCGCACTTGAGGTTTCCGGAAATTCCGGTAGGCCTGGGAGGACGAAGAGACAAACGCCACCGTGTATTATCGCGCGTGCACGCTCATACCATGGTTGTGACGCTGCGTGCCATCTCGATTTTAGTAAGTTTTCCACTTTGCACGAAGTTCTTATAAATTATGGAATCAGGCTGCATCTTAGTATTTAAAAGCACAAAATATAATTTCGTTACTGAGCTGTTTTCTCACTGCATTCTCTAAAATCCGAAATTCGGTACTAGCTGTTGGAAACTTGTCCAAGATCTATGTCTGATCTAAAGTCTGCGTTGATCCCTCTCGTTTTCCATTACTGACAATGCGTAGGAGGACTCATTCTACGGATCCACCTGTGTTTCAGGATAATTAAATGGACGTTTTCGGCTCATTTTTTAACCTTTATCTGTCGTGCTGAGACAAGCCACCTAACCTGCGAATATCTACATCGATAGGGAAATTCACATACTTCATGTATATTCACAAACAAAAGCGCATGTCCGTAATTCATTACGTTTTAATACCAACGATATAAATCTGATAGGTTTTGGATTATTTGAGCCAATAACAGTTGAATAATTCTTTATCAGAATTGAAGGTGTGTCGCCTTAATCCAAAAGTTCTTGCTTTGTAAAGAAATGTGTGTTTGGAGCTCGCTGTAGCTTTTTTAAAGAAATTGATCGGCTTTTGGTTGGTGGTGGCTTTGCAATGTCAGCATGTTTACCGATCATTGGTTACTATAACGCTAGCAGGAACTTTATAGTATATAGTACAGTTCTTTCAATGCTTCCATCCTAACAGCTTAGTCGGACTTGACTGTTCGCATCGCTTAGTTGATGGAGATAACTGGCTGAACCTGGTTCTCTATACGCATTATGATTCTTAACAACCAATATATAGTTGATTATTACGAATGACACATTACCACGTCACGATGGTGTCATGCGAATTATTTCTTATCTCCATACTTCCTAAAAGTATCGAGTGTCTTCGCTGCGTCGGTGTTTCTCCGTGATTTCAAACACCGTCATTGATGAAGAGCTCTACTTCTGAAGTCATTGATGGTTGTCGATTTAAGTGGTCCGCAACCTTCTTTTACCAGTATAGCTACTAGTCAGAAATATGTTCAAACAGCGTGGTGGTTTACTTAACGCTTTTTTGTTGCATTAGGTTCTCAGTATCCGTTGCACTTTGCAATGCATTCGATGTGATGTACAGGATGTTGTGAAAGTTCCTAAGCAGCTATTAAACAGGCAACTGCACTCAACAAACAACCAGCGGTGAGTTCACTGGTGGGTGCATAACTATTCCAGCAGTTATTTTAATATTAACATATGACGCCCATTGAGCACGATGCACCTGATGCGAAAATAATAGTCCGTTTTAGCTCTAACGATATAGGATAAAGCTTTGGGTGCGAATCAATCCCTTGGAAATGCACCATGCATTCGACTTCATCAAGCATTGTTAGTGGCGAGAGAATGCATATCCAATGTATACAATGACTTGCGGTGGCAACCAATGTATCAAGTCAGTGTTGCTATCCTCTCAAACAAGTTTGATACCGATTTGCTAACCTGGGAGGGGTGGAGGGCTTGGTGAGCACCGAACGCGGGATCGCACCGTCGACCACATGTGCATTGCAGGCACCTCTAACCATTGCACTACACCAGCCCTTTTCAGCTCTAAACCATCATACATCTGCTTTTAGTGAACTTTAAAGTGAAAAAAATGTACAAAATCTGCAGATCGTTGCCTACGAGATCTTACATTATTCTAACAACACTAACTAGGTGAAATTTTAATTTTCTGGAGCCCAGCCTTTCTCGCTTTTTTTTGAAATGTCTCTTATTCCGCACACGAAAGCAACTGAGACGCGACTTCGTGAAACAGAGGACACCTTAGTGTTCCCTAATGTGTCTTTTGTGTATTAAGTGTGCCGCGCTTCCATCGAAGTTCTCAAAAAGAAAGATCAAATTTCGATTCGACTTTTTTGGGGGGTTCGGTTCCAAATATTTTCAGAATTTAAAAGATGCTTTTATGAGTAAATAAATATGTATATCTGCAAGATTGTGGGAAAAGGGCAAGATGTCCCTTATAAATATGTTCCTGATTACTCGAGTGCTCTGACGATCGAGAAAAAGTTATCGTCAATTTTCGAAAACTCAGGTTGGAGCGATGTGGTAATATTGTCGTACACCTATTACAATATTATAATAATGACACCTAATTAAACGTTCTTCTATATTAAAATATAAAGACCCATGAGCATATTTAAGTAATGAGTTTTCATTTAAGAACTTGTTGTCCCGCATTCTCGCAGACTCCGCAGGCACACAGTGTTCTTGTGTGGTATGGAACCCTAAATAGTACGTATTTTTTGAATTTTAACATTAAGATGTTATATCGGAATTCGCTTTTCCTTCACTCGTAATTGGTGGACCTCACATTTGTACGTCGGTAAACAGCTACTTTTGAAAGTGGAAAGCACCTGACGGAACGCGCTCATTTTATAGGTCCTGCTAGACAAACGACGAAAATGTTCTCCAGTGCAGTCACAAATGGTCAGGTAAGAACAAGAAATTTTCACCAGTGAAATAGTGGTCACAAATTCTAAAAAAACAAGCTAATCTAAAAAAAGTGGTCTGCGCAATTATTTTTCAGGTTTACAGTGAAGAAAGTGCAGCTCCGTTGCAGCACAGATTTTCGTTCTCGATTGAATCACCACGTCACTTAGAAATGGACGCAGACTCGAATTCTCCCACAGAGTTAGGACAAGAAAAATCCGTATACGAACTCTCAAGAAAGTTCCATGCAATTTTATAGCATCCAATATGGTTACTCCCCTCTGTACCTGGACCTAATTAAGAACAATCAAAAAAAATTTGGGCGATGTTCGCCCCGAACTCATAATTCCAGTGAACAACGGAGGATATAATGACTCAAACACCATAGTTCAAATAACGCTACCATATTTTACACCTGAATCAGATCCCACACTCACTGTAGTCCCAAATCACATGGTAAATAAGTCAATACCGACAAATGAATACCCAAACAACTACCACGCCGGAAATGTAGTCGGAATCGAAGAATATCGTCAGAACTCGCAGCAACACTATGACGATGCCAACGTTGACATTGCAGATGACTCAAGACCATCGGGAGAGAGAGGTCAAGCTCAAGTTCCTAATGCAGTTTCTCCTCACCAATTACAGATACCAGCTTCTTACAACGAAAACATTCAACACTTTGCCCAAAAATCGCCTGAAAAACTTGGAGTTCTTCTTTCAACAAGAAATTTTGATGAACCTCAGAGGCAGGAAAATTCATACCAGTTACAAAGGAGTGAAGCACCTTCATTATCACCCATGACTGTAGCTCCAGAACTTAGTCAGGAAGACTACATCCCCTTCTAACACTCTAACTCGAAACGAGGGCACATCATATGATGGTCGGCCTGAACAAAGTGACAAAAAAAGTAGCCACAACTAACTCTTGGGTTCAAGCTCAACTATTTCCGTCTTCGGCACCTTTACTTTCAACAGCGACACCATTCCAATACGCTTTGCAAAGTTCACCAGGCCGCGACTTTAACAATCCACAAAACTTGGCGACTTCGACTTTAAGCCCTTACATTTATGACAGAGGTTCTTCATCAGTAGCTCCCAATTACTATACAATAAGTCCACTTTTTGAGAACCTCAACAGTGACACCATTATCGAGTACTAGACGTGAAGATGAGACAAATGATATATCTGCAAAATTTTCCTCAGCGCCTTTCGTTTCTACATCTACATTCACCTCAAGTTTTATTCCATCTGCAGAGTTACATTCAACAATGGGAGGTGATACTTCGGTACGGCTTTTTTTCTTTTCGGATAAAAAATGCATTAATTCATAGAAGCTGTAACTCAGACGTACGTGGCTTCTGGAAATACCTTTGGAAGTGCAAAACCTACTCAGACCACGTTTGAAGAATTAGTGCAACCAAATGAACTCGCAGCACAAGAACAATTTTTACCAAGATCGTCATTGCACACACAAACAAGTACAGAACGAAATTTCATTGTTCTCAGCGCCACAGATCAGGTAAGTGCTAAGAAATTTTCTTCCAGTTTAAGATCGGTCATGCAGCATTAGAAAGTGTGCAACCTGTCACTATCTATTGATTACAATCTGTTATTAACTATTGATATTCACACGTACATATATATATATATATATATATATACATATATATATATATATATATATATATATATAAAACCTGTATGTCTTTATCTTCCCAACGGTTTACCGCCTCATCGTGGCTGGGAGGTGTTCCTGAGGGTCGCAGTGTGATGTACAGCAGGAGGGACTCGTCCCTCCGCCAGGGTCTCCCAAGCTGAGGAGGAGCCTGATGTTTCCATCAGGATGCCTATCTAAGAGTAAACCAATACCAGGATCCACCACCATCCCCGTATCAAAGTCGCATGGTGGCAGATCTCCCTCTGATCCACAAGGGCTGCGACTGCCTGTCGTGGTGACGACCTGGGACAGACTTTGGCCAGGCTGTCCTCAGGATTCCAGGGAACCACAATGGCTTAACCAGCAAATCTCCGAAAAAATGGTGATTATGCTGGGGCCCGCACAACTAGTGAGGCCGAGCCGTTCAAATATCATGTAAGTAAGTATATATCTATGTCAATGATATGAGACAAACTTGGAATCATAGCTGGTCTTCGCTACCTTAACTGGGTCCAATGCCCATTTGCGCTCCCAGATCACTCTCGCCGAAGGATGGTTGCTGATAGTGCAGAAAGAGTAGAAGCGCAGCTGAGAGAAAGGCAATGGGCAATGCAATTGTTTTGCTATTCGCTATATGCTAGCAAACATAAAATCGACTGCTGCCGGGTTGATTATTCGTTGAAAACCAAATATTGTCAATGGATAGTCATATCAACAACAACTGCTCTGTATAAAAATGCACCACCAGCTGAGCACGCGTCATTCGTGCGGTGAAGACGACCAGTATCGATATGACTACGAAGACGCCACATCGAGAAGACGAACAACTGTGGATCATCGACTCATATCATCGGCTCTGATGAAGATGAACGCATCGAACCGTTAGCCGAAATAAACTTCTTCATCAACGTCGTGTAAGCTCAACAATTTAAATACATCTTGATTGCTTTGGTACCGAGGTCAAATGAAGATCAGTTTAAAAAATAATTTTGCAAGAGCATCAGTTGGTGTTGGTGGGTAGCACGTGAGCACCGGCTAAGGGTAAAGGCGGGATCGAAGTCCAACTGAGGTTCCGGTTTGTGCTCATATCTCAGCACCTTTTGACGCAAAATAGTTTTTTGGTTTGGAAAACTAGTATACGTTTAATTTCACAGTTACTAGCTGAGAGACAGGGGAAAACGAAAGACCCGCATGGTGTGACGGCAAACGCGTTAGCCCCTCGAAAGGGTAATAGCTCGCTCGTTTCCCACCGCAAGCACCTGCCGGCCGGAGATTTGCATTTATCTCAGCATCATTGTGGTTGTATTTCGCATTATATCCTACCATAAAAAGGCAGCAAGTAAAAAAAGTTAGAATTATGATTTCATAGTCACTGTTTAATATCCTGATGAGCTTCATTCATTTTTGATCGTAGTGTATCAGAAGATATTCTCAAATAATAAGCGTGTTGAATATGTGAGAGGTCGAAATTCAAATTACAATACCTAGGAAGGAACTGTAATATGGAATAAAAAAGAAAAACTGGAATCCAAAGAGCTTTGAAAGAATTATTTTGTCGTATTTCAAAAAAGCTCCTAGACTCGCTAAATTCGGGTACACTGATTCATAAAATATTTCAGATTCCCGTTCCTTGAAATCCCTTCAGAATTTGCAAAAGAGTGCAATGAAAGACGAACAAAAGAAAACAAATTGGAGGAAAATCAAATATAAGTGGTTATCAACTCGAAATCAATGCCACTGCAAACAATACAGGGCGGTGGGTGAAAAACCGATTCACGATTCCACCGTGTCCTACTTGTTCTTGCCATTCACCACCGGTGAAGCTCTAAGCGAACAGGATATTGCGGATGGTGAAGTATTAATGCTTCATCTGAGGAAGCACCACTAGCACTACCTGCGATGGAGAAGGCATGCTTCTGTCTGTCACTCATAAAGAAGAATCTGCAGACGCTCTTCTATTGTGCTACTTCGATAGATACATACAACTTGGTGGACAGATAATCATCCTCATTGGTTTTCTCTACTTGTCGAGGTTGTTGCACGCTCAGAAGAACGGTTCTCTAAAGAACTTCGTAACAGGGTCCTTGTGAGTGCTTTACCACGCCGAAATGCGCTGCTCCCTTGCTTTTGCTGAGAGTAGACAACTCTCAGTTCTCAGACCAGTTATCATACTAGCCAGCACCGATCAGACCGACAAGGTTTTTTCTGAGTTGCATTTCAAACTCTTGTTAAAAGATAAGCGAGTCCCCGAGAGCGTTCACAGAAATGAGTTGCCCCTGGTGCAGTGGGAAAGAAGTGGTGGGAGGCGACGTAGAGCTTTTCTCTTGCGACATTCGAACAAGCGTGGTTTACACGGTTCATTAACAGATGAAGACGTTCAGCTAGAAATAGTTACAGATCCTGCGTTTAGTCTAAACTTTCTCCCTTCTGATTCTTTCCTTCAAAGCAAGCATGCTGAAAATTTTGATGATTTAGTCCGGTTCTCAAGAAGTTCATCAAATCCCAGCCGTCAAAGTTTTGAAAGAAAAGAAACCAATGTCTAACCGAACACTGATACAAAGTAATCGATAAACATGATGACCACATCTTAATTCGAATTAAGTTTTTGTTGCGACAAATAAGAAAAATTATTCTGTAGTGATATTTCTGATCAAGACATTAAGTGAAATTCATGCCCAGGACATGATGACATTCTTTCAGTCAGGATTCGGTGACCCACAATACGATTTCGAACATAACATAAACACTGTCTACGGTAGATATGAGAAGACGCATGAACCAGGCAACAACCTTTTTTATATCTCTCTTTCATTTATTCATTAACTCATTGTAATCTTTGTAGATACCGCTCACCAACGTGATCCAACATATTCACATTTCAGCAATGGAGGTGTGTTTAGTTGCGGAATTCAAAACGATGGAAGCAAGATCCTTGTTTGTTTTCAGCTGAATTCCTTTCAATGCCCATTACTGTAGTTCTTCTAGCATTTGCTGTATGAGAAGACATATTCAAGGAAAAAGATCCAAACCGAGTGAAATTTCTACGTTTGTTGTGCCAAATCTGCTTAACGTCTCTTCGACATTAGGTCTTTCATTATCTTGTACGTGAAGGCTTACGAGTGTTTTTTGGTATCATTACTAATTATTAAACTATTTTGTTTTAACGAACCTGGCATACGTCGTTCATTTGAAACGCCTTCGGTTGCATTGTATGAGTAGCATCACCGCATTTCTTGCATAATAACTGAATTATTTGGTTTTTTAACTGAAAGCTACAGAAAATGTTTACTGGTAAGATGTGGAAGTTAATATAAAATTGACATACCTCTAAAATCGGCATAAGAGGATGACATTTGATCCGCTCCACGTCGCTCATTTTCGGCATACATGAAGATGAAGCGACACCATCAAAGCATTCCATTGTTGCTCCAAACGGTTGCATCACCTTTAACAAAGCCCGAAATGTTCGTTAAGGCAGAAATTGATGGTGAAAACTGTTATAAAAGGTGATGGCATAGCAGGTTTCTCTTTAAGTTACACGGTTTTAGCTAACTGACTCTAAATGTCATTTTATTGCTCAGTCATCCGTAAATCGGCTATATTTTTTTATAATGAACATTTTCATCTTAGTAGCAAAACGGTGCACTAACATCTTGAAGAGTTCTTCCTTCCATTCTTTCAGATATGAAGAGTTCATGGTCTCGAAGAAAAATCTCTACAGAATTCTAGACTTAGTACAAACAAAGAGCAAATGATTAGAGGGCTTGATGTTGGCCAAACACTGAAGGAAACGCCCTGCATTTGACTGCCTCATACGTCGTAGAGGTGATTGAATGCATACTTTACCTATATAGCGAATTGCCTACCGCTGTACCAGACCGGTGTTACTATCCTCCAAGTAGGCAAGCCTGGTAGTAATTTACCGGCCTACGACGGGTGTAGGAGCTTGGCTAGCCCAAATTTATCGCTGTTATGAAAACGTGTGTATAGCAAGACACCTCAAGGCAATACGCGCTACTTACAAAACATGCCGTACTAAAAATAGAAAGAACTGTTTATCCTTGACTTTATTATAGGAATTAACAGGCTTAGATGAGTTTGCACTTGCTGCATCTTAAGTGCAGCATTTTTTGAAAAACTGTGCTACTTTAAATCTAATTTCTTAACGAATGTATCCATATTTTGTAGTGAAGATATCGCATTGAAATTAGCAGAAATTCAAACGTTGTACAATACGTATCGATTTTTTGTTTAGTACAGGAAAATCACCTCTAAATTCAAATATTTTTTTCTATCAGGCTCTCAAATGTACTATTGTACAAGATATTTTAAGTAAAACAGAGGAACAAATTTGCGACAATCCTACGCTGCAATATCTTTATTCCTCAATAGCATAAAAGAAAAAAGAAAGAAGGAAGAAAGTCGTGCTTCCCAGAATAGTCAAACTTTTCCTAACTGCAGCTGTACTTGCTTTCTATTTCGATCCTTTTCGTGACTTCTGATGATTTCATGAAGAAATCAGGTGGTTTCGAGAAAATGCTTTTCGTCAAGTCCATTTTAAAAATTTTTCAACTAATATGTCCTTTACAGAGAGGGAGATCAAAGATTCTTCAGAGGTGGGTACGACAATACCAAAAAAATAATGGGCAGTACATAAAAGTGATATATTGTTACAGTTTGGGCTTAACTGGGTTCAATTACTTTTGCTCCCAGATCATTCCCATTGATAGATAATTACTGATGGCACCGTTAGGGCAAAAAGGCTCGCTAAGATGAAGATAGAACGATGGCATCAATTGCACCTTGCCTAACACGTGGGACCCCGGAAAGAGTAATCGCGGTTCGATCAGGCCTTGGGTCTAAGTTTTCTAAATATTTCAGCGTCGTCGTGGCTGTATTTCAAAGCCAAAATATTTTTCATGGATGAACATTAAAGGATAGAGTAGTATTTCGTGTTGACCAGCCCTTGAAGGATGCGCCATGCATTTGACTTCATCGACCATCGTTAGAGATGACTGAGTGAACATTCTGGCCTCTAGAATGACTTGCGGTAGCCTGCCGATGAATGCATCATGTCAGTATTTTTATCATTCCTCATCCCCACAAGCTCTGCTACCACTTTGGTGAGGACGCATGGACGGGGTACATGGTTAGCTCAGGGCCTGGGATTCACAGGAATGAGCACGTCTGCATTGCTAGGTAACTCCTAGCTACAGCGAAATAGTGAGCATTTCGTTAAAAATTGGGATAACATCTCATGAAAACGGCGTCAACTGTGTAAATATTTCTCGACCGCTTAGAGATGTGGTGTTATTAACATCTTTTAGGCAACGACAATGATAAAACATCACAAATGTCGATCATTGCTCGAATACTGAACTAACCAGGTAACGGGGGATGTGGGGGGAAGGAGTTCATCGACTGGCGAACAACAAATTTTTCTTTGCTATCCCGTGACAGACGGTATGGACACCGTAGTACCCAACTCTAATTTACTGCATTTCCAGAATGTTCTCACGGAATTATGTGTTGTCATTCCATAGCTAACTAGAAGCAGACCAAAACAGTAGGGTGTTATCCGAAAAACCATCCCCTACACTTACTGATTTGCAAAGGTCCTTTATTTGAAAAAAGATCATAAACCTAATAAGTGATTTTTTATCTTATTTTAATCGCTATTTAACCACTATGGTCATGATATGGAATGTACGGATATAAAAGACCGAAATAGACCAAACATAGGGTCCAAATGCTTCCAATTGCTGACAGCAATGTATTTGCACAATGGACCATAGTAACACAATGCATGTTCACAACACCCGAAATCCTCTAGTTATTCAAAAAATACTTTTTGTTCTCGGAAAAGAAACCAGGAAATACGAAGTCGACAAAAAAATTGCTCGTATTCCATTCTGAAAATCACGCTAAGCGGCATTCATCTGTTAAGGGTGAAGCGAAAAGGAACGTCCCTCTTCAGATCCACGCGCTGAGCATCAGGTGCTCGTATTCGCACAACAAACAAGTGCAACGATGCAAAAAATAATGTTGCAAATGTTCCAAATAACGGATATCGTCAGAAACGACAGGTAAACTGAGCCAAACAGTGTGCATGCACCTGTATGAATGTGTCCATTTCCATCTGTGTTTGCATGTCTGTGAGCTTAGAGTTATATATAGATACATGCATATGTGATATGTATACTTGTGTATGTATGTATACATGTGTGCATGTGCATTTTTACCTGTGCATGAATGTGCTCGCATTAGTATCGGTGAAATTGTATTTGTACAAGCATAAGTGTGTGTGTGTGTGTGTGTGTGTGTGTGTGTGTGTGTGTGTGTGTGTGTGTGTGTTTGTGTGTGTATGTGTGTGTGTGTTCTAAAGGAGTGACAAGTTTAGTTCAGTGACCGATCCGTAAACAACGTTACAGTTTACGAGATTTATTAAGTGCTAATAAAACGAATACGATCCGTATCGATTGGCCACTTTAGACGAGTTTGAATTGGTGGTAGCAAAACAGTAAAGATGGAATTTAGAGAACAGTGAAAAATTACCTCACACTAAGGAGACTCGTAATCAGATTGTTTACCAGTAGTAGCTCACATGGGATTGAAAAACAAGCAAAAAACACTGAAGAGACGTATAAGCATATGAGAGCTGGTTAAAGTCGTAGAGCATTTTAGGTATGACTAATTCTGCGTTTTAAATCATATAAAACACTACAATACTTTCTGGAAGTCCCATTGAGAGAAAGATTTTAGTCTTCATATGGAGAGAAAAAAAAACAGGAAGCTTTATCATCAAAGAAACAAATATTTACGAAAATCCGTCATTCCTAGATACCTGCGCTACAGAAAAGTCAGTTGTTTAAGTTTTTACTTACCTGCCCTTTTTTATTTGTTCTAGCAGCAGTGGCTTTTGAGAGCGCCTCATGTAGCAGTCTCGATTTCTTCTTAACATCAACACATGCATTTCTGTTCGACGGTGCTGAAGCTTCTGACATTTCATTCCTGTAAAGCGATATTTCACGGTTGGCTTTATAACTGAAGAAATCGCAAATAAAGAAAAGTGGATTATTTAAGAGTTTGGAATCAATATGCAAGATCTAATTTATTTCATAAGATATTGGATAAACACGCTTTCACGTTCTTCCTTGAGGCTACTGGAGACATGGGAGGAAATGTAGCTAAACAGGCAATGACTAGGCAGAAAATGAGACGATGATAAGAATGAGGAATTGGTATCAGTGAAGTCGGAAACGATCCGTTTATTTTGCATCGTCCAGTAAATCGCTATGCAGTCGGTCTCATCTAATGTCGCCGGCTACCTCAAAGCATATGCACGGGGTTATCGTTGTCGTAAACGGGCCGTAGGTACGGAACGTCAACGATTTCGCACCCACCAACGTATGGGTCGAATCAAATTACACGACAGCACACCTGAAGGTCACATCGGTACATTAGGCACTGACCATCGACCAAGAAACACAGAAATCCTAAGGATATCATTCTCCTCTAATCGTTGACGACCGCACTCATTTATTTGTTCCTTCTGTGTTCCTTATGACAAAAAAACTCTCACTATGTAGTGTTGTTTATACAATAGTGCAGGTGGAGGTGTTGTATAATTATAGCACAAACACACTTCCCAATGCAATGTTGGGTTTTGAAAACTCATGATATGCGTGAAAAACTGCTGTAGTGAGATGCTCAAAGACGTTAGGGCGTGGTTCGTGTATAAGAGCTGAGCTCTGAAAGAATCACTGAAATAACGATCTACGAACGCGCAGATAATTTTCAATTGAACAAAAAAATAATTGAGAAAGAGCAAAGTTGAAAACATTTGCATATTTTTTGATTTCGTTGTTCATTTCAGTTTTTCTGAGGGACATTGATACAGATTGTTTCTGAATGAGTTTTTGCGATAATCCTTTCTGTTTTCCTTGGCTTTGTGTGGGCACGTCTTTGTGTGGGAATACTAGCAATAATCTCTAGTAAAAAGGTATGATGGATTTAGGGATGCTGCCTGAACTGCATGCTATACGCATCACTAGTTTTCCTCTCTTTTTATTGATTAGGATTACACTTAAATGAAATACAAAAATCTTTACAGAAAAACCATCGTATATGACTTAACTGAGTATTGAACAAAAATGCGCCTAAAAACGAAGGAAGAGAGGAGTCATACTTCAACTGTACTCGCCTAATGAACAATATTCGAAATCAGCGGCCAATACAATATCTCCTTCATCTCTTCAGCCTCTGAGAACAAATAGAACTACATGATACTTTGACAATTCTACGTTTAGTTTGAGCTTACGAGTTTGAGCTGAGTTACACCTGCAGCAATGCACAACAGAACTTATATTTACGTAACTTTCTTAAGTCGGCTGTGTTCTAGTACGACGTCGTCCAAGAAATGTTATGAATAGAAAAAAACTCGCACAACAAAACGAAACGAATAATGACGACCGTGTTAAAAGTGCAAGAAACCAATAATGACAAGTGATTAGATGCTATACCAAGCAGTAAAAGTGAAGAGAAGTGACTGTATCGAGTCGTGTCGTAAAACAATTTATGGCGCACTGAGTGAAACACCGTCGTGCTTGACAAGACCAGTCGTAAACGCTTCCTGATCACAATCACACAATCAATCAGCACAGAATTCTTTACGCAATGATCTGTTGCCGAGCGTGACCGACCTCACAACAGCTCATTTTTCATTGCACATAATCCAGAACGAGTTCTATGATGCACGGTTTCCATCGTGAAACGTAAACGTTTAATGGGAAAGATGAATGAATCTCGCTGGGCTCGTACGGAAATTTTGTTGAAGCAGCATTGCTAGTTCTGAAATGAAGATGAAAAAAAATGAAAAAGATGGTATAATCAGCACAGTTAATTAAAAGTCACACCTATATCTTCTAGATGCCCCTGTGCTTAATAACTTTACAATTTGCATGGTAAAGTTTTGTTCTGAGTCAAAGTTGTACGCAACATATGTTTTTGACGTAAATTACAACATGCGAACAATTCCATTATTTTTTCTTCCCTTTTGTGTTTACCTGAATAACCTGATTCATTTTTTCGATCTCCATTTCAAATAGTCGCCGTTTGCTTTAAGCGATGCGGGAGTTAAACACAGTGTGCTAAACTGTTTTTTCCAGCATTTCAGGATAGCACTACCACTGCAGAGTTTAGATGGCTTCTGATCAGCAACATCATCTGTGATCTCGCTAGTTGTTTGACAACTAAAGCGAACACCTGTAAGCTTCTTCATCTCTCACCAGACCAGCCCAAGAGACATGAAAATGATTACACGTTTGCTGTGATGTTACTTTTTCTGCTCGTTCTCGGAAGAAAGTTACCACAGGAAGTTCTGCGAAGCTTTGCTGCCAATGCGTCTGTCCCATTTAAATAGAAATTCCAAGTTCCTTAATAATTTGGGAAAATCTACGGAGAGATAAACTCCAGCTGTGCATCGCAGTTTCACACCGAGAATCACCCCGAACAACCACGAGGCGGTCAACCACTGAAGATGGGTTCTGATACCCATAGGAAGAAGTGTTTTATTCATTCCATGCAGATTCTTAGAGCTAGCAAACAAACGTCGTTGCCATGATTACAAGCCGTTCTCTGAGCGTATTTAGATTCAACTTATAGATATTGTAATTTTGACGATAGTCGTTTCATTTCTAGGCTTGCACGACAACGAATCTCTTTTAATGCGTTCTTGCACCGAAAGCCGTTGAAACGACTCACAGCACTTATCGACACAACGCAAGCACTCGCTTCATCTCTTAGGAGAACTGATGTACGGTTGCTTTATATTGAAAAAACGCGTGCCTTATTACCTTTCCATACTTCCTTTCGTCCTAATAGCTGCATGGAAATTGTTTATCGCACTGTAAGATCCTGTTATGTTTGTTTGCTGACGTTCTGTTATAAGTCAAAAAGGATATCGTTTTAAAACATTATAAGCACTTACTTCTTTCTACTAAAGGACCTAGATACTTTCCATTAGGTAAACTTTTTCATAAAAACGGCTCTCATTCGTTTTGCACTTTTATTATTCACTCATAGCTTTGCGATAATTTGTCAAATGGCTCTCCGATATATTTGCGGTCCACACAGTGTTCATCTGAGTTCTTGTCGAGCAAGGGCTTCAGAGTGCTCCACCCAAACCAGTAAAATTTTTCTGGAGAAGGAAACCACACTAAGCGTCCATTCTATGGTGCATGTTAAGCTGAGGAACTGAATCTAATAACAGTGCCTATATGCAAAGTAGATAGTTGATTGTTCATACCAGAATCTCTTCAAGGATATGTCATTGGTGCGGTAACCATCATTAAAGCGTTCAAAATGTTCAAAATTTCAGTACTGTTGAGCACTGACTACTTCCATTACACTGGTCAGTGGAAATTAACACAGCCATTGCGTGCTAGAATATATTTTAATGAATGGTTAGACAGAATAGAATGCCATACTAATTATGTAGCATGGTTTTCTTGTCACTCATAGCATTCACTTTGCAAAATAAAAAATGTCATGTACTTATTTTATTTTGAGAGATAAGTAAAAGAGTACACTTTTTTTGAGCATGCATTGTGATGACGACTTAAAGAACATTATGGATAATACAAAATAAAAAGGATGGAGATCTTGGCGTTGATCAATCCTTAAGGGATGTGCCATGCATTCGATTTCATTAAGCATCGTTTGGAGGTGATTGAATGCATATCTGGCTTTTACAATGACTCGCGGTAGCCTACTGATGTATCGAGCCAGTCCTGCCTTCCTCTCAGACAAGTCTGGTATCAATTTTCCGACCCCGAAAAGATGGAAGGCTTGGTGGGCCATGGGGCGGGAATCGATTCCACGTGTGTTTGCAAGGCGCCTTCGACCATTTGGCCACGCGCGCCCTATGAATAACATAATGATCAAAATTAGGGCGTTTCGGAAACGTTTCATGATCCTTCAATACTTCGTGCTCTATTAAGAATGTGGTCCTCAAAGTATATCGATCATGATCGTATCGCCAATAGCTGATATGAGTAGTGCACAACTAAAGTATGAATTTCATTCTTATACTCTCTACCTACGGCGTCTCTAACCCTGTTGTAATAATGAAGAACACCAAGAGAGAACCAATAAAATTCCCATTCTTCATTGTCGCGTGCTAAAGCTTATTCATCCAAGTCTTGTCACCAAGACACTTTTCGCAAGACCCTTCAATTTATTTTCCCCTTTTTTTTACACGAGAAAGCATTTTCAGTTGTCTCTCCTGCTTATGCAGTGGAGCTTTGGGTGTAAGTAAACGTAGTAAGTCGGTTTTGATTGTAGTGATGTAGAGCTTCATTGCTGGCTCCACTTAGCCTTCATGGCAAGTACATTGCTTGGCCCATTGTTAACTCGCATTCCCCAAATGAGGCAAAGCAACGTAGCCTCAGGACCAAAACTCGTGGAATCTCTAATATAAAGAAGATTGCTGGCACTTGAGCTTAATAGCGAGTATCTCGTTGTTCGCGAAGCGTCGATATCTTGGTTAGGATGTAAGCGCTTTGTCACGCTCACAACGGCGGAGGACTCCAAACGTGAACAGTGGATTGAACAAGAACAGAACCTAATGTGAGCCTTCATCGACAACAGGGGGTGTGTGGAAGCTGTTACAGCCTATAATCTGTTCACCATTGGTTGACGATATGACAGAGCACAAATGAAGAATGGTAGAGCTCCTGAAAATGGGCAACCAATTCTCTGGACACCCATAACTTCCTTCCAATATTGGGAAATACTAAGTACACACGATCTACGTGCACAGAAGACTAAAACATAAAACTGGAATTGAATTAACGCAGTGATTCTGCATTCTTCTCTACGAAAAAAAAACTACGTTTGTTGTTGAGACGACAGAGCACTCATTCTTCAAATTAAGAAGCGATCATCTTCAATTGAATTGAACGCTCCAGGGGACCATCTAGGAACGCAGCCGTTCATGAACTCATGGTTACAAAAGCGGCCTCGGAGAATAATCGGAAACTAAGCAAAACTTTCAGTTTTCATGGATCTACGGTTATTCGATCACTATGTTGAGTTCAGTGGTTTAGAATGAAAGAGGAACATTCCACCCTGAATCCATGTTTCCAATTCCAAAATCGTTCTAACCCCCTATGTACTGCTCTGAAATTTAAACATTATATAAGTAAGATGAAACTGCAGTCGGTGTTATCGAATACGCTCTTGAGATGGTGAATTTCTGCTACCAAACAAATGAAAAGTAAAATTAACAGTTGCGACCTTATTCGACTATTGAATATCAGAGACTCTACTAACAACAGAACGTTGAGGAGCAAACGGCCGGACACGTGATGCTTCGCAACTTAGAACCTCTGCACAACAGACATTACCGAATTGCTTACATAATAGGTCATGCGCAAAACAGAAAGACCACAGAACTAATCATCAAAGCCTTCGTGAAGATTTTAAAATGATAGGAAAACATAAAGTTCTCTGCGTTGATCCATCCCTGAGGGATGCTCCATGCGTTCGACTTCATCAAGCATCGTTTGGAGGAGATTGAATGCATATCTGGCCTATACAATGACTGGCGGTGGTATACTAATCGTATCGAACCAGTGCTGCTATCCTCCCAGACAAGTATGGTACGAATTTGCAGACCCCGGGGGATGGAAGGTTTGGTGGACCAGGGGCGCGAAATTGATCCCATGTGTATTGCAGGGCGCTTCCGACCATTGCGCCACACGCGCCTCCGTGAAGATTTTATAATGAAAAATATCACACTTCTCCCTCAAGCGAGATAAAACCCGCTAGTAAGCTCTGGAACATTACAGGGGGGCAGCGTAAACTTCTATGACGCTATATGGAGTAGCTCAAAGGCTAATGAAGGACACGTGACAGTGGGTTCACTTTAAAATGCTTCATCCCTGTTACGACGATTATGCATAATGGCGTAAATGAATTTGAAATCAAACGTTTCCCGACGCAAATCATGCGCATATAAAAAACGCTTAATAATCGAAGGATTCTCACAATGATATCGTTGCGACGATGTTATTGTTTCGCTGAGAACACCTCTCTTACTAACATATTCACAAACAAATGTGTTTCACGCCTCCTTTGCCGTCTGTCCAGAGCACTTTTACTTTCGTAACTTCCTTAGATCTAAGTCTTTATTATATTTTACACGCGATCTCGCATTGTAATGCTTTTTTCTCTCATTTGCCGCCGAAGTGCTTAAAGATTAAGTGAAGAAGATCCACACAAGGCGTACGATTTCTCATAAACTCGTAATTAGTTTCCAAAGCTCCAAATGAAAACGAATGCTATGAGTTTTCATGTAATGATCAGCAAAATAAGATAAACTGGACTACATAGTTAGAGATGTAGTTCCGTATGCGCACCATGTACTCTGGTTTAAAATCGTTCCGTTCCAACCAAACCCACTCACCCATTCTTTCGTCTTCGAAAAATCTTCTTCCAGCCACAAAAACCTAATGAAAGAGGGGCTGGGATTGGTACATGCACAAATATGTGATGCCGGACTGCATAAATAAGTAAAATAAATAAGTGATGTATTAACTTTCATAGAAGACTTCGTTTTTCTCAAGATGCGCGCAAAATCGCGACAAAAAATGCTGGTCTCAGTAAGCTGAACGCGCGTGCACAGTAGGAGGAAGTGAGAGCGTTCTCGAGGAGATTATTCATGCGCTCATAAATATGTTAAGCAGACAAGTAAGAAAAAAGAAATAAAAATTCGTAGTTTCCAATAATAAATGCTGATAAGGGAAACATTACAGACAATGACTGTATGAGCTATAATTTGATTTATATCTATTGGCTTGGAAATTATGAAGTTAAAATCGGCACAATGAATAACGGAGTTATGACGGTGGGTCAAGGGTGGTGTTAGTGCTAAACAGAGAAAATCTAAAAAAAAGTTCTCGAAGACTAATTCAGAAGAACAGGGAAATCCTGTGATGAATTTAATAATTTTTGCAGCTTCCAAAATTTGTGTGGATATAAATTGGGTGAAAAAGTGTTCTTGATACACCGACTTTACTCATTCCATAGAAAAGTTTCTGCTTCTTGTAATGCAGTAATCTTTAAGGTTTTCTTCTATCCTTTAAGGCTAGATCACGCAGCGACTTTTAGGATTTAGTTTTTCATTAAAGATGAAACATTTTTAATTTTGAAATAAATCACAGCAAGCATTTAGCGCTTGTCATTTTTCCAGGCATTGCACGAAGGCGTTTTTACCGCTGACGACCGTCCTGGGCCCCACAAGTCTTATCGCAGTCGACGAACCCTCGACGGATCGCTCGAACAGTTCTCGCTATGAAACTCATCTAGTGATGGATTTTTTTCTCGACGTACTTCTTTTAAATAGCCAGTGTTTCATATTACTGCTAATATCAATGATAATGAATGGGCAAGATGCGTCGCTCCTTTAGCGATTCGTCTCTTGAAATCTCATTTCTACTATTATTTATTTCCCTTGACATACAAGCACACAACGTTTTCTCGCTGTTCCGAAAAACCTGTGGAAGCCGGCGGTCTTCTTTAACAGGTCTGATCATGAACTATACACTTTTTGAATTCATTAAGTTGCTGTGGACTCGTCTATTGGTTTGCATTTGGGAGTACTATCTACTGTGATTGCCTTTCTACGTAATCCATTAGCAATTTTGGAAACCTCGAAGAGTCTAGAAAAAGTTTTCATAACCGTTATTGAAGCGCTACCGCTCCAAATTAAGCGTTTTTGGTTGAAATGTAGCTCTATAATAGACTTCTTCAGTGAGCTTAGATTCATTTGTTAAAAAGTTCTCAATACGCGGAGACCATTTTCAGTTCATTCGCAGGTTGTGTGATGTCACGCAAGAAGTGCAGTCATTTTCTTTTGACTACTTTTTCTACAGAACGAAAAATGAGACGCATTTCCAATGCCGTGTGATAAACTGGACATCGTACTTGTTATGGAGAAGTGCACCACTAATTACGTAGAGTCAACTGTTTTGATAATTTCGAAAGGCCAAAATGTTTCTGTTTAGATGACGCTTCGTGATGATTCTCTCGGTAAATCACTTAAAGTTCTTTGCGGGCCTTGATGATTCACCTGCTGTTTTTTGTGAGGTTCTTTAAAGTATTACAAGCACTGCTAAAAAAACAGAAGCGTATCGTCTATCCATTCCGACAATAAAAGGTATGTGTCTAGGTATAATGTTGTGATATTGCCCAAGATGTCGGAAATTAAAGGGGCTCGACAAGTAATGCGTTTTAACGACGACCAACGAATAGTAGAAGTTAGTGGCTGCGTCCCACGGGATATGAATTGCATAGCAGGAACGCCATCGACCTGAATGTCATAATTCTTCACGAACATCCTAAAAAGGAAACAATATATTATGTTGGTCGAGTTCCGAGAGCGAACGGAACCCACTGGGGTTTGCAGAACGTTTGCACGCGACAAAGACAAATGGACAGTCTGCTACCACTGCGCAAATCACTCTGAACAGCAAACAATTGTATCGCGAAAGGAGAAATATGGTAGTTTATATGGAAACCATCAGCAATATCAGCGCTACAGGTGGGAATTAGCGCTAAATGATGTCATGGAATGGCTGAACAATGGTCTCTCAACGGCAGACATGTTTACGGAAATCTCTATCGGCAGACGTGTTTACGCAACGACGCACAACAAGTGAAATTCCAAAGATCATTCGCGAAACATCGCTTTCACGTGAGGTTGAGCACAACACAAGTTCTGTCTGAACAATTCGTTTCAGTCGTAGTGCAGTTGTTCTGTATGACTAACGAAATCAACATCACTACTGGTCTGAATGGTTTCTTCGGTTATATTTTTATGTTGTGGACACTAATTCATAGACATTGATTCACGCAGAACTATCGACAGCTACTGAACAACAGAGTGCGGCACTCAATCATCGGCTGTTGCATTACGCTGTGTTGTTGAATCACGTGTGTCAAATAAGTGACTGTTTTGCGCTTCCTTCCGTGTGCACTATCCGTATGCTGTTTCACTGTTACCGCTCTCTTCGCATTGTCAATGTAGGATGGGAATCGTCGGCGCCAGCAATCCATGCTGCCCACCTCGACGTACGCGTCGCCCTCACGTTAACAGATCGGAAATCATTGCCATCGGCGATAGCGAAGCCAGTTGTTTGCAATGATATACAGTACCTCTGTTTGCCACACCGTCTCGACTGCAGTTACAGTGACATACCTAAATCCAGTGAAACCTCACCGACTACTTCCACTATTCATGCAGGTTTCCGTATTTTTCACTTCTCCTTCCTTTTCTATTATAAAAGCATAAAAGATCTCTCGGCGTTGATCAATCCCTGAGGGATGCGTCATGCATTCGACTCCATTAAGCACCGTTAGAGATAACAGAATGCGTATCTGGCTAATACATTAACTCGCTGTGGCCTACCGATGTGTCGAGCCAGTGGTTCTATCCTCCAAAACAAGTCTGGTATCAATTTCCCGAGCCGGGAGGGATGGAGGGGTTCGTGAGCCTGGGGCAAGGGATCGATTCCGTACGCATTGCATGGCGCGTCTGACCACTACACGCACCCCTTTTTTAATATACCTTGTCATAATTGAAACTCTAACCATTGCGCAAAACATAGCAGCTGGCAAAAATGTGAATCTAATTCTAAAAATGTGGGATGAAAGGCCCATATTTTCCATCCGGGACTATGTTCTGGCATGTATATGTATATGCATACATATATATGTTTATACATATGCACACATATATATATATATATATACATGCACACATAGACACATACGTACACACACATACAAACATTTACATATACACATACACACATACATTATATATATATATATATGTATATATATATATATATATATATATATATATATATATATATATATATATGACATGTACACAGTTACATGCAAAAAACATACACGAATAAGTGCTAGATCCTGGAAACTAATAGTTATATGTTGTTAATTATTGCAACAAAGCTTTTTGCTCGTTGGCGAGAGCGAAGTTACATCGACAACCGCTGCTCGAATCGATTACCAAGTGAAAGTAACGGAAGGCACTGCGAAAACAACTTGGGACCGCTGACGGGGCAGGCGATGAGGACGAGGCTGAACGCACCTCTTCCTCCTCGGTACTGGACGAGTTCGATTCGGTTCCCGAAGCATTACACGGACAAATTCGAGTCACTTGACTGCAGTAAGTAGCCATATATTTTTGCTACTGTTAGTGCTTGAATGAGTGATGGGAATACTCGTCATGACGTCACTCTCATCGACCAACGGTTTCCAACATCGTCACTTAGTATTTGATTTCGGGATTTCTTAGCTTGTGCCAATTATCCATGTAGGACTTCCTCATATTTTGCCTTGTATGTATATGTGTATGTATGTATGTATGTATGTATGTATGTATGTATGTATGTATGTATGTATGCATGTATGTATGTATGTATGTGTGTATGTATGTATGTATGCATGTATACATATATATATATATATATATATATATATATATATATATATATACCGTGTCAGAAAAACATACTAGGGATCGGCAGTGTTTTTTCCGTTCAATGCCGTTCATTCATGATGTGAAAATCTGACTTAGTTTTTACGGAGAACATGATAACCACGTACGAATCGATGATGTGAAATGTCTACGAGAAACGGCATTAGCCTTAGCCTTGGATTCTGATGTGTCGTGTTCACTGTTAATGCTTTCCTCTTTCTCGTGCTTATCAGTTATCTTAGTCAACATGTCCATAATCTTTACTTCTCAACTGGAAATATGCGAAAATTCCAGCCTTATTCTTCCGGAAAATGATCGCAGAATACGCCACCTATCAGCCATAGGATAAGTCGCTTTTTCACTTTCACGTTGCTCCTATTAGAAGCATTTTCATTGCCTACCTGCGAATGCTGTTCTTTCTTGTGATGAAGCTTTCAGAGTAGGTCACGTAGATCGAGTTTTCTCTTAGGTTTAGCATCTGTTCTTGTTTTAGCTGCGATATACGTTCAATCTGAATCTTAAAGAGTTTGTGTCTGTGTTTGACGTCATTTTAGAAACGTTCATCTTCATTCTGCTCGCACTTCTTCTATGCGCCATTTTAGCGAATCGGGAGACGTTTCATTCCACGCGTCCCAACATTTACAATATCAAAATTAACTTTACTTGATACTTGATACTTGAACGGCTCGTCCTGACTAGTTGTGCGGGCCCCAGCATAATCACCATTTTTCGGAGATTTGTTGCTCAAATCATTGTTGTTCCCTGGAATCCCGAGGACAGCCTGGCCAAAGTCTGTTGCCACCATGCGACTTTGATACCAGGACGGTGGTGGATCCTGGTATTGGTTTACTCTTAGCTAGGCTTCCTGATGGAAACGCCGGACTCCTTTTCAGCTTGGGAGACCCTTCCGGGGGACGAATCCCCGCGCTGTACATCGCAGTCCGACACCCAGGAACACCTCCCAGCCACGATGAGGCGGTAAACCGTTGGGAGGAATTAACTTTACATTTATATTATATATGTATATGTATGTAGAGTGCTCCCATTATTTTCAGCTCTATGACTTGATGGCTCTGCCTGCCTAGTTAATTCTTCGCTGAACATTTTTCTCGGAATGTTCAGTGCAGCGACATAAAAAGGAACAAGCTTACATGCACGCATAACATGTACACACACAACACATATATACACATATATACACGCATATACACGCATACATACATTCAAACGCACATACACAAGCACAAACAGACGTGTGTACGCAACTCGTGTATGTACAAATAAAATATCATTTTGTTCTGTTGTTGATTATTTCTTGGTTCTTGCCTCTATAGTGCACCGTCTGTACGACACCTTATAATTGTTCGTAACGAAGCTGCTAGTGAAGAAATGAGATGCTGCGTCACATCCATTAACTGGTAGAAGAGCGTAAATTCTGCGATTTATAGTGAAAAGTACCGGTTTAGATCCTGTTGTCGTCATTTCTTTGAACTATCTGCCTTTCATGACGATTCTCCTAAACGAACATCCATTTTGCGAAGTAGGGTAGTTGTTGTCAAAATGAAGAATATCTGTGGAGTAATTGAACTCGGTTCATGGTTCTGTTCTAAACCTTGAAGTAAGAGTGCACATTTGCAAAAGCATCTCGATAATACAATACTAGTTGGTTGTTTTGTATAAAGTATTATTCCCACATGCTTCTGTCTGGAGAATTATTCATTGAACGAGTGCTCTTTATCAAGTCCGTATTATTGATTGCACTTCAACAAATGGTGTTCATTGCAACTAGTCTTAATTTATATCTATATAATACGATTAATCTATAATTTCTTTCCACGAATTTCTGTTTTCTAGGAAACTTCTGGCCGCTTTCTCACGAGGCTAGGTGTTCGCTTTTGTGATAGTGGATGGAGGGTAATACGCGAAGTATGAACGCTTACACTTATTTTAAGACTTACTCCGATTCAGTAGGTAGAGTCCTTGTTTTTGCTGCACTGGATTGACTTCTACCTTTTGCCTTAATCATATGTACACAAGCATCTGTGGTTGTGCTTTAATGTCTGCGTATTGTGTTCTTTACGTTGATTTGGTCAAAAGTCTGCACTCAGTAGACTCAAAAAGTGCATGGGAAACATATTGGCGACGCCTTCAACAAATAAGTCCCATGTCTACTCCGAGAAAACTTGGAAAGCTCCTAACATGATATCTAGCCGCCAGCGGCAGAACGCCGCAAGCATCTTTCCCGCGTTTTTTCGTCAAAAAGCAAGGAAAAGAGTGAGGCCTCACACAAAAATTCTGATGCTCTCTGTGTCCCTTAGGGAGCAGATCCTACTGCCACGACATGGACAAATGGAGACTTTGTGGTTCTGGCTTGAGTCACCCGTTGATCGGATTACAGGTGATACCGATTAGAGGTGGTTTCAATTTGAGGACATGAAATAGATCATTGTCTCTAAATTACGGTATACGTAGAACTTTTGCAAAGCAAAAATATCATTATTGTAAACTCTTTACGCACTTTCCGTCTTTTTTATTCGGATTTTTCTTCTTTGCTGCTATTTTTTTCTTCGCTAGACCAAAATTTCTCCTAATCGGCTTTGGTAATTGTGGGCCTCTGTTCATTTGAATTCGTCCATTCAGTTATTATTAACAAGTACCCTAGGTTCGAAGCACTGTCCCACTGTCTAGATTCGTCTGATTCACGATTTGCATGACAACCAAGGGTGAAAAAATTAGATAACATCGTTCATCTTTACTGTTCAGAACAGGTTTTTACATTGTACGTGGAGCTGAGAGATGTTACGGGATTTTCACGACCACCATAGCATCATTTTTTCGTTTCGTCAAGATCATTCGTTGTGGTCTATCGGAGGTCCACAAAATTTTTCGTGAATTCTTTCACAAACCGTTCAGTTCTCTATGATTCTGGATTTACAAGGATCACCACCGATTCCTTCTACACTGACATGCGAATGTTTGCTCACTAGAGTGTGGAGTATGGTTTAGTTAGACATTTTTCCTGAGCTGTCAACTATATAACGACCAATCAGTCAAACACCTATTTGTTGTCGTTCTGGAGGAACGTTTTGAGCGCGAGCGCCTCTCATTGCTTCTCGTTAGACACAACATTAAATGTTTCCATTCCACTGAATAAGAAACATTGAACATTTTGATGACTCTACCGAATGGTTTCCTCTAACGTTCTGCATTTCTTTCTTGCGTTATCAATTTCACGGTACGAGTAGATGATATCTCGATTTATAGTCGTGTCTTATTTCTTGTCCTTCAATAATTATCGTTGACTGTCCAGTCGGAAGAAGTGTGATACGTCTGAAACTGACACCACGGGTTTCATGTTCTTTTCTCGTTCGTACTCTGTCGCCATTCTAGTTTACCTATCGAGTTTCACATGAAAAAAAGACTGAACGACCCTCATCCTATTTTTTCGAAACACACTTTTTGTTTGTTAAGAGTCTGCGTATTAAAACTTTAATGTTTAGTTCGTGCGTAAGATGTCGACGCGCGAACTAATAACTATCCAGTACTGCAAGCTATGAAAAAGTACATTGCATGGAAAAAAGACGAGATGGTACGTTCCTTTCTTTTCCATCATTACAATTCTGGCTAATAACCGAGATATGCAAGTCTGCAGTAGGATTGCCAGCTAATGTGAATATTTTTTTGACTGTCTGAGTGGATGCAAATGATAGGACGTTTTCCTTTTTTTGCTGAAGATCTGACATTATGCAGCAGCAAGTGAATTGAATATGAAAAGTGCATGAAACGAACGAATGAATAAACATCGATTCCTGCCTTATTATACGGTATACGGAGATGATACACAAGAGTGCAATTCATTTAACAGATAATATGCTCGACGTGATTCACATAACGTTAACCGTTTTAATGGGACGAATGTCTTGAATGTGATTCAAGCAGTCGACGATGTGAATTTTTGCGATTCTTCCTCCGTTGTTATTGTTGTTAGTTTGGAGAAACTGTGTTGTAATAATGATATGAGATGACAATGACAGTCCGTCCGTGTTGCGGTGTAATTCTCCTTCCTTCGACTCTGGCGATTTTTATCGTCATCGTGCCATGCCCGAATTGGTTGGGCTGCACTTCTGCACCGACCGCACCCCATTCGTCGTGGATGTCATGGAGGCCGGAGGTTTGCTCCTTTTCCGAGTAGTCTCCATCGACTAACGACAAATGTCGAATTAACTCGAAATGATTAACCATCATTACTGGAAACTTTCCCTAATTATCCAATAAATGTGAAGTTCACTAGAGTCTTTCGAAAAAAAAATAGAAGTCAATGTCGTTATAAATTGTTCAGCGTACACGACGCTGTCCTGAAATTTTGTGTGGCTAACGTCTCGACGCCTTCGTCTTCTTCAGAGCCAGATCCGCGTCGAATGTCCACAGCCGTTCGTTCTCGCGATGTTGGTCCTCGTTGTTGTCTCTGTGGACGAATCGACTCGGATCTATACGCACTGGCGAAGACGAAGACGTCAAAGCGTTGACCGAACAAAAAATTCATAACAACCCCATGTAAGCTGAACATTCTGGTGAAATAGTGATTATTCATGCTTAGTTTGAATGATGCTTGATGCTTTGAATAAAAAAAATGTCTTCGACCACCTGCACGTGTTACTGGATGCCTTAAGCATCTCTTGACTTGGATATGATTAAGTGTTCTGCTTTTTAAAAAAGAAAAGAAAAAACGATGGATCTCTTTGTACGTTTCAACCAGCTGAAACGCATCATGAAATTCAATTTTTTGTCAGTACTTTTTTTTAGTGTGTAGACGGTTTCATAGTCGACTTCGCACCTCTTCATTCCTTCTTGAATGCGGTTATACTGCTTTATCTTCTTTATGACAATCATTTAATCCCAAACTTCTATGTCAGTGTTATTTCTAAGGTAAGATCAGCTGTAGTCGATGTGATGATTGTTTCCTATTGTGATTCTATGCAAAGCGTCAACCACCACTGTACCGTAGTGGTTTCTTCTCTTCATTCGAAGCCACGTGTAGCGAAATTATTCACAACGTGACATGCAGCTCTGTTGAACTGCACTGTTTTGAATTCGTTTGCTGGTCGATCTTTGACACTGCAGTACAATGCCGTTTATCGAGAAGACTTCGTTGATGACACGACAGACGTTGCTGATGGAGTCGAAGTGTGTCACTTCGTCCTGATTCTCCTTTCGCTTCAGAAGCGTTCATCCTCATACCACGTCATTCTCTTCGCTCTTTCTTCGGTATTTTCATTATCTAGCTGTTCATTTTACGTTACTGATTTGTTGCCCGTTTCCTGTCCAAACAGGGAGCGCTGTTCACTTCTGGTGTGCACCAAATTTAACTTGTAGTAAAGTGACATTGGTGTATTGTATCAGCCTGGGTGAACCAAATCTCATCAATCGTTTGCACTTCATCACTTCTTATCTTTTGCAAAATTGCAACGTGCGTTTTCTTCTGCAAACAACTGTAAATTTTCATAGGAAAAAACAAGCCAATGTCATAATGTGCTTGTCTCTAAGGAAATAACATTGTAAGGAAACAGGTTTCAAGAACTCGTAATCGAAAACATTCCCTAGCTATATGACTGTTATTGATTGATTTCGCCGCTGTCCCGTACCACTCTCGATGTTAGAATTGTATTTACCTAGCCGCCTCCTTGGTTACCTCAGCTCATACTCATCACCACCTCGAACTACAACGAGTCCATTCATCGTGAAACCTTTACTATTTCTACTGTTTCTGAGCACTTACTCAAGTGATCAATTGCTTATGCTTGAAATTTCATCCTAAGAGGAAATTACTTCGTTTTGTATGCATCAACAATCGTGATTATTTCACTTGCCACGCATGCAACACATAAGTGGACGGTATTGATGCGTTTCGAAATCACTCGATTTATGAGTTTTGTTGGTGTGCTCATCATCCAGACGATCTCTGGAGACGATCTCGTCCGAGCTGAGCAGCGAGTGCTCGGAGGGGATGTTCGGAGCCGAGGAAAGAGTGCGTCTTCCGACGACGTTCGCACGAGGCACAAGCCGAGGTTGAGCTTACACGGCTGGCAGCTCGAGGCGCGTAGATGCCGACTGCCGCGTGCTAGCTCGTCTTGCAATCAATAACCCCCTTCTCCTACGAGCTCCAGCTCCTGCCTCTTTATGGACGCACTTCTTCTCCACATTACTAATACTAATCGTGCGTTGAGAATCTAACAACACCTATACACATCATGCCACCTCATGCAATGTACAACATTAATATTCACTTTTAAAATTGCTGATAATCTCCTAGTCTGAAGTGTTGTGGCCCTTCACGAGCTCTCCCGAATTTTTCTTTCTCCATCGCCATACTTCTCTCGAACGTAGGAAGCTTGCTAGGAACACAGTGATTTGCATTTATGCTTTGTTCTCTACAGTTAATCGATGACTGTCTGCAAATCGTCTCTTCACGTATTCGTTGTAGTCTAATATCACATGTGTTAATCAATACATCAGTTTCTGTAGTACATCATTGACATTTCCGGATGCAGTATGACTGTGTCTGAAGAGTGAGTGTATGCTCATGTGTGTTTTCCCACTGAAGACCAATCTGTTCAGCTTGTTAATAACTTCTCAATATCACGTGTCTAGGTTTAAATTAACGTGAAATTGCGTTGGAATTAATCTCTTACTCGTTTATGTCGACATCTGCCTAACCTACTATCAACGTGGTCGGATATTTATTTGAAGCCGTTGCAAAGTTTTGCCTGTTTAATTCGACATTCACCCTATAGGATAGTCCGGCACTGGCGTGCCCGGCCCCCCTTGTAGCGCTTGCGCCTCCTGGCGCATTCGACTGGCCAGCACTGGCCTCACCACCTTCAACTACACTCCCGACAGGGTATAGTTTTTTTTCTACGAAAACAGTCACATAGTGTCTATTGCAAGGTATTTTTGTGGATTTTCTTTCAGCGCTCTATTACTGGAGAATAACTCGCTTGATTCAGTGTTTTCATTTCGATCGAGTAACAGTGCGTTCTACTAATAAGTAGGAAGGGGTTCCACAAAATCCTCATAATTCCATACTTGATGAATGAGGTCACAAGCATTTTACACTAGCAAGTGTTTAGAGTATGATGACTGTCCGATTGTTCTAAAGTCAAATAATTCAAATAAGAATTTCAGGAATACGGGGCTCGCCTTCGTTGGTCCATCCGCGTTTTCAGTGGTGCCGCCAGCACCAGCGGTCGTGCCAACAGTTGGACCTCGCCCAACCACCACCCCTGTTCTACCACTATATCCAAGCCTCATGTGTTTACCAGCATTGCTTGACAAACTCAGCGAATCACAGGCCATACTTCGCTCGCCCATGAGCACAACGCCTTTTAAGCCAATACCAAACAATGAAAAAGTGGATCTGGCGAGGTTTCGCGTAAAGGATCCAGTGGAGTGGCTAGTCGACGATGTCGTGTCGTGGATGTTGGATGTCGCAAAGCGACACGGAATTCCATTTGAAGAAATGAATATGCATAGGGTTTGTCTATTCACACTGCTTAATGGCTGCAATTGCAAAAAAGCTGCGTTCATCAAAATGTTCCTATACGCACAAAGTTTTAAACACTGCAGCCATTTTCTTCCGCCATTTAGTCATCTTCTTGATGGCGAAAAAAAAAAAACCAAACAATCTTATTCTGCTTGAGGCCAGTCGTATTTAGCCATTCACGGAAAGGGATGACAACAGCAGTCTTTTTAGGGGAAAAGCATTTGGATGTCACACATTATGGGTGTTGCTTGTTGGTATTGATCAAAACCACAAAGAAGACCGAAAAAGCTCGATGTCTTTACAGTTTGCAAATCTCACTGGTCAGCAAATGATCGCCATGACTGAGCAGAATTTCATAGAACGAGATCCTATTTGGGGGCCGCTGATATACAACGAACTCCGAAAGAACCTCTCTGAAGATACTTCCGTGATCGACGAAATCATGAAGAAGTACAATACTGATGAGGAAACGGTAGCAGGAACAAGTGTCGGTCCATCGACGTCGTTTGATATTCCCAAAACTCATCTTGGTGCAGCAGCGCCATCTCCTATAGTGCCACAATTCCAGTCTCTAACCGAAACTTTAAATCAGACCCTAAATCAGACACTGAACCATAGTATTCAACTTAATTCCAATCTCTCACAAAACTTGCAGCAGACGCTCAATCATTCACTAGCGACGAGTTTGGCTGCCGGATTATCATCTGGTATATTTTGTTCACTTTTCTATAACACTCGATGCTTGCTTGACTCAAAATTGACTGTTATTGCTATTGCGCTTTAGGATTGAGTCCAGTGAACCTTGGACTTGCACATAATGGTCTGAATCCCAGTTCTCCATTGATTGGTAACCAGTTACAATCGAAGATTTCCCCACTTCCGAGTGATGTGACATCGTATAGTACTGGCAGTGCTGCTCCGTCTTCAGAGTTTGAAGGTTTGTCATCAACCTTTTTACCTTCTGCTTTCTCTATTGGTTCTAGCATAAGCTGGGTGTAATTCTGTGTTCAATTTTGTATTTAAGCAGCAGTAACTAATTAGTAATACATTAAGTGATAACTGTTTTCGAGAAGTGAATTGAGTTATTAGGCTGAAACTGATCGCTACCAAGTCTGCTTGTTGATAGAGTAATATTCCTTCCAGGTAAAATTTTAAATTTATGTGTGATTCCATTAACGGTCATACTCATAGCTCAGTATTGCTTCTCCGATCCATTTGTGACCAGCATTCTTTGAGCGTTTTGGCAGCCAGCTTAGTGTTTAGCTAAGCTGTTATGCAGAGTTTTGTAATTTGCTTTGAGAAAATGATTCTTAAGAAATATTACTGCTTTTGTGACTTTTTTTCAGTGCTTGTTAGTTGTCAATTGTTGCAAGATGAAATAGGCAGTTTGTAATTGCTTATTTAAGGATCTGAGGAGCGTAGAAGCGTTGTCGATTCAAAAACTCGAAAAAATCGGGAGGGAAAAACAAGGAAACGCTCTCAGCACACCAAGGGTAACAAATTGTGGGAGTTCATTCGAGACGCGTTGAAGGATCCAATCACATGTCCGTCAATTGTTAGGTGGGAGGACCCTATCGAGGGAGTGTTTCGAATAGTGGAGTCTGAGAAATTAGCTCGGCTATGGGGCGAAAGGAAAAACAACACGAAGATGACTTACGAGAAGCTAAGTAGAGCGATGAGGTACATATTCTGTAATGCTGGGTTATTTCTTCAATAGCGAAGATATTTGTTATCCAGTTTATACCGAGGAAGTTTTCGTTTTTATTTCTGTTTTTCATGACGACAAATCCACATTTTCTTTACGGCGTCTCAGTCTGATCCAGCTTGGTAGATTCCATCTGTTCATTTGCCATTTAGGAGTAGTTAAGTTGTCACCCAGTACCTCTTTCCTTTCCCGAGCATTAGTGTTGGGTTCCATCGATTTCCATCTTAATGTCACTGAAGGGTTCCTCAAAAACAAATATGCCAACTATTTTTGATACGCATCCTGCATGAGCTATTCACTATTGTTGCAGCTGTTTTATCCCAACTGCATGCGTATTCCTATATTAACTAACTATAGCTTTTTTAAAAATTTCCTTTTTGTTCCACTTCCCCTTTTAGACTCATTGTCTACATCTGTCGTTTTTTTGCTCGAAAACTTGCATTGACCCAAACACCTGTTTAGAACCTACTACGAGAAACAAATACTTGTACCAGTGCCAAAGACTGGTCTTTATCCAAAGAAACTCGTGTACAAGTTTGGACCGGGCGCTCGCGGTTGGGACAACATTAAAGAAGAACTTCTCTAGGTGAGTCTTATATCGTTTAACTGCATGCAATTGATATTTACATTAATGTGACTGAGGAATCAGATGTTGTCTATTCGGCGAGCAGTGTCGGACATTGTGTGTAGCTGGTTTATGTTAGGCGTGTATTCTCCATAACCAGGGTGGTCTCCTACAGCACCAAGTACACATTCCACACACTGCTCTCTCTCTCCCTCCCTTCCTTCCTCCCTCTCCTCCTCCCTCACTCTCTCACTCTCTTGCATGTGTTCCACCCTTGGTTTTTGGTCGGTTAATAAGACGGAAATTTTCTTGTTCTTTTTAGATGAAACGTTTTGATCGTATCTGGGAGTAATAGTTCCCGACAGTTTCTATCGATTATGATGATTAAGTTTATGTACTTACTAAAGCGAGGTTTGCTCATGGGGTAAAGAGATCACTGGTTAGTCAGAGCACTTTTTCAACAGTGTTTAGCCTTCCCCATTCATGTATTATCGGTTCTGCGCTATAACAAATCGTAAATTTTCACTATAAAATTATGTCAATGTTTGACTGCACAGCTCACGTCATGGTTACCACTCCGGGTTTTCAAGAATCCGGTCAGCTAGAATAATAACAGATATGAGTACTGTACTGTGCCCAGACTAAAAAAATCTTTAAAAATTATTTTATTTAGGTATTATTACATCACGAAAATTTTGCTGCCTGTAAGTGGTCGGCGCCTTGTATACAAGTTTGGACCCTCAGCACGTGCCTGGTCCTCTCAAGCTAGCTTTCGCGCTGACATTGTTTCCGAGCAGATATCATGTAATAGTGATGAGGATGACGTCGCAGATGTCGAAAACATGCTAGGATCCACTTCATTCAACGAAGGGCATCCCATCAAGTACCGTGAACTTCCGGTTTAGTCTTGTTGATCTCACACAACTGTCTGTCGATGTGTTTGTCTCATCACGGATATGCGGCGATATCCGATTCGTAGATTCTACCTAATTATAGGTCTGATTTATAAAACTACTGCGATGGCTTATTTTAATTTTTCTATCATTGTGCAATGTTGTTTAACAGGGTAACTTTTTGATGCACAATCGTTTGATATCGGCCCTTTCTAATTTCGGTTAATTCTATCAGAATTCGGCTATTTCTAGAACATCTTTAAGATTGAAATAGCTTTAATGATTTCCGTACTGTTAGGAGGATTTAAACCTATGTTTGAGTTGTGGTACACAAAGTGAATAATTGTTTTCTGCATGGCAATTTGCTCTATATTCAATCCCGTCATTCCACTAGGGTTAATTTCTTCTCGAAGATGTACATTTTGTTGACTCTGTAGTTTGCTTCGTTAACCAGTTGTTCGGGTTTTTGTATAAATTTTTCTTCTTTTAGAGAAGAGGAGTGATGTGATGAATGATAAGTCGGCGTTCATCCCAGGGAGATACGTCATACATTCGACGTTATCAAGCATCGTCCGCTAAAGCTGACTGAATACATATCTGACCCCCCTATATAATGACTTTTCAATTATTATATCACCGTACATATTTGTTCACTTAACAGTGGTAGCTGCATTACACCGTAAGATTTCTTCGACCACATATAATGCAGTGGCTGAAGGTGAACTGCAAGACAGATATGGTCGTTGTTTCACCGGGGCAGCCACGCACCCATTTCTTCGTTTTGAGTAGACTGGTGACAGGCATAAATAGGGAAAAAGCTCTCTCTAATCTCACGAAAGATTGATAACTGCCTGTGGTGAAGAAATGGCAGTGCTCTATCAGGGCTATTCTAGGATAAATCAACCAATTCCACCCTCAAATCCGAACACTTCTTAGGAGTCGAGTGCAAGTCAACGCATCCGAATAGAAGGAATGATTGTATTCGCGCATTATGTCGTCATCGCCTTATAAAAGAATGGCAGTTCCTACCCGTCTAATTATTGAAAAATTCGAAAAAACGTAATGTGAGCTGTCGCTGGAGATAAACTACGTCGTATGCTTGCAGAAGTGCCTACAACGCCATATTTTGATGGGCACATCCCACGCCTCATTTTTTTGAATGCTGACTTTTCTTTTTTTTCACTAAAAATGGTTCTTAGACTTAGAACCAATAATCCGGTAAGTCGGCTTATTTTTTCTTTAGCTTAATGCAGAACTAGATATTTCGTAGCATCATGAAACGTGCAACTTCTTCGATTTCCAACTCATGTGAGGAAGTGAGTAATGGTAGTACTCTACCGTTCAACATTCCATTAGGCTTGGGGAAGGCCAGGAATTAAAAACGCTTTCAATTTCGATTTGATATCTTAGCTTCTAATAAGTGATGAGATCAAACTTAATGAGTTCCTCAAGGGTTAAAGCTTTGTTAAAGCATAGTTGGACAGTTGTTGTGGGTGACGGAATGCAGCCTACAACAGGTATTCCTTCTGCGACAGGGTCACCGAAACAGATATATTTCGACATTCCTCTATTGTCTAGCTGTGGCAAACTGCTCTTCGATGCATAAAGCCTGGTGAGTACCCCCTGTTGATGACCTTAAGAAGTCCTGAACTTGGTTTTTCGCCATTTAAAGAAAAGAAAATATTGCCAACCAGTAAAATATCGGTTTAGTGGAACACACGCCAGAGCCTATATGGTTCTGTGCAGTGATAGGCTCAAGTATTACGAGTTGGTCATAAAAAATTAGAGACAACTACCAAAAACTGTCATTTTATTTTTGCGATTTCAAGAAAAAGCTGGATGAAGTATAGAATCGTATTGTGTCACCAGCAGTTTGATTTTGATAGTCTGCAGCAAGAGGCGTTGAAACTAATTCTATTATCATCTTAATTCAGGAAGTTAAAATGTTATCAATCACCATGACGCTGAGATATTTGCAAAACTTGGAGCCCAGACCAGATCGAACCGCAGTTACCTTTTACGGGGGCTCACGTGCTGCGCACGGCACAACTGAGGCCCTTGCTTTACCTTCTCTAAGCCACTTTTCTACTTAACGCTGCTATAAGCAATCGCACTTTAACGGGTAGGATCCAAATTCTGCAAATATCTCAGCATCATAGTGGTTGATCTTCACATCATGCGCTGCCGTGAAAAAATAATAATAGGCAGTAAATAAAAAGCTAATATTAGCAATCTCAACGAACCGTGTGATCCTTTTTTTCCGCCAGTATGCACTCCAACACTAAAAGTTTAAAAGGGTAAAACTCTCGGCATTGATGGACCCATAAGTGGGGCGCAACGCCATGCATTCGATTTCGTCAAGCATCGCTAAAGGTGATCGAATGCATATCAGGCATATGCGATTATTTTCGGGTTGCCTAACAATGTATCAAATCATTGCTACTATCTTCCCAGGCAAGTATGGCACCAATGTGCCAACTTCGCAAGAATGAAAACCTTGGTAAACCCGGGGTGCTGGTTAGAACGAAAGACCACGTGCGTGTTACAGATCATCCCTAGCCACCACGTAAGTCTCGCTCAACAGATTCCAACCCTACAACGAGCTGGGTGCCCAGTAAACCTATGTGGTAGTCGCAGAATTTATTAAAATGAAGATTTCTGGTTTTTGGTTATTTCTCAACTCACACTTGAACTACCAACATGTCGCGTCTCCCACCTATTTATTAAATTATTTAGTATCCACTAGTACTTGCGAATACCCATCCATTGTTATCCAAGACTACCCACCCTTAGCTGTGTACACGGGCCAACGGCCTGAATAACGTGCTTTTTGACTTTAATACCTACCCAGCTGTTAAAACATATTCCAGCCTCTCCTGCGAATATCCAAGCATTCTTGGATTGGCTACGTAACGCGCGTTCTAAAGGCGCATAGGTGATGAAGTCCGTCGACATTACTGCCCTTTAAGAAACCCGTAGCATACCCTGCCTTGAAAACGAGTAAAAGGCAGTAGACAAGAAAGTCAACATTGTGAATTTCAACTATAGCCTCAGCTTAACTGGGTCCAATGCCGATTTGGGATCCCCCAGATCAATCCCGTTGACGGGTGATTGGTAGTGATCGATAGAACTAGCTGAGAGACAGGCGAAACGAAGGACCTGCATGGTGTGGTGGTGAACGCGTTACTCACCGGCAACGGCAATAGCGCGTTCGTTCCCCACCGTAAACACCTGCGATCTGGAGATTTTGCAAATATCTCAGCATCATTGCAGTTCTTTCATAAATGGCATTGTCAAAATGGTCGATTCGTAGCAAGTAGGGACGACAATGCTGTATAAGGCTCTATAAGGAAATGCACAATCAAAAGAAGAAATATACGGTAGTATACAAGATTCGAAAATTTTCTATATTGTGTAAAGGGTAATCTCTGTGCTTCTCCGGTCTCTTGAGCAAGTCATTAACTCCAATCGCCATTGGTATTCGCCTGCATTCATCTATTTAAAAATTCCATGTAGTTGTATATTGATAGTTGCAGAAATTGTAGAAATTGTAGAGATTGCTGGTGATAACAAGGGCCGCAATCTACAATGGAGTTTACACGCCAGCAGGATCTCCCAAGCTAAGAAGTAGCCCAAAGTTTCCAATATCCAAGTCCAAAGAGGATATGATCGTCAAAACTTCCCACCATGATATGTATGTAATAACGGAAACGTTCTACACCAGCATTTTCCGTTCTACAATGCCTGTCCCACACTCGAATATCACTGCTGGAGAAAAACCACATGGAATTCTTCCGTAGGAGGTTCCAATTGCGATAGGGAAAGCATGAAGAGAGCCACAGATCTAAGACGCGATGATATAACCGCCCATTTCCTAAAGGATGGCGGACACAATACACAGGTAGTTGTTGCAACCAATATAACGTCTTACTTTTAGAAAAAAGCAAATCTCGGATCAGTGGAAGACCTCGCGCACGGTTCCCATATCCAGGAAGGACAATCGAAGGGATCCCTGAAACTACCGTCCATTATGCTGTTAAGTGTATTCTACAAGCAGTTCACGAAGATTATCTTTCTGCGAATATCAAGTACCTTGGATTAGGCGCAACCAGTTGAGCAAGAAGAGCACATGTGGCACAGTGGTTGGAGGCGCCCTGTAACATGCACGTGGAATCGATCTCCGTTTCCATGGCCCACCAAGCCTTCCATCCTCCGGGGTGGGCAAATTGGTACCATACTTGTCTGGGAGGATAGCAGCACTGGTTCGATACATCGATAGGCCACCGCGAGTCGTTCTAAAGGCCAGATATGCATTCAATCACCTCCAAACGATTCTTAATGAAGTCGAATGCATGGAGCATCCCTCAGGGACTAATCAACGCCGAGAGCTTCATCCTTTATCCTTTACCACGTGAGCAAACAGAATTTCGACAAGGATTCCACTGCACAGACTAATCCAAATCCTATCACGGGTGATAGAGTTCTGTCGGGAATACCATCTGCCTCTTCTCATAACGTTTATCGACTACGAGAAAGCGTTTGATAGCGTCGTGAAGAATGCAATCCTAACAGCGCTCGCCGACCAATCAGTGAACCCGTGCTATACATACGAACACTAGCAGGTTGTTATCAGAATTGCAGCACAAATATACAGCTTTTTTCATCGCCCCTTCACCATTCCCGTAGAAAAAGGGTTCAATAAGGTGACACGATATCGCGAAAGCTGTTTACTGCCGCAATGCAGTTCATAATGAGGTAAGTCCATTGGAATAAGAAGGGCATGTGTATTGATGGAAAAATTTCTATCAAATTATCGTTTCGCAGATGGCATCGCCATGTTTTTGAGGAGTAGGGTGAAGCAGAGACGATGCTCAATGAACTCAACGAAGCGGGAAAAACGATATTAGTGCGTATAAACAGGAATAAGACTCAGATCACGAAGTACCCAGGGTGCGAAAGTGAAAAAAATTGAATTGGATGACTCTCCGATTACAGAAGCCTCTTTCTATGTGCACCTTGAACATTCATTTAACATGGAAAACAACATGAAAGAGGGATCAGGCAGAAGGAAGCAAAGAACTATGAGCCGCATTCTTGCCACTCAAAGAAGCCACCTACCAACAAACAGATTCAAAACTGCGCGCTCACCTTTGCGACTCAACAGCCCTCCCAGCGCTCTGTGCAGCAGAGAAGTGGGTTGATACGTCAGTCACGTCAAGAATACTGAGCACCACCCACAGAGCAGCTGAACGATGTTTACTGAAATTTAACAGACACTGACATCATTCAACTGGAATGCGCAGCTCAAATCGTCGAAAAAATATCCCATCTTCGGGATCCAAAGTATTCATCAATAACGAAATACAAACGGACCGACCACGTAATAAGAAGATCAGATGACGGATGGACGAAAAGAACAGTGGAGAGGACCTCAAAAGAGTGCAAACATCCTCTCAGAACACCGTCTAAACAATGTGCCGACGTGCTCCTGCCTAACGCGAGCCACCTGCATTCATAGATAGCAACGATTTCAGGATTACGGAATGGACTTCGTCGTCGACATCACCACGTTCGAAGTAGGCCACCAGATTGGACGACAGCTGAGTGAGAGAGAAACGATTGGAGATCGTGCTGAAGCCAGCACAACCAGAGGAAACGTGCCATTCAAGTTAGTTATCCAAGTATCAGAGTTAGTTGTAGAAAGGAAGACACTAAAATTTCTAGTGCATCAGCAAACTTAAGCTCAACATTTAAGGACGCCTTAGCTCCACAACAATATGGTAAACCACTAAGGCGATTTTGTATAGTTGAAATTGTAATGTGACTGTATGCTAGACCTCACCACAACTTCCCTGAAAACGTGTAAAACGGTTTATTAAATGCGCCTACATAAATGTGTTTCCACACAATGTGCCTTTCGTAACATTACGTATTCGGAATGCTTTTTACCATAACCATTTAACTGTATTGTAAACGTAGCTCTCAAAACAGCTACCTTGCATCATACAATTTTTACAATTCATCATGTACTTTCCCAAGCGCTCAATGTACACCGATAGCTTTTGCAACGTACTTTTACACTATTTCCAAATAAACAAAAAGATTATTAGTCGAAGTTCTTATAATTTGGATTGTTGCAAACATTTTTTAAATTGATGTAATTTTCGCAGTCTTTCGTCCTTACGTGCAGCACATAATGTGGTAACTATTGAGACCACCTTAACCAAGATATCTGTTGCCTTGCTGCAAAAATTTCTCACCTGGTTAGTAAGTATACCTGGAAATTAGGCGCCATAATTTCTAGATAAATCCTAATAACAGCCACCGCCACGTTTTAGCTCTCTCGACCTGCAACAACCCTCTTCCAGGATGTGGTCAGTTGTGGATGTAGACATTTGTAATTTGCCCTTTTTAATCAAACCCTATTAGACTTAAGTGTTCTATCCAAGCAGCTGCTTTTTCTGTACATTGCTACTATAGGTCCACCACGCGTACAACATGTATGTCTGAGCGACCTGGCGAAGGAACAGACGATTAACAGAACTACACAAATGAAAAGTCACAACAAAAAACCGCGAAGAAGCAAGACTGCACGCCACCAGCTGCTAGTTTTTCTTTACAAGGGGAGCATAGGCTATGATAACATTGCTTGAGTTCACGTAGGGATTTTCCCTGATTGTAACATTCAATGGTTTTGCGATTTGAAGAGTTTGAGAGAGTGGATGTGTCACGCGGCGTCGCCATCTAAATAATATCCCTATGGTATCTGGGAGGCTTTCAGGTACTGTTTGCTCCAGGTACTTGGGTACTTGGATGGCCTGTCTTCAGTGGTTGCGCGGCCCCAGCATAATTTGCATTCTCCGGTATTTGTAAACCAACATAACTTTCCCATGGTCGTGTAAACTATTATTCCATACGTGACCTTTTACCTCTCCACTGGAAGTTCCTCCTCTAAAAGCCTTTCCTTTAAGAATTATTACTAATACTACTCAGATGCATATCCTAAGCAACTTCATTGCTGAATCCATAATGTCGAATGATAACCGCCAAAACTGCCCTTTAACACAAACTTTTAAATAAAATGAAGTTACGTGTTGACAGAGTTGGATCACCCGTATACAAACATCGCCTTGATGAACATTTTGCAGATATTACCAACTCCCTCATATAGTTAAAGATTCACTTTGAGATTCAGCATTTTGCTAATGCTTTTCCCAGCCTCTGCAGCTTCGACCATAACTGCTGCTCTTCTCTCCTTAAGATCTTTTAACGCCTCTGTTCGTTGTTTCGCACACTGGAGCTAATACGCCAGCGTGGAATCGCACGAGCTGCAGGCAATCGCGAACTAACGCCCGAACTTGCAAAACAGTGCAGACAGGCGATAAAAGAAGATCTTAAAGAGAGAAGAGCAGCAGTAATGGTCGAAGGTGCAGAGGCTGGAAAAAGCATTAGCAAAATGCTGAATCTCAAAGTGAATCTTTAACTATATGAGGGAGTTGGTAATATCTGCAAAATGTTCATCAAGGCGATGTTTGTATACGGGTGATCCAACTCTGTCAACACGTAACTTCATTTTATTTAAAAGTTTGTGTTAAAGGGCAGTTTTGGCGGTTATCATTCGACATTATGGATTCAGCAATGAAGTTGCTTAGATATGCATCTGAGTAGTATTAGTAATAATTCTTAAAGGAAAGGCTTTAGAGGAGGAACTTCCAGTGGAGAGGTAAAAGGTCACGTATGGAATAATAGTTTACACGACCATGGGAAAGTTATGTTGGTTTACAAATACCGAGAATGCAAATTATGCTGGGGCCGCGCAACCACTGAAGACAGGCCATCCAAGTACCCAAGTACCTGGAGCAAACAGTACCTGAAAGCCTCCCAGATACCATAGGGATATTATTTAGATGGCGACGCCGCGTGACACATCCACTCTCTCAAACTCTTCAAATCGCAAAACCATTGAATGTTACAATCAGGGAAAATCCCACGTGAACTCAAGCAATGTTATCATAGCCTATGCTCCCCTTTGTAAAGAAAAAACTAGCAGCTGGTGGCGTGCAGTCTTGCTTCTTCGCGGTTTTTGTTGTGACTTTTCATTTGTGTAGTTCTGTTAATCGTCTGTTCCTTCGCCAGGTCGCTCAGACATACATGTTGTACGCGTGGTGGACCCTATAGTAGCAATGTACAGAAAAAGCAGCTGCTTGGATAGAACACTTAAGTCTAATAGGGTTTGATTAAAAAGGGCAAATTACAAATGTCTACATCCACAACTGACCACATCCTGGAAGAGGGTTGTTGCAGGTCGAGAGAGCTAAAACGTGGCGGTGGCTGTTATTAGGATTTATCTAGAAATTATGGCGCCTAATTTCCAGGTATACTTACTAACCAGGTGAGAAATTTTTGCAGCAAGGCAACAGATATCTTGGTTAAGGTGGTCTCAATAGTTACCACATTATGTGCTGCACGTAAGGACGAAAGACTGCGAAAAATTACATCAATTTAAAAAATGTTTGCAACAATCCAAATTATAAGAACTTCGACTAATAATCTTTTTGTTTATTTGGAAATAGTGTAAAAAGTACGTTGCAAAAGCTATCGGTGTACATTGAGCGCTTGGGAAAGTACATGATGAATTGTAAAAATTGTATGATGCAAGGTAGCTGTTTTGAGAGCTACGTTTACAATACAGTTAAATGGTTATGGTAAAAAGCATTCCGAATACGTAATGTTACGAAAGGCACATTGTGTGGAAACACATTTATGTAGGCGCATTTAATAAACCGTTTTACACGTTTTCAGGGAAGTTGTGGTGAGGTCTAGCATACAGTCACATTACAATTTCAACTATACAAAATCGCCTTAGTGGTTTACCATATTGTTGTGGAGCTAAGGCGTCCTTAAATGTTGAGCTTAAGTTTGCTGATGCACTAGAAATTTTAGTGTCTTCCTTTCTACAACTAACTCTGATACTTGGATAACTAACTTGAATGGCACGTTTCCTCTGGTTGTGCTGGCTTCAGCACGATCTCCAATCGTTTCTCCCTCACTCAGCTGTCGTCCAATCTGGTGGCCTACTTCGAACGTGGTGATGTCGACGACGAAGTCCATTCCGTAATCCTGAAATCGTTGCTATCTATGAATGCAGGTGGCTCGCGTTAGGCAGGAGCACGTCGGCACATTGTTTAGACGGTGTTCTGAGAGGATGTTTGCACTCTTTTGAGGTCCTCTCCACTGTTCTTTTCGTCCATCCGTCATCTGATCTTCTTATTACGTGGTCGGTCCGTTTGTATTTCGTTATTGATGAATACTTTGGATCCCGAAGATGGGATATTTTTTCGACGATTTGAGCTGCGCATTCCAGTTGAATGATGTCAGTGTCTGTTAAATTTCAGTAAACATCGTTCAGCTGCTCTGTGGGTGGTGCTCAGTATTCTTGACGTGACTGACGTATCAACCCACTTCTCTGCTGCACAGAGCGCTGGGAGGGCTGTTGAGTCGCAAGGTGAGCGCAGTTTTGAATCTGTTTGTTGGTAGGTGGCTTCTTTGAGTGGCAAGAATGCGGCTCATAGTTCTTTGCTTCCTTCTGCCTGATCCCTCTTTCACGTTGTTTTCCATGTTAAATGAATGTTCAAGGTGCACATAGAAAGAGGCTTCGTAATCGGAGAGCGAAATGAATTATCAACGATTAGAAAGCGAGTGTCGTTGTTCTTGAAATTTGATTCTAAAAAACTCTGAACATTGGGACTACTATAAGATGAATTATTTTCTAGAATTTTTCATGAGTCTATCGTTTGTATTATATCGGAGCGTTCTTAGACTGAAAGCAACGTATACTTTGTACTACAATAATGTTCTTATTTACTTCAATGATCTTTCGTTTTACCTTAGAAGGTGCTGCAGAACTAGATTATACCAATGCTTTTGGTACAATCTCATTTTTATTTTACTTACGAACGGTCTGTTATTTATGATTCCCTTGATTCTATTAGGAGCACTGCTCATTGTGAGGTCGTTGGGAACGTCTTTTGCAATACTTGGCGAATCGACTGTTTCACAGATTTTATAAGGCGCTCATAAATGCCCTTGCCACGAAGCATAAGGTGTTATTGTTCTACACGTAATTCCTCTTGTTACCAATGCCTTTGTAAACGAGTATCATTGGTGTTTGAAACATTAACGGTTCCTAAAATTTGTTCCGCCAGAGCAAAGTTGAGTGCATTATCAGAATAGGCGACGCTCTAGACTCCTCCTGTAGTAAAGAATAAGAATTATTCCACAGCCTTTTGTTATACATTCTGCATTTCTCGTTGATAGTGGACTAAAATAGTGTTTTCCGACATGTTGGAATGGTCGCGACCTTACCACTTGTTTCTCAGGTAGGTCGTCCATTGTTGGTATCTAAAAGATAGGTTGTTTATTTCTTGACAAGAGATGCGTCGCCTTATAGATTTTCTCTACAGATGTCACAATGTTGGGACCCAGAATCGTTTTGTTGCGTTTGCCATTGTTTGACATGAACTGCAATGATATGGTAGACGTGCATCGTTTGCAATAACTTCGGCTAATCTCGTTTTTGTATGTGTGAGAATTAGTTGTCGTTCTTCTATAGGAATGCTTGATTTATTTAGGCGTCCTTTGCAAAGGAAGATCCCATATTGATCTTTTCACGATGTTAAGGGGATGAAGTAATCTTTTCGGCGTATCACAATAAGTGTTTCGTTGATGGTTGCACACAATCACTTTCAGTTCCGTATCGTCTCCTATTGCTGTAATATGCGACTCTAAGGTAGTACACCCGATCTCTGAAATAGTGCGGCGAATTCATTCTCATAACTGAAGTCTCACCTATTATTTTGTTGAGGAATCTGAGGGGAATATGCTATTGCTTTTTGTGCTGTTATGAGACGATTGTGTCGTAACCAATCCAACAATTCTAGCTCTCGTTGGTCATAATTGGTCATGACCTTGGGATTGCAGGCTGCTTCCGTTTCGGGTGGTATCCTAAAGGGATTGATTTTTTTTGGGAAGTTTGATTGTCTAGTGAAATTAGGTCCAATAATGGCTACTTAACTGGCACATATCTAGTTCCCCTCGTTGCGCATTCGGCCGGACTTTGATGTCTGTGTACGTGAACAAACTGGATGAGATTTTCCAACAATTTTTCTGTCAGTGGTATCTTTTCGACGCAGTTTTTCACTAGTACTCCCACTGATCTTTCTAAATTTGGTGATTCTATCCACCTGAGGGCGATTTTGGAGTCAGACATGATTAGTGTCTACGCGATAGGAATTTAGTTTTTTAGGGCTGTGTATTGAGTGAACCAGACGAATTGCCACAGTTACAGCATTTAACTCAAGTTCTGGAATAGGGTCAGGCCTAGTTACTTGGTCGTTGTTTAGATTTTCCTATAAGGCGATATGAACGTTTTATTTGATACCAAGTAAGCGAAGTAGCTGTACATTCTCTGCTGTCGTCTGTGAAGAAGATCAGTTTGGTATCGACTTCGAGTTGGGCAGTAGCTCGTGGATTATCGATTCCAAATCCACTGAGACGTTCGACTATGTTCTCCCATTCGTCAACATGCGTTTCTGAGGGCGGCGTGCCCACGTATAAACGACATTCTAAAGGGTTTGAAGAAATTGATTTCCCTGTACTGTGAGTGACCTGAGCCATCGTAAGAGATCGCAGGTTGCTGCTACTTGTTCAGCCACTGAAAGCTTGGTTAGTGTTGATTTATATGTATATTTGCATGGGAGAAGTAATTTATCGCCTTCGAAATCCCTTGCCATTCCTAGAACCTTTTGTTGAGTGCTTGATGCCGTATTTTGAGGGCATTTGTTGAATCAGCTCTTGACTGGTAAACATAAATCCCCGTAAGTTCATGCCCAAATCTTAGAAAATTTGTCTTGATTGCTTATATTTGTCTACGTTCTCTTCTAAGGACAAACTTGTGATAATAGCGCTATCGACCCATTTATTATTCCTGAGCTCTTGGGCCAGTGTTGTATTGGACACTTGGGTTTCTAAGTGATGTTTAATTGTTCCTGCTAGCAGGAATGGTGAATAGTTGAGATAAAAGGTTACGCGCATGAATCTGTAGATAATTATGTTGTTTGGTTCGCAAGACTGTGAGTTGTCTCGAATTCATTTAAACCGTATAGCATCTCTATTTTGTTCGCGCAATTTATTTTTTTATTTCTATTTCGTATTTGCAGGAACGCTTTTTCAAAGTTCCCAATTACTGCAAAATATTTTCCATTTGGAAACGAAGTGGAATATCACATATTCCGGGAAGGAAGACTGGTCCTTGGTGGAAAACATCACTTAGTGATGCTGGTAGGACTGGATGCGCGGGTGCATAGTAAACGATTCGTGATTTTGTGGTTTCCTTATGTGGAGCGACTACGGCGTGGAGCGGAATATTATGAAAAAATTTTACCTTGTTGGCGTATTGATTCATCGACTTCCTTAGTAATATTCTCACTTAGGTGTTGTGTTATGGCTTCACTATATTTCAAAAGCACAGGAGGGTTTTTTTGTACGTATGGCAGTTGTTGCCTGTACTCATCATATTACCATATCTTTGTTCTCGGGTAGTGTGGTTGAATTGTCTTTCCATGGAAGTCGCACGTAATAACGATCTTCACGTCTCCGTTCCTTTTCAGTGAGCAAACGCGAGGTTGGTATTATAGCATTTATTAGCACACAATGGCTGAAGTTTCGGTGGTTTCGCCTTCTTCACGTCCCTCTAGTTGTTTTTTTCAAACTGTACCAAAAATTTCACCATTTGCTGCTCCTGTTCTTTTACTTCCGATTCGGTAAATTCGTAACCCCTGATGATTCGAATATGCAAAAATCTTCCCATTATTGCTATTCACACGGATGACCCATGGAGCTCCCTCGTAGAAGGAACTTATGCCGGTTAGACGCGAAGCAACGTGGCTCGTCCTCAATTGGTGGATAGGGGCTCAATCGCGGGCCAAAAGCGACCTTTACTTTCCTGAGACGCAGATGGATCCAAGAGATGGACTTCTTGCCTATGCTGCGCCGATTTGGCACAAATCCTTTGTATTTACGAGGATGTATGTATGCATGCATGCTTGCGTCTGTTCTCGCTTATGTGGATTGTATTCGAGTCAATCCGGCGAAAAGTGTGCAACCAAGTAAAAGGGAAGTATAGAGGAGGTGGTCATAAGTCATCTCCAACAAACCAGCTCCCTGTCAAATCTGGGAGGCGTTCTCGCACTGGGTCAGACCAGAAGACGACTTCCATTCAAGGCCGTCTACGACATCATAGAAGAACTTCGTCGGAACAAGCGGCTGTAGAGATGTCGGTGGCGTCGGCGTTCTCGTCAACACTAGTTTGGCCATGAACATCGATTAATTCGAACAACTAACAACCCCAATTGGACGTTTACGACTGAAGAGATATGGATCAATGCCGGCTTTGACAATCTTCGTCGTTTACGTGCCTACATCAAACTGTGACGAAGAAGAAGTCGAAGCGTTCTATATGGACTTAGAGGAGTTCTACAAACAAGACCATGCATTCTTCAAAGTTATCATTTGGAGATTTCAACGCTAAGATTGGACCCAGAAGAACGTATGAAGAACGTCACATTGAGATCCATGGATTGGAAAGAGCGAGAAGGGTGAGCGGCTGTCCAAGTTTATCATGACTACCAAGACCGTTCAAGGTAACTCGCAATTCCAGAAGCCACACTCTTAACGATGGACATGGAAGTCTCCCAATGGAGAGTACCGTAATGAAATATACCATATCGTAGCAAATCAAAAGTTTTCCCCAACCCTTGTCCGTGCTGTCCCAAAATTTTACACGGGATCAGACCAACGCCACATTGATGCAAGGTTTCATTTCTCGCAAGGCGGAGGAAAAGCCACTGAATTCAAAAAAAATCAAACAACCACACAATTATAAACTGAGATGTATTCAGTTTATTTGTCGACTGTTGGGAAGATAACGTTCTTAACAACATCGACGAGGAATAAGATCAGCTCATTCAACGTTTTCACATTAGTGCTATGAAAGCTGAGAGTTCGAAAGTTACCAACAGACGTCTGTCTCCAGAAACACCCAAGCTAACACGCTAGTGTGTAATCGTACGAGCTCCAAGCAACTGCCAACCCACGTCCGAAGATGCGAAACAATGAACAGAGGCGTTAAAAGGTCTTAAGGAGAGAAGAGGAGCAGTTATGGTCGAAGCTGCAGAGGATGGGAGAAGCATTCGCAAAGCCCACCGAAGCTTCGCCAGTTAGGGGACCAAGATGATTGCATTTCGACGCCCAGACGCAACATTTACAGCGTCCAGAAAGGCAATAAAGAAAATCATTCACGAATACTACTCAGATCTCTTTGATAGCCACGTCTACCTTCCGTCGCTTGAAATAAAGGAGGATGGATACGTTGTACCACCGGTTCTCCCTGCCGAACTCCAACGTGCCATTTCGTCGGTGAAAAATCGAACAGCTCCAGGTCCGGACAGGATACTTTCTGAACACCTGACGAACCTACCACCAGTCCTCATAAACACACTGGCTAGGCTCCTTACACCTTACGTGTATGAATGCGTGATTCCTACTCAATGGAAGACTAGCAAGACTTTGCTATTATTCAAGAAGGACGACCTCCACGATATCGGCAACTATCTCCCAATCTATTTATTGTCTGTCGTGTACAAACTTTGCACACTGGTCATCATAAATTGATAGATCACTGGACGATGGACAGCCATGTGAGAAAGCAGGGTTTCAAAAAGTATTCAGTACGATGAACCACGTCCACCGAGACGCATTTGAAGTACTACGAGAGTGCAAAAGACCGCTCTGTCTCACTTTCATCGACTTAAAGAAGGCCTTTGACTCAATTGGGATTGAAGCAGTCATGGAAGCCCTACTCAGTATGTGAAAAATCTTCGTGGGCTGTTTGAAAATTTCACAAGAAAATTACTCCATTCTACAACGGTATTATCATCGACGCCAAAAAGACTTTAGGCAAGGCGATATCATCCCGCCAAAATTATTTACCACCACTCTCCATAAAGTCTTAAAAACACTGAAATGGGCCAACATGGGAGTGAATATCGATGGACGGCAATTATAGCATCTTCGACTAGCGGAACGAATGCTTGCTGACTTTGATAAAGCCGGCGGAAAGATTGGTCTTTGATAAATCTCACAAAAACGATGTTCATGAGCAACCGGCTGGTTACGCGTGTCCCCATTCACGCTCAATGAAATGAACATCTACGAATGCTCCAGTTACTTCTATCATGATCTACTCCGCTTTAGATTTGAGCAGGAGAATCGAGTGGCTTGGAGAGCTTTCAAGATCATCAGGAATGCGGTGAAGAAAACAAAGAACAATCAACTCAGTGCCCACTTTCTCGACTCTACGAATCTTCCTACCCCCGACGTACGCATCAGAAACATGGCCGTTGCGTAAAATCAGGATGGAAGGTCAGTCAGCCTTACTGAACGTGCAGTTGAAACTAAGATGCTAGGATGATACAGTAGTTGTCCTCATCTAACTGTCACTAGATTAGCCATAAACTGTCAAGGTGCTTCACTTAGAAAACTCTAGGATTCCATCCATCACAAAGTGCTACATCGTTGTCGTTCTAGCCTACGTCAGCGTGTCATTAATTAGACACTTGCAAAAACTGTACAATGTCGTACTGCCTTCACATTACTCCTCATTTCAGTCGCCTGTTCCGTAGCCATTCATTAGAGAAATTCACAGATTTTATCAAAATGAAGAACTCTTTCAAGAAGTGTTAACACAATACATCAACAAATTCGCTCTTTGATTACAACACGAATTGTAAATAAAACGAATCACACAAGAAACATGTAAAATTTTCACAGTAAATCTGTATCACATTGAAAAATCCCGTGACAGTGGTTTAACATTCACAGAAAACACCGAAAACAACACGATTCGTCGGTCTTGCAGGAATCATGACAAGAACTGCAGAAAGCGAAAATTAACATATAATCTCTGCACACTATATAACAAAGTTATGGTAGAATATCTTTTGAGGCTATAGTACACGAAAAGACTAATCAATCGCTAGAATGCAGAATCATCTACTTAAAAAAGTCCCCCACACATAATGCAAACAAGATTCGTGAAAACAATGAGTAACGTAAACTCCCTAAAGGAAATTCTAACAGTGAATGTTAAAACAAAAAACGCTCAATAACGGAAATTAACGTACTATTCAAGAAGAAACCGTGAGTTAAAAGCTAGGGTGAGCAAAACTGGGCGAACTAAGTAGGATGAGAATTAAGTGAATGAATGAAGAGAACAACCAATATGAGCTATCATCATAAAAACATGGAAACTAATTTATTGTTGTAACTACAACAATATTTTGTTCAAAACCTGAACGAAAAATGAGATAAGCTTGATGAGATAGGCTTATCCTGTGTGATGATTACAAATTGAGATTTCGTTGAGAAGCACATCGTTCTAACAATCGTTTCAAGTCACGCATCTCCTGGTCGGACATCGTAAGGAGGTTACTGCAATCATTATTAGATTTTCAATTTAATCTGCCTCATCATATCTTCCACCAACTTTTCATACTCTCTATCCTTCTCTTTCTGAAAGTTGAAGAGAAGAACTCTATAGTACTGGTCTTCAATTTGCGATGAAAATATTCAACACACTGTTTTTTGACTTGATTTATTCAGAACGAAATTCTGGTCGATGAAATATTCACCCACAATATCAAGGCCAGTATTTCACTAAAAGACGAGTGCTGGAAGCAATTCTCCCAGAAATAAAACGGTTGCGACACAAAAAAGTTGGCCACGGAATTTTTGAAGTAGTCGCTATCGCATCTCCGGACCAACATTGTAACGTAGAACGAGTGCTGTCATACAAAAGCCTGAGCATTAGGAGCTCCGGTCAGTGGACAGCTTGTGAAGCCGTGGGCGTCATGTTGTTCAGCTCTTGGAACTCCTAAAAGATCACTAGCTACACCCCCAGAAAGAATTGCACCAGGTTGCAGCTCTGTGGCTGGGGTGCTGGATGAGTTGGTGGGTCCTCATAGTTAACGAAACAGGTGTGGGTTGATCGCAACAGATCCAGCTCATCTCCAGCCAAGTTATTCGCTTGAAAGCCTTGTTGGTGCAGGCAACAGGCATAGATTTAGATTTTGCTACGAGCAAGCTGTGCATGGTTGGTCGGAAAGTACGGTATCCGTTCGTACCCCTTCACGGTAGCTCACAAAGTGTAAGTATTTGTCAACGGGTGACATCGGAGAAGCACAGGCCTCCAGTGACAAGTTTAGCTCAAGTACTTCCCGTTTTTTTAAAAGGTCACTAGTGGTCCGGAAAAAGTACAACTTCGCATTTCACGTCACAGTTGTAAAACCACTTCCATTTGAAGCACACCGTCGATTTCTTATTGTTAGTGAGTCCAAGTGTGATGTTAATTTTGTCACCAATCATCGTGCTGATGCGGAAAGGGTTGTTGACTTACATTCGGCGCTCCGTAGGCGACCGTTGCTACAGAATATTCCAAAATATACTCCAATAAGCTAGAAGTCGGTTTCAAAGTGTAAGAAAGAATTGCAAACAAAAATAGATAAAGGACTATTTTGGCATCTAGTAGTTGTGGCAATTTATTCTTGATAACACTCACCGCTCTATAGCCTGCCTGCGAACCTGCTCAACATGTCGTTTGAACACTCCAGAAGTGACAAACTGCTCAAGATAGAACATTTGTTCAGATAGTTGAAGAGATGATACTCCTTGATGGTAGTCCTCAAATCGTACCATAACCCACTTGTACGCCTCTTGGCGGGTTACCTTTCGGTCCGCTTCCTTAAGATATCTGAAGAACGAGGTGATGATAAACATTAATAAATAACAATGAACAATAAACTACATACAATTGCTTGTGAAATGTAACATTTTTTTTATCTGTTATAAATTGGTTCTGGCTATGAAGTGGATTAAACCGATAACAGCTGAGTACTATCGACATTCATTTGTATTCATAAAATTTTTTCAGAAACTACAAGGACATCTAATATGAACGAGTACTGAGATGAAGTTCGAATAAATGCCTTTTTGTCTCTGATGTGCCAAGTGGATTTACATCCTCCATACAGATCAAGTGATACATCGCATGTGTACTGTACGCCTTTCTACTCCGCATGCAGAATCTGCCAAAAGCATAAAAGTGACTGGGAAGTATATGACAGAATGGTTCGGTGCGATCTCCAACAAACAAATCGTACATATAAGCCAGGAGAAACTTACGTATGAAAGCAGCATCCACTAATTCCCTTAACTTCAACAGATTTGTTACTTTCTTATACCCTCTGGATAAAAAGGAAAACAAAGGTCGTAATGGGAAAATCACGACACTCTTCGTTCTTTGAGCAAGCGCACCGCAACAGACAGCTTAACGATAGCGAAAGGAGCCAATGGAAACTTTACTGGTCCCGATGTGCACTGGAAGAAATCCAGAAGTGTTTCATGACTGCTACCATAAGAATATCATGAATCACCATTAGTTCTCACCAAAGACAACCAACTAATTCAATACCAGCAAGTATTCGAGTCAACTTCAAAATGATTCTATATAAATTCTTTCGTCTCAGAATACCTCTGCAAAATCCCACGTTCCTAAAAAATTCCACCTTCCACAGGAATTCCATTTACTACGTTATCGAAAGTTTTAACTTTTTCATCCGGGGTCCAATTTCAGACATTTGGAATTACTTCCTAAAACCTTTGCCGTGGCATGCACACCAAATCTGCCAAATCGGTCTGCTTTCATCTTAAACAAGGAAATTTGTGCGATAAGGGTCTTCTCCACATGTAGATTTACCAGTAACACAGTCTTAGTCTACGATAACATAGCTGGGACAGAAACAATCTACAAACATGTGAAAGTATGATACAAGCTTTTCTAGTTTACTAGTACTAAATTTTGCACTTTTTTTTGAAGCCTGTAAATTCCTTTTTGCCCTACACCATTTACGCTCATCCTTCAACAACCGAAAGGAATTAACAAGCCGAATTTCGCCCAGTAGAAAGCGATGCTGACCTCAAATTCCTCATAGATGCTTGTGCCTGCCATGCTGCTGTTAAAATTTTAAAACGCGGAAAAGTTTAAATTCCGCTTATAAATCCGTTAAAAACTTGGGTTTTATATGAATATGAAATAAAATGTCGTTATATAACGATAATATATTACTTTAAATGAAATGTCAAGTTTTCAATTTTTCAAGTGTTCTAGTCATCGAAAAATTACCGAGAGCAGAGCTAGAAAAACCGCCTTTCTCTCCGGATGTTTTAAAGATGTAACGAATAGGACAAGCATTTTAATCGTACAAAAAATTACTTCATCGAAAACAACTAATGTGAAATAATACAAGCAGAAATAACTACCAAGCGCATAGATCACCTGACCTGTATCCACCCGTCTCCCCGTTGATCGTCGAGCGACTCGAGCGGGCACCAGTAAAGTTTCCATCTTTCCCTGCCGCGTGCAAGAGTAGCCCGGTGGGTTCGGGTCGCCCTAGGGACTCATCGAGCATCATACCTTTCTTCTAGGTTCTTCGCGAAAAGCTCTGACCATCGGGTCGGTGGTCGTCCTGCAGTGCGTTTAACATCTCGAGGAATCCAATCACTAACGGCTCTTGTCCATCGGTTGCCACTTGTACGCATTACGTGTATGGACCTTCATGCTTTAGACAGTTTGGCGTACAGAACGGCATCTTTGGTCTCTGACCGTTGACGCAGGTCCCACCTTCGGCTCCTTTCCCTTACTTGTGCGACACAAATACTCCTTAGCACTGTCCTCTCGACTGCGTTTTCAATAATGCTGAGTGATCTTTCATCCTGCTTACGCAGCGATCAGGTTTCTGACCCATATGTTAAGGTAGGAAGTACCATGGAGTCGAAAAGGTGGGCACGAAGCTGGGTGTTCTTTGTTCTCTTCACTACATCCTCGATCTCTTGGAAGTTCGCCAAGCCGCTCTTTTCTTACTTCTGAACTCTGGAGCTACGCGCTTCACCATGTTGATATCCCAACCCTGGATACCTGTCACTGGATCATTCGGAAGTATTCGTTCCGTTGAGCGTGAATGGGCCATATGTAAAAAATCCGTTCCTCATGAACATCGTTTTTTGTGAGATTTGTTCGACGATCAATTTTTCCACAAGCTTTGTCGAAGTCGGCAAGCATTCGTTCCAATTGGATAGTGTTTAGTGTAACAAGGACGATGTCATCAGCAAAGCGAAGATGGTGTAACTGCCGACCATCGATTTCCACTCCTATATTATCCCATTCCAATGTCCGCATGATGTTCTGGAGGGTGGTGGTAAATAATTTTGGCGAGATGGTATCGCGTTGCCTAACTCCTCTTTTGACGTCAATGATAATATCGTCGTAGAATGGTGATACCTTGGTTGTGAAATTTTTGTAGAGCTCACGAAGAATCTTTATATATAACGCTGTTCAGAAATAAATGAGCGTTTTAAAATATTTATTGTTTCAATGCATTTCTTGCCAATAAAGTATTCTTTGTACTTTGCAGAATTATTTACTACTAAAAAGCCAATTTTGTGCTTTTTCTATGTCTCTATATTTAGTCAAAAGTCAATCCTTCCTTTTTTTCTAACCAATTTTGAGATTTGCAATTTTGAATGCCAAAAACGAATTTTCGTCAATTTTTCTTTTATGAGTTCAAACACGATCGTAGTGCAGCAGAGACGGCTCTTAATGAAATTTGAGCTGAAGGTAGTGTTGGTGAATCAACAGTGCGAACATGGTCCCGGAAAATCCGATCTGGTGGTTTCGACCTCGAAGAAAAGGAAGGTCGTGGACGTCCCAGTGAACTTGACGACGACGAATTGAAGGCACTGGTCAAAGCAAACACGCGAACAACTGTTCGAGAGCTTGCAGAACAGCTTGGCGTAAGCACAGGAAGGATGCCCACTCACTTGAATCGCACAGGAAAAAAACTCGACAAGTGAGTGCAGCACGAATTAAACGATAATCAAAAAATCGCCGTTTTGAAGTGGCGTTTGCTCTTACACTGCGCAACAAAAACTACCTTTTCCTTGATCGAAATGTAACGTGCAACGAGAAGTGGATTCTGTACAGAAACGGGCGATGATCAGCTCAATGGACGGATTTGTGACCAGGCTCTACAGCACTTCCCAAAGCAGAAATTGTACCAAAAAAGATGGTGACTGCGTCGTTTCCTTATTCAGCAATCGCGAGGTTGTTATACAGCATACATTTACTTATAGAAAAATGCACAATAAAATACATCAGTAGCTGAGCCTTCGGCAGTATCGCCTTCTTCAGAGCCGCTTTTTTACGTGATTTTCTAATCTTCCTCAATGGAAGTCATGTAAAAAAGCGGCACTGAAGAAGGCGATACTGCCGAAACGTCAGATACTACTGAACTGTATTGTGCACTTTTCTATGGAAGTAAATGTATGCTGTATAACAACCTCGCGATTGCTGAAGAAGAAAACGACGCATTCATATCCCAATGCCGAGGTTAATAGAAAGTCGATCCTAGGAACTGTCATGGTGACTGCTTAGTGGTCTACAGCCGGGCCGATTCATCACAGCTCATGGCAGAGGAGTACTGCCAACAGATCGACAAAATGCACCGCAAATTTCAAAAACAACGACAGGCATTGGTCAACGGGAAAGGACCAATCCTTCTCCACGACAACGCCCGGCCTCACGTTGTGAAACCAATTAAGTTGATCTTTTTCAACAACTTCCTTGATTTTTAATTGCAAAAAAGTAAGAACCTACTTTACACATACAAATTCACGTGGTATAGAAGGAAATGGAAATGGATCAAGCGAACCTAGCCAGCTAAATCAAAAATCCATCTCCGTAAATGTTTGAGAAGACACTGACAAACAAATCTTCAAAGAATACCAGTATTTCATAAACCAAGAGGAAACTTACCCAATGGGAAACCTACGGAAAGCACATGAAATAAGAAAAAAAAAGGGATGGAAAACGATGCAGAGTAACCGAATTAAAAACTTGACGAGCGGCGACATGAGGTATTGGAATCACCAAAGGGTGACGTGCTTATTGGCCATGTAAAGCGACTACAGTAGACGCTCTTTCAGTATTCTTTCACAATGTACACAAATCACCACAGTGAAATATTTCCAGCTGTACCGACCCATGATTACACAAATCGAAGGAAAATCAAAGCAACCAAAAAGCTAATATTTCCCAACAAAGTGAAGATCGGAAAAAAAAGTGCAAAAGCAAAAACCAATTTGGTCCTAAAAACACAAAAATGTGTAAATCTAATGCAAAAGGCTATCGGGTTCTCAAAGAAATGGACCCTCTTGCAAATACAAGATTTTCACGATGATTTTTTAACATGTATGCGCGCTTATCAAAAAGCGAAAACGATGATTGCGATCTGGAGGTTAACGTCCTTTGCATCCTGGCAATTCCTGCATCAGAAACGAAGGAATGGAATAACACTGATTTTGACTAACTGCGTTATATATGAATATGTAAAGGAAAACACTACAACAAGGAACTTACGTCTCGCACATATGGACTTTCGCTGTTTCTAATGAGAATATCTGATTGAAAAGATTACGCGAACTTGCAAGATCAACGACGTGCTGTACTGCATTCTTTAGAGACATTCGCTCTGGACGATCATGTAAATCGGCAAGCTCCACAGTCACTCCTCTGTAAGCTTTCTTTAAGTCTTCTGACCGCTTGGTAATCAACGTTCGTATGCGATTTGCCTCAGTCGAATCAACACCATGATGCTAAAAAATGAACAAGATTATAATACACCAAGAAATGACAAGTATCAAATCTTCACACACAGAAAACCCAACCTTAACCTCTTCAATAAGCATTGCTTCAAGTTGTTGCATGATTTCATCATTCCTTTTCTGAAGGGCAAGTAACTTGTCGGCTCGGAATTTGATCCCCACAATTGCATTAGGCTCCAAAATACCTGTGATTGACACAGTGGTGTAAGCATTAGTACAAAAAGAAAAAAAACCATTATCGAGGAAATAACCAATAAAAGATGATGCACTCCGGCAATTATAAAAGAGCTGGCCAATGGAAAAAGAAGATTAGTTGTAGAAACTTTTCTTGTCACTATACCGCATTTCATTATCAACTTTGGGAAAAAAATAGCTTTTAGACAATTTTTACAAAGTATTGCAATGAAAGACATAGCTAAATGCGACACAATTTTGCTCCGTTTCTTAATCACAACAATTTACAATCATTATACATCAAAACGCACCCCTCTTCCAAAAAGAACACTTGGACACAATAACGCTCAATGAATAGGATAATTACTTTTTGTTCTTGAAATCAGAATCTAAGGACAACAGAATGAATTCCGTACCTCCTCGTGATTCCTTGTCAGCTACCATGCTTATGAATCCAGGATTGATTTTACTGTCTAGCACAACCCAAGCACCACCACGAAGCTCTCCTTGACAAGGTATATAAATTATTACTGGCATCCGATACTGCCGAAGAGCATCTACTATTTGAGCACCAAACTTCAGCACCATTTCGAACATATCTAAGCAGAGTGATAATTTAATGCGGACGGTTTTAACTTATATTTAGAAAATAGATTGCCCAGGTTACGTTACCTCGTTGACCACCAGAAAATCCACGCAGAGACGCGATAAACAAAAGCGGTAAGCCTTCCCGGTTGAAGTCGCCAATGACCTCAGCTGTTTTGAACGCCGAGTCCGGATACCACACTTGACCGGCTTGGTGAATTTCAATTGATTGACTATTTGGGCAGGCAGGATCAGCAGGAATGATGGATGTCACGTTTCGTAGTTCGGAGGACACCACTCCAATAGGAATACCACAAATACGTGCACGACCAGCAATGATCGTTTTCGCCCAGTCATTCATGATCTCGTCGAAGGAATTAGAGTCACAAATTCCGCGAATTTCGTCCGAATCTCGACTATCGATCAGTCGGCGAATATCGTATGGCTTATTAGGTTCAATCGTAAACTTCACTGGACGTGGAGTAGAGTCGAAGCCCAAGCTGCGACGGTACGGAAAAGTTGGAATCTCATCAGGCAAGTAGCTCATCCACTGTATGATCTTACAGATTCCTTCGAAATCGTCATTAACGACGGCGTGCGTTACTCCATTCTTAAACATGATTTGAATACCTCCAAGTTGGTTGTTCGATGTATACACCTCTTTTCCCAGCAAAGTGTTCAGGGCAGGCGCACCAGTGAGAATCAGATGAGACGAGCGAGTCTGCACAATACGATGAGCAAGACGTGCAGTGTATGCTCCAATGCCGACAGTCCTTCCTGTGACAAGGCAGTACGTGGGTACGTTATCGTATGCTGCCGATGTCTCCCCAGCAATCATTCCAGATCCTTGCAGGTTTTCCACACCGATATACTCATTCTGAAAGTAATCAGGGGGTAAATTCAATAAGAAAAAAAATAGCAGAGATAAACTATCGCTCTGCATGTAATGTTTACAAGGCATGCATCACTGTGTTGATAAGAAGAACGACAACTTGAATATAACTTTTGTTTCTAGTAATCATTTGAGCTTGTGCCTTTTAGGAGATGAAAAAAGCATAACCGTCAAAATACGGAGAAACTCGAAACCAAAGTCGAATTCAATAAGAAATGAAGATAGAGGAGTCATTTAATCACAAAAAACTACACTCACAACTAATAAAACTCAAATAAAGAAATCAAGAACATTTCTAAATAAACTGACCGGTTTTCCGATAACAGCCTTCAGACGCAGTAAACCATTTGGCAGCCTATCATACAGAATTTGTTCCTTTAGATTTTGCTCTTCACCTCCGTCGACGTACAAATATTCAAATCCCTCCTCTGGGTGTGAAGGATCCTATAATTAAAAAGCATTCAGTGGAAGGTTAATAATGAAAAAAAATAATCCTCATTCGCAGAGCGAAACAATTAAGAGAGACATCCTTATTGTTTCTGTCGTAAAATTCTCTCTAAAAAACATAGTCACACTAGGAAAGCGCTCAACATACCTTGAATTTTGCACGGAATACTTTCGAAACATCCTCGCAAAGACCGATGCGAGCACCAGAATTGCATGAGACATTAACGCGAGGCAACTGAGAAAATGTTACTGAGGTACGACTTAAAACGAGCATAAAGAACTAATCAATGCAAATAAAGGAACGATAGCAAAGGAGAAAAAAAGGGCTCTATGGTCGTATACGACAATCACAACAATTACAATAGTGTACAATAACTTGAACAACTTTTAGTACAAAAAAGAAAAAAAAGGAAGCAATAGAAAAGACTAGAATCAGGAACGAACTTTGTGTTTGCGACTATATTCAGAGGCTAAACTGTATAGTGTATCTTCCGGAGTAGCGAATGATCCCGATTGGAATGTGATATCATTTGCTATCACAATAATCGCATAACCACGAGGCTTCTCAGGAGTGTATAATCTTAACTTCCAAGCAACCATCCCAGCTTCGTTGTTGCAGTTATCAGCACGTTGTTTTAATTCGTCTTTGTCCGAGATGTGCACGATCTCACCATTCTGAACCATAAGAATATAACTGTGGTTGTCAACCAGTTTTAGAAATTTGAATGAAAAAATGAAAAAAAAATCAATTTGATATATCACAGTTGCACAATTGCAGAGCTAAGAAACAGCTTATCAAATGACATTAAGAGCTTAGACAAGCATAAAAATCAAGCAAATGCTTCAATATAGAGATCAGAGTTTTAGTGAGATTACTCAGCACGTAGCTGTCCGGATGGATCAATGAATGCACACATAAATGCGGGAGCAGGTAAAGTAATCTGCAGCAATGCCATTTAACATGCACAAGGACTTGGTTAGAGTCCACACTGGAGCAACCAGATCCTTTGCGCCTTCGGGATCGATGAACTGGTGCCGGAATAATTTGGGATCAATTCGCTCTCTCCAATTCACGAAAGAGCGATGAGTGCGTGTTATGAAGGCCTGAGGACGCTCCAACATGACTATCCGAGGATTGCAGTGAGAACGGAGTACACCACAAGGCCATTCAAGTAGAAGACCAAATCCTCAAACATCAGCTAAATCCACATGTAAATACGAGAACTTTCATGGAATGATGAATGAAGCAAGCACTGTGATCCGCAAAATATATGTGAATATATGTGATGTCGAGTAGTGCAAGAAAACCATTTACTTACGCAATAAATGCAATGCCGATTATATATGACCATTCATTATTCCTACCTGTTTTCGTGATCGCACGGACCCGAATCACCTGGAGTGCAGGATCGCCCGAATGAAGTATCCTCTCTCGGTTTCGAACATGGTTATTTCGCTGAGGATACTTCATTCGAGGGCTGCATGAATAGGTGTAAACTATTTAATTTCGACCTTTTTATTTACTGCCTATTCTTTTTAACGACAAGGTATGTTGCAAAAATATAACTTCAACAATGTTGAGATATTTGCAAAACTCCGGACCATACCCTAACGTTAAAAAGAATAGGCAGTAAAAAAAAAGGTCAAGATTGTGATTATAACTATAGCCTCAGCTTAACTGGGTTCAATGCCGATTTGGGCTCGATCAATCTCGTTGACGGGTGATCGCTTATGGCAAGAGATCGATAGAACTAGCTGAGACGCAGACGAAACGAAGGACCCGCATGGTGTGGTGGTGAACGCGTTACTCACCGGCAACGGCAATAGCGCGTTCGTTCCCCACCGCAGACACCTGCGGTCCGGAGTTTTGCAAATATCTCAGCATTATTGGAGTTATTTAATTTGGATCAATCGGCTCTGAAGAACATAAAGTTACCGGAGAATGTAAAGCACTACATTGATTAAAGAATATTTATCCATGATTACATCACTCGACATTCCTGACAGTACATTTCCTCCTTCTTATATGACTCCTGAGATCTCCCGATTTACGATGTCAGTGAGCAAAAACTTCATTAGTATATGCTCTCCATAGCGCTACAATACGAATAGAGTAGTTGGTCATCTTATACACTAGCAGTGTTTACCTAATCTTTCTTATACTAATTAAAAGAATTCAGATTATCCCTTCACAAGGGAAAACCATCAAAGTCCAGTACTGCTGTTCAGGAAGACGTATTCCCAAAAAACGGCAATTTGGGGAACTCCTCCATGCAACCAGCGCCTAACAGTACGTTGTGAATGTGCGGAAATGCACACATTTGATAGTAATGCTCAACAGAACTCATTGCTAATAACAGAGAAAAACTGAATAAGTGAGAAAAAAAATACTGCATGACTGCTCGTAAGTGCAAAAAGATCTGTCTTCTGCTGAAGTTGATGGCCTCTTAAGCACACGAGTAATGAAATGGTGCTAGTACATAATTTACGCAAAACTAAAGAGTATCACTGAATAAAACAATCATATCTACCTGAGTCGAGCAACGATCTGGCAATAAGCTAACTCGGAGTGTTCAGGTGGCAGAAGGAACATTCCGCTTCAATCCGAACACTTCATATAAACATTTCCCAGAAATATTTCATTAGAAGATAAAATCTGCACTTTTCGGCTCTGTGCAAAGCGCATGCGCCGAAACGTTGGCCGGATGTTTCATAACAACCTCGTCTTGGCTTTACAATTTTGGAAAGTACTGATTTATATAAATTTTTTCACCGTCTTCATATCCGTCTCAGTACTACATAACAATAACACAGCTAGTCCTGTATAGCATTGTCTAAGTCACAGTACATTTCAAGTTGAAAATGAAGAGAATGAAGATGGTTAATAATTTGAGCATTGCTAATAACAATTAATTGACGACCACACATTCTGTTTCATAAACTGAGTATCGAAAATCAAGCGGATACTCAGTAGGATGGCGATACGGAAGAGAAAATATAAGTCCTTCCACATCCTAAAACCAACGAAGCGACTCGTGCAATCGCGAGACAGATGGAAATCATTTGCACCAATTCGAGCCATTCAATGGTGAGGGCAAATAATAAAAATAAGTTTGGTTCACCCTTGAATATTAAGAATATTCAGACATAATTCGTTAAGAGTGGCAGATTATCAGTCATGTAAAGCTGGCATTCTTACAAAAAGTTATTAACGTTAAGTACAATAATAAAAACATACCTTAACGACCAACTCTTCCTCGGAGAAAAACTGTCGATAATCACCATTGTTGAAGGCAGTTTGTTGAAGGTGTGTTAACATTTCGAACTGTCTAAGAAATGAAAAAAGTACAAGTATTAAAAAAAATACGAAGTTAGTTCTGCGACACTCTGAAAAGTTGTGTCCTTAAAGGATTGTACTAACTGTTGGAAGAGGTTCCCGTTCCCCTCACACCCCTCTACGACACCCTCGCAACGGTCCTGCAGTTTCTTCCATTCCTCGAGACATGCACGTCCAATCAAGGTGGGATAATCGTAAACGTATGTAGTCCCATTTGCCCTAGTCGAGGACCGTTTCTTCTCAATTTTCTTGATCTTGGTGTGCGGTTCCAGCTTATTTTTGTAAAGCAAGTGGGACAGCTTTTGTGGGAATATTATGGTCTGAAGTTACAAGATATTGACTAAACTCGTGATGGAAATAATTTATTTCACTAACTGATTATCAAATAGACATCCCACCTTATATTCATCATAGATACCGAACTCGGGAGTTACGCCGGTTTCGTCCAAGAATTTCATGCGCCGCCGCCAGAGCTGACGAACTCCTCCATTTTCTGACAATTTGGTGAACACAATTTCCACCTTAATAAAACAAATCTTATTCCTAAAATATTTCAGTATACTTGAAACAAAAGAACTCAAGAGCACCTCTGTGACATGATGTTTGTACAAAACATCTCGCTGTTCTTTGATGGCCTCTTCGAAAAGGAAATCGAGATCATTCTGGTGTTCCACCGTGAAAGTTACTGGCATTTTCGGAAAGGTTACATACATGAAGACATGGTTTGACACAAAGGTGTTCCTAAATCATTAAAATATAGCACTAAAGGGAGTAAAACGCAACTACTACAGCGCTAAAAAGAGGTTACACTACTCAGCAAGCATTTGAACAGCATTCGTTAATTTTTTTTAATCACTAGAGGACAAACATGCAAATATAAATATAGTTAAAAAATACCACAGTCCCACATTGCTCCTGAAACATACCCACACTAATTACGAAAGAACACTACGAATGAAGAGTATGAGGACTTATGACACAGCGCAATTCACGAAATCCTGTCATTTCTTTTGAGCACTTACTTCTTGAATTTGCGCATCGAAACGTTGATAGCTCCACAGGCACTATCAAGTTGGGCAGAAACAGTTGAACCAACTATATCGAGGCTTAAAAACAGATGCTGACTATATCAAACTTCTAAATCATGAAGTAAAAAACATAGGAGTACTAGTAGATACCCTTCATCTATGCTTCTGATAGGGATTTCGAGAATTTGTCGCACAAAGAGCCTACAGAAACGTTTGTCGGGATCATCATACTTAAAAACATTGAGATTTGACAGTCGATCAGAGACAAGACGAGATTCTTTGGGCAAACGCCACAACTCCAGACGTTCGGCACCCAATAGATCTACCTGTAAAAACCCACTACGTACGTCTGATTGAAATAAGGCAAACACTGATATGATATCGGATGTAGTGAAAGCCAAAGGCGCACCTGCGTTAATGGCTTATAGGGACTGCAAACAAGCACGTGGGTAATAATATCTACAGCGACAAGTTTTTTTGCCAAGGCATTACGAATTACGATCGAGGCATTCTCAGCCTCAGCAACAATTAGATCGTCATAATCCGAGTGAAACGGGAGTTCCTCAAGCTGAGCCTCACGGTAGCCTTTCTTGGACTCAGCGGGTGTAGTCTTCTGTATGACATTGACCAATAATGTCACACGAAGCTGTGAGCGGATACCGTTTGATTTTATTCCACATTCAGAGAATTTGCTCACTAACGAGTTAATCAAATTTTCGTGTGTTATTGCTTGCGCGAAATTGTCTTGGTTTACACTCAACTTGATAATAGATAAGTACTGATTACTGTCTACACTAGGTGAGATCATATAGTGTACCAAGTTAGAATTGTCAACGAAGAAGTCGTACACCTGCGCGTCATGGTTAGCACACGAGAGAGCAGAACAAGTGACGTCATCAACAGCAAAATGCAGCCCAATGTAGGCACGAATGGCGAAATCAGCCAATTTCTCATCAAAGAAGAACTCATGTATAACTTTATGAATCCAAGGACTTGCGTTTAACATATCCTTTGGACTCATACCACTATCCATCATTTGTGCAAAAATACTTCGTAATTTGGAAACGGCTTCATTCACCGATAACACTTCTTTGGAGTCCCTCTCTGCCAGACTAACTTTTTCCATATCCCAAACAATCTTATTAAGGAACTTTCTATATTTTATTCGGCTATTTTGCAATAGAAGTTGTCTCGCCTGATTGCACACTTCATCTGTGTGGAACATGTTGCCAATCTCCCGAAGATTTTCGATAAGCGGAGCAACCTGAATCTCGTACTTGAAACATCGTTAAAGGAAAGTGTTGTAAAAACCTACTAAAGACCGTGAAAGAACAAACGAACCAGATGAGCACCACGTTTTTCAATAGCTTTAAACAACGCTAACATCAATTTGTTCTTTCCTTTGAGCTGTGTATGTGAGTAAATCATAGCGACCACTCGATCCTTGTCAGAACCGAACTAAATGAAAAGAACAACTGGATGCACTATTCTGCAAGAACATTTTTGGTTATTTAATGATAGATTTGTGTAGAAAAAGAATTAATATAGCGCAACTTCCGAAGTATTAGCCCCATACATGACTTTCCACTACTAGCTAGCTTAAAACGAGATCTTAGTGGATGGGTTCATCTTAACGGCCATCTTCCACCAAACTTATCATATGTACCAACCGACTAAGCACTGTGCTAACAACTATCACTCTTTACAACGCAAGACTTGTATAATCTTCAGATAATTTGGAACATGTCTTCCTTTTAAAAGTGACTATCCCAATCACAGAAAATACCCTTGCTTCGTTTCATGTTGTGCTTGTTGAAGGTATTCTGGTCCATCAACAGTTTTATTCATGGTCAAGAACACTACAGATAATTTCTGTATTTTTTGAAAGTCCTTCCAAAGTTTTTGAAAAAAAAAGACCACACACTAGGCTTGGAAATGCATTCGAAGAAAGGTCGTTTTGACAAAGCAGCAATTTAATAAACTACGAAAGTAGTACTAGCACCAACGAAGAAGGCACCTATGGATCACAACGGGAAACAAGATCTAAGTAGAATTAACATATGGTGGATTAAAAACGCATGATTAAAAACTTTAGTTTCAATCTAAAGCAATACTAACCTCATCATTCAACAGGGCCACTGCGTCATCATAAACCCGACCCTCGAAAAACTTCTCACACTGCTTGTATTCAGAAAGAAGAGAATTGAGTACATAACTGGTATTTGAAAGAATTCCATTCTCAAATCTGCAACAAAATCGTTCTATTTTAGGAGACCAAACTATAGCTGATGAGCTTATGAACATCTCCTACCTCTCGCAGATATGGTAAACCATGTTACAAACAGCTTTAGCTGTTTCCCACTCTGTATGGCTTAGCGAACCGAAATATTCGTCGAGAATTGACTGAAGCACACATTGGTTGAGTTCAGCAAAAATGGTTAGAAATGTAATACGGTAGAACAAGAATAGTTTTATTTCTATTCATAAGCGAGAAATCTGAACAACCTTGACCAATGCGAAGTTCCTCATAGATTCTACTTGGACGGTATCCTTGATTCGTGAGGAGAATTTTTCGGGAAGGCGATTAATCATTGAGCTAAGAGCTTGTTTGAAAAGTGCATGTGGCAAGGTAGGGCTCTCGAGGTAAGAAAAAAGTTCATCAACAAGATCGGCCATGCAAAAGTCAGCTCCTGGTGGGATTGAACCATTTAGGACATTCATACACATATCGAAACATATGTTGTGTCTTTTCGTTTCAGGAAGAACACGTTCGTTCTCAGAAAATTCGGCCCATTCAGGAAATGTCTCCAAAAATGGCTTTGGCTTATACTTCTCGCCATCCTTCTGGTCGACAAGACGAGCAATGACTGATCCAGGATATAACAAATCCCCTTCCTTGGCAACATGCTCAAGTCTTCCAGGAGCCTTCTTCACCTCCACGTTGAACACGAGTTTCATGGATTCAACTGAAGCATATACCGAACCAACACCGACCCATTCTCTGTTAGCCTTTTTATACGTGAGCAACTTTCCTGTATAAGGGGACTTTAGTATAGTAGGATCATTATCCTTTTCGAAGACAACAATCGATCGTCCAATTGTGACCTTAAATTTATCGGACGTTTCTTCAAGGTTGCAAGTGTAACTTCGTTCTTGATGAGTGACAAGCAAGCTGCCATCACCGAGAAGCCGAATTTCGACTTGGGTTTTCCCACCATTTAAAGTGACTATGTAATTCAGTGGTCCACTGCGCGTAACTGTCACTTTGTAAATGTTCATATCTTTCACAAGATCGAAAAGAAATGTCTCTGTAAGATCCTTGGTAGGGAGCACCTGTCCCCGCTCAACGGCATTTTTGAAATTGTTGAAAGCTGTTGTTACTCTGGCATGACCAATAACCGCACTACTCACGGCGATCATTTCATGTTTCGGTAGTGGTGCTTTTTGAAGAACTTTGTTGGCAATGCGATTATCAAGCCACTGGGTATTGAAGCGATTTTCTGTAAAATCCGGTTCTTTGAGCATGTCTACCAAGTATGACACCTGTGAGGAAAATGAAGCACGCAGTTCCAATTCCTGTAGGGCACATAGCATCACAGATACAGCTTCATGACGAGTACGACCACGAGCGAAAAGGTGACCGAATTGAGAGTCGGCAAATTCATGAACTTTACCAGCGCTAGACACGGAAAAGTAGCCCCATACGTTCTGAGCTGACCGAAAATTCAGCACTTCAACGGATCCCGTAGAAGGTCGGAAAAAATCTTCAGGATCCTGAAAGCTCGATTTTAATTATTAGGCTGTCTGGAAACTAATGCCAGATTCTCTTCCCCTTGCATATGCTTTAGCCGAAGATTCTCCTTCAACCACAGTATTATTTGAGAGCACTGAGGAGCTTATTTTATGCATTTTCGCTCCCTATAGTTGAATTGTAATAGAAATTGCGTTTCTACAAATTTCACAGGTCAGACATTATAAGACAAGTCGCAATTTTTAGAAATTACATAGGTAGGAAATTGGACCAGCCATTTCGACAGCTTTACAATTAGAAAATCAGACTGCTTCAGACTTAACCCATACGGCAGAAAATATTAATGACGTGTAGCAGTAAGAAAGTGATAATGAATGCACTGTGCGACGTTGGTTTCAAGAAATTCGCCGAGGCCAATTCAACGTTGAAGATGAGGAAGGTCAAGGTCGTACACCTGCTACACAGGCACAATGAACTGAAGGGTTTGACGGAAGGAAGTATATGCGCAACTGTTCCAGAACTTCCAGAACTGGTTTTAAGCATTTGAAACGTTTCGAAGAGTTTAGAGAACAGTGGGAAGTCGAACAGGTTCGACAAATGGATGCCGTAAGAATTAAATGACAACCAAAGAAATCGCTGTTTGCAGCTCCCGCAGGATCATCTTCTACGTAACCAAAACGGCACGGTTGTTGATCGTATTGTGACGTGCAAAAACGGATTATATACGATAACTGGCTAATAACTTGTTGTACGAGAAACGTTCCAGAAACCGAGCGGAGCCCGAAACTACCTTCGATGACCTCATCGCCTCCACAAGATCAGAGTTTAATGTAACCGGTATGAAGAAAGATGTTTACCGTTATAACAATGAGCCGAATTCGGCGGCTTTTATTTCAATTGAAGGAGTTTACTTTGAGCTGAGATATACCATTTCTGAAATAAAGGTTGAAATCCGACATTAATTTCCCGACCACCCAAAACATGGTATAGAACAATATATGAATTGTTTTCCACACATTACAATCCTAGTTCTCGGATGTCCCTCACAGAGTGATTTCCTGCTGGTCAGTCGCGAGGCAACGTGGCGCGTTCACAGGTGGGAGACAGAGGATTAATCGCGGACCAAAGACGACTTTACGTTTTCCTCGGAAGCAGGCAGATCCACAGGATAGATTCCCTTTTTTCTGTTGCGCGATTTGGCATACACCTGTTGGCGAGAAAGTATTCATGCATGCGTGTGCATGTGTGTTCTCGTTTATGTGGATTGTATTCCACGAGTCAATTCAGCCAAAACCCTACAATCAAGTGACTGAGAAATATATAGGAGATGGTTAGCAGTGTTCTCCAACAAATATGCTCCTCATCCACTCTGCGAGAGAATGGCAAGCTACCCATGAACATACCTAGTAAAATGTTCAGAACCTAGCAAGACGTACATAGATATCAAGTGCTAAGCACACTAAAATAAGTGGGCCCGACTACCCTGACAACGAAAGAGCCCCGAAACGGCAGCACTGAAGAGGACGAGTGAGAAGAGGCTCATTCTGGGCCGCCTAAACCTCAAAGGACTAAGGCGATAATCTGTACCTACAATGCACGCACTCTTGCAACTGAATCCTCGATAGAAGACTTGATCATGCAAGCAAGAATGATAAGCCATGACGCCATCAGATTGAACGAGAAGAGAAAACGCCACCCATTCAATGCCGACTAATATGCACCACGGCTGCTTCTCGGAAAACACGACAGTAGAGGAGTCGGCATGTCGGCGTTCTCGTCAAAACGAAGTTGGTTACGAACATCGATGCATTGGAACCACTAACAACCCGAATCGGACTTGCACGATTGAAGAGATGTCGATCAATCCCGGCGTTGACAACTTTCGTCGTTTACGAACCGACATCGAGCTATGACGAAGACGAATTCGAAGCGTTCTATATGAACTTGGAGAAGTTCTGTAGAGAAGACCATACATTCCTTAAGGTCATCAGTGATAATTTCAACGTTAAGATCGGACAGAGAAGAACGTCTGAAGAACGTCACATTTGGAGCCACCGATTAGACTGGAATGAGCAGAGTGAGCGGCTGTTTGAGTTTATTATAACGACCAGAACCATCCATGGTAATTCACAATTAAAGAAGCCTCACTCTCAACGCTGGACGTGGGACTCTTCCAGTAAAGAGTACCACGACAAAAGAAACCACATCATAGTAAATCGAAGGTTTTGTCTAATCAATGTCGCCGTTATTCCAAAACTCTACACGATCAGAGCATCGCCTTCTTCGTGCAAGATTTCAGTTCTCCCGGACGGGAAAAAGAAGCCGCTAAATTGAAGAAAGAAACGAATTCCCAAAAACCATCATAAACTGAGATTTAACCAGACCATTAGTGGGTCATTGGTAAGATGCCGTTGTTGATAACACAGACGAGGACAATGACTGGCCTACTCAACATCTTCACGTTAGCTCTATGAAATCTGAGAGTTTGAAAGTTTCCAAGAGAAGTCTGCATCCAGAAGCACTCTAGCTGATGCGCCAATATGGAATCGCACAAGCTAAAGGCAGCCGCCAGCTGGTGTTCAAACTTGCGAAACAATTCAGACAGGCGATAAAAGAAGATTGTTAAGAGAGAAGAGAAGCAGCTATGGACGACGCCGCAGAGGCTGCGAAAAGCATTTGCCATTTGCAAGGCACACCGAAACTTCTCAAATTACAAAGCCAAGATAACTGCACTAACCCTAGATGGAGCGGCCGCAACTTCCAGAAAGCCAATCTAGAAAGTAATTCATCATTACTACTCAGATACAACGCCTGCGCTGGCCAGGATAAGATCTGAACACCTAAAGAACCTTCTGCTAGTCCTCATCAACGCAGCGGCTCGGTTCCTCACACGCTAGTCGTCTCAACGCAAGATTCCAACTCAGTGGAAGACCAGCAAGACCGTGCTATTATTCAAGAAGGATGCCCTCCACGATATCGGCAACTATCTCCCAATCTACTTGTTGTCGTCTACAAACTTTTCACTCTAGTCATCATAAATTGATAGATCACTGGACGATGGACAGCCATGCGAGCAAGCAGCGCTTCGAAAAGGATTCATTACGATGAACCACTCCACACGATAGCGAGACCACTAAAGTATCGCAACAGTACAAGGGACCATTCTGTCTCACATACACTGGTTTAAAGAAGCTGTTGATTCAGCTGAGATAGAAGCAATCAAGGAAGCCCTGGCGTGTCTACTCAGTACATATATTCAACGTCAGCTACACAAAAATTCTCACAACCAAATATCACTACTATTATTAACGATCTTGATATCGACTGAAATAATGGCTTAGGAAAGATGATATCAACTTGCCAAAATTACTACCACCCTACAGAACGTCATACGAACATCGGAACAGAACAACGTTGGAGTAGAATCCAAAAGTCGATGACCGATTGTAACATGACCTTCACTTTGCTGACGACGTCGTCCTTATCAAGCAACAGCAAAGTGAAATAAATGCTAGCTTACCTTAATATAGCTCGTGGAAAGGTGGTTCTTTGAGTAAATCCCACAAAAACGATGTTCGTGAAGAACGGAATGGTTTCGTATGCCCCATTGCTCCAGCTATACCCACTTAATTCGACAAGTCATCATTATGAACGTCTTGGGTCTAACATCGAGCGAAAGAAAGCGAGCGACTTAGGGTGCTTTGAACAACATCGTAAATGTAGTGAAGAGAACAAAGAACACCCGATTCCATGTCAACCTTTTCGACTTCATGATTCATCCTACTCCAACGCAAGCATCAGAAACCTAAGTAGAATGAAAGATCGCGCAGCGCTATAGAACATGCGACCGAAAGTACGATGCTATTACGCAAGTGAAATAGGGGTTCCAAAGCTCCGGCGTACGTCAACGATCAAAAATCAAAGATGCCGTTCTATACGCCAAACTATCGAAGATAAGGTGGGCCGGACACGTAATGCGTATGAACGACCACAGATGGACAAGAGCCGTTACTCATTGGATTCCTCGGGATGTCAAACGCATAATTGGAAGACCGCGAAAGGACAAAATGGAAGATTTAGTGGTGCTCGTTCTAGTCACTCGATGACCGACGGGAAGACAAGTAATATGGATGGTACATATATCTATATATATATATATATATATATATATATACATATACATATATATATATGTACATAACATGCATATATACACATGTGCACATACGTACATATATATATATATATATATGCATATATATATATATATACATATATATATATATATATATATATATATATATATATATATATATATATATATATATATATATACTTCCCAACGGCTTACAGCCTCATCGTGGCTGGAAGGTGTTCCTGGGTGTCGGACTGCGATGTACAGCGGAGCATTCATTCCCTGGCAGGGGTCTCACAAGCTGACGAGTCCGGCGTTCCCATCAGGAAGTCTAGCTAAGAGTAAACCAATACCAAGACCCACCACCGTCCTGGTATCGGGTCGCATGGTGGCAAACCTCCCTCTGATCCACAAGGGCTACGACAGCTTGTCGTGGTAACCACCGGAGGCAGACTTCGGCTAAGCTGTCCTCGGGATTCCAGGGAACAATAATGGCTTAACCAGCAAATCTCCGAAAAATGGAGATTATGCTGGTGCCCGCACAGCTAGTGAGAACGGGCCATTCACGTATGAAGTAAGTAAGTATATATATATATATATATATATGTACATATATATATATATATATATATATATATATATATATATATATATATATACGTAAGTACACATATTTGTTTATACACATACATGTATAGAACGATAAAATTTTTGTAGTAAAATTCTTCACTACCTACGATTTTTTGTTTACTATGGAAGACTAAGCTATTACTAGGAAATGAAGCAAACAGGTTTTAATCAACTTTTCGATCTCTGCAAACAAACCAACATGACCATCTTATTAATCTATGAAGGAGGTAAACGATGATTTGTATCAGGTCAATTTCTTAGCGATTATGTATTAAGAAAATAAGAAGATTCTTGGAAATAAATGACAAGAGCAATACATTTATCAAGATAGAGCCGATGACAGGTTAATTTTATTTCCCTTCCCATCATTATACCCTGGACTGCATTTCATTAGTAACAAAGAAACCAATATTCACCACGTAAAGGCAATATACACTCACCTCAGAGGTAATTCTAGCAGCAATGACACTGTACTCAGTATCAGTAAGTACGATTTCTTCTGGAAGTGGAGTAGTTCCGTACCTATCAAGTCCTAAAAACCAGTGCCCATTTCATTTTGCATTCCGTTTCAAAGTTACATTAATCCTATCAAAAGGAATAGCTCACTATAATAAAGGAAATGGTAAATCATATACCATAAAAAAGGCGAATGTCAGTGATTCTGTTTAGTGGAAGGCCCATTGCAATTTGCATTTGAATAGCAGGTATGTTAATACTAGCAAGCATTTCAGTACAAGGATGTTCTACCTGGAAAAAAAAACAAACATGAAGAAACACTACCTAAAAAAGCGAGGTCACATTGTAACTTCGGTAATATGTGATGTAAATAATACCAACCTGAAGCCTAGGATTTAATTCAAGGAAAAAGTATTTGTTCTCATCAGGAAGGTACATGTACTCAACGGTACCAGCTGATTCATAACCAACTAGTTTGGCAATTTTAACGGCGTCCTCTTGCATACGGCGAAGTGTTTCTTTGGGGGCGATGCTTGCAGGTGCCTCCTCAATAATCTTCTGACATCTTCGCTGTATGGAGCAATCACGTGTGAATACCGGAATTACATTCTCGTACCTAGATATTACTTAGGCTGTGAAATAGGAAATAAGTTATGAAATAAGAGGAAACAAGCACGAAAAACATGAAATAATGCACGGCATAAAGAGTAAATGTAGAACGATCACCTATCGGCAATGAGCTGAACCTCAATGTGTCTGGCGTTCTCGACGCACTTCATGATGAAAATCGGCGAACCAGGCACTTCTGTCTGCACTTGCACAAAGTTTTCCTTGAAATCCGCTTCGTTTTTACACTTCCTAATCCCTTTACCACCTCCACCCTCCGATGCTTTAATCTGGAATTTGAAATAGATGATTTTTTGGTAAAGAAAGGCAAAATATGATAATATTTCTCTCACAGAATATAAAGAATAAAATAAAGCACAATCGACTTTAAAATAATGAGAAGTGGTTAGAACGAGGAAAGGAATCTAGCTGAGTAACAGAATGATATTTAAAGTTAGTCACCACGCATCAGCCAGTGAGATTCAAAACCAGATGAAGCAAGTGTTTTAGACTAACTTTCCGTCAAGTGGTTATGTTCCAATAAAGCATAGCTCCATACTTGACGCTACTACTAAAATATGTCATGCGAGCAAGGTATAAATTACTCACTAGTTTAACTTAGAACAACTACTAAGCCAAATATTTCCATGCTATATCGCAAAACTATTCAATTTTTTAAGAAGATGGCACGTAACAAAAGGAACAAAAGACGGACAAACGCACCATGAGTGGATATCCTATCTTGTGTTCTTCGAGAGCTCTCAATCCCTCATATAGATCAGAGACAGTCGCTTGATTAAAAAGTTCTTGAGTGACAGAAACATATTCGCCTCCTCGCTTTTGATTTAGATCCAGCTTTAACCCGCTACCAGACCATTCAATGGTAGGTATGTCTAAGGTCTGAAAAGAATCACACATCTCATTTCCTGTACACGTAAACGAATTGAGCATGTAAAAAAAAACAGCTTCGATAGCCTCCGTGCAATTACTCTGCACAAATCACACCTCTTTCAACATAATGCTTCTTGTTTTTTCGTTAGATAGTCAAAAAAAACTCTCCAGAATATTCCTTGATTTAGAACTGTACAAGCATGGCAATTTATCAATGTGTTAAACAAATGTAAAATGAACCAAATTACCATAAAATACAAACTTGGGCTATAATTGTTGAAGCGATTTTGTCACCCAAAGAAAACATAGCAGTGCTTGGTGGCCCAATGAAAACAATTCCACGGGCGGCAAGTTGTTTAGGTAGCTCAGGATTCTCCGATGCATGGCCCCATCCTGCCCAAACGGCGTCAACCTAAATGTTGTGCTTGCTCTAGATGGAATTTAGGAAGCAAAAAGCAACCTAAATGTAGCATTGTGCCAAGCGGCGTAACCCACTCCTTTTTCAACAGCATGATTCACAATTTCTTCAACGTTGGCGTAGTTGTTCCTGTTATCACCACCAGGAGAAAAAACAAAGTGATCGGCAAGCTTCAAATATTCTGAAATAACACGATGATCGTAAACGTAAACACAGCAAGCATACATAGCTAGTGATTCCTGGCTAAAAATGGGCCCGCTGCATATAAGAAAAGAACTAAAAAATCAAAATTAGGAAACTACGTGTGAGTTTGGTGAATTGAACACTAAAACGACCATGGCACACTAACATTAGATTTATGAATAAAGACCCAATTTTTTACAGAGAATAGATAAATGAAACATATTTTGGCAGTGTAAAAGTTAAAATAGTAAAAAGTTGCATTTAAAAAAGAAGCAAAGCTGTACTATCATGAATTCAAAGTTTTTTCTTCATTTTGCAGTTCTTTAAACTACGCGTGGTTTAAAAATTTAAGTATTGGGACATTTGCTATAGCACTAAAGGATAAAGCCAAAAGCGGTTTCAAAGCAGAGAAATGTAAGAATAAAATAAAATGAGAACAAAAAAGGGGAGTTTTACAAATGGTACTAGATAGAAAAGAACGGCATGATACTACAAAAAGAAAATGTTTAGTGTATGACTAACCAGCATTTGATCGGATCTCCTGTTCGGTTGTCAAGCAAATAAACTTAATGATACGATCATTACGAAAGAGTTGCATGAGCAATTTTCGAATGGAAAGAATGCAACGAACAGCAGCGATCCCATTTGTGGCAACCAACATCTTCTTGATAGGTCGACGTTTACTAGTATCCTCAACATAGGTATTCACGAAGTCTTCAACGGTTTTAAAGATTTGATCCCCCTGATCTAGTTTATCCTGAAGTGAGGTCAGTTTTTTTAAAATGAAGACCTTTAAAAAGGGTAAGATTTATGCAACACGGATTTGGATAGTCTTAGCGAAGATGCAATAAGATTTACAAATTCACCTTGAGCGTGCCACCTTGATAGTGGCTCATATGGATGGTCCTTCGTTCCGGTCCACTCATGTTTCTATGAGCCACACAGCCACTGTCGTTCCTGTAAAACTACAGAAGCATTTCGGTTATTTTCGCCAGTGAATTCAAAGACAGCAACAGCTGCGACATAGTGAATGGTAAGAAAAAATAGGGTATGATAACGCCGCATGAGGAGACAAGAACATCTCACACCACCTCACACCACTGAACTGATAAGCAGCGGAAGGAATGAGTTTTCCAGGTGTTATCAACACTTAAAAACACTGCTTTGGCATAAAAAGAGCTTCTAAAACCATGCCAGCAAAAAGATTACAACACGCCTCAGAATTTGCTTTTTAAGTTGCATTATGAAAGACCTTAAAAAAGTAAATATCGCCTGCAAGGCAACATGAATGTTTAACTGATAACTGAACAAAGAATGACCTCTTAGCAACGCTGCACTTACGACTCGAATAGGAAGTAATGAGAAGTGAAACTGATCCACAAACGAATGCACAATTTGTCCCAGTTTACAAGGACATTTCAAAGACAATGGATGTCCCCCCATGAAAAAGTTAGTTAACTACTGTTCCATAAAGATTCATGTGAACGTTCACATAACCCCAAATCCGTTCGCCTATGCATATGACCAGCGAAATAAAATGGACTACCGGAGAGTTATGGTTGGGAAGGAAGGGAATCAAGGGAGAATGCATGGAATATTACACTCGACATAACGCGAAAACTACGTTTCGAGTTCGACATTTGGCGAATTGAAATACTTCACGTTTAGGTTAGATGTTGAGCAGGGGTGACGTGGAGAGCGAGGAAAGAAGGCACGACGAGAACGACCTTCAACGGTAGTGACTCGCTCGGGCAGGCGCACGGTCAGCGAAAGTGCGCCATCCGCCAACGCTGACATCGCTACTGTTAGATGTCAAAAAACGATAGCAACGGTTCGCGAGCCTCGCCCACAAAGGTCTCCGCACTTCACTTCTATGCCATTACACTACCTCCAATGCTCAATTATCTAGCCATTTCAAAATTCTGAAGACATGTTATCATGGACAAGCAACAAAGTCGAAGATCGTCAAAGGTATACAACAAAGTGAACTACACATAACTTTCAGTAGCGGATAAACACATCAGAATATAACAAGTAGTTAGTTGCCTGTTGAGCAGGTGTATAGGAGACGGCACTAATATTGTATAGATTGTATGGATGGTAAATAGATGGTATTTGAATGACTAGAAAGAGAAAGTTTTACGGAAAATAATGTGGCACTATTACAGTTTCCCTTGACTGGAATTCTGGTGGAGAAGGAAGTGCTTTCGTTTTAGTTTTGCCATGAGTCTCAGGACACCCATGCTAAGGCGTTCATAGATCGTCAACGCAGATTGTCGCCTTTTGTCCTTGTTAATGACAGACAGGTTTGCAGTCTTGCGAATGAGTTTCGTCCAAAACGCCAATAATTCCCAGCATAATTTTACTTTTTGCCGAAGCGAGAGAAGAAACTTTTGTATCACAAATGTTACACTTCATAGGCATACGTGTCTCGCTCCGTTTTCTAGTACAGCGTAGTTCGAGAGTGCAGCACGTGAACTTTTACCACCAGGTTTCTACAACTGACACAAAAACATCACTTTATAGCAATAGAGGGTTTCCTGCGTGTATTAGGATTATGGTTGTTGAAAGATAATATTAAATTACTGATTGGACAGTGTCCATACTTTGGGAATTTTCTCTAAATAAAGAATGGAAAAAAGATTAAGATAAATTTGTTCGAAACCTATTATTTTATAGTTATAGTTACCATTTAAATAGTAGCTGAGGAAATGTGACGCGATTAACTTGTTGGTAGTGATGCTGTTTAATCCGTGCAAGACCCTGGTTTGAATCTGCCCAGGGTCAAAAATCATCCCATCTCTGCGAGAACTGATGGCAGATTTGGCTGGGAATGTCCAGCTGATTTTGAAGATCTAAGATACCACAGATATCTGAACTACAGGGTGATGCCAATGGTTTCACAGAAACTACGAACTGATAATGTGAACTTTTTTATTTATACCTACAATTTTTCACGGCAGAGTACTATGTGAAATACAACCACAACGATGCTGAGATACTTGTAAAACTCGGGACCGCTGGTGTCTTCGGCGGGAATCGAACACGTTATCACCCTTTCCGGTGGCTAACGCGTTCACCGTGTGTAGCGCAGTGGTCGGAGCTGCCCTTCAATACAAATGGGATCGATCCCTGCGTCCCTAGCACATCAGGCTCTCCATCCTTCCGGCGTCGGCCAGCTGGTACCAGACTTCTCTGGGAGGATATGAACACTGGCATATTTAGTTGTAAAAACAGAATTTTCGGAAAACTTAAGTATTCTAGCGAGGGTGAAAGAGAAAACGTCTGGTTAAAGTATCCATCAGGTGATATCGGACTACGAGAACACATACGGGCTATATATGCAAAGATCTTACAGCTGATAACAAAATATTTCATCTCAACAGTTCACCGTATAAGAGGCTAAACAAAAAATGTTTGGAAATATCTAATAACATGGTGAAATACTCACGAAGAACATGTAGAGTCATCGTGGGATGAGTTTGTTTCCGGCTGAAAAAAACTGAAAAAGAAAAAAGATTTCGGATTTCCGAGTATTACTTTTCCATTCCAAATTGATTGATGTGCTGAGCGAGTAAAAACTGGAGCGGAATGAGCATGATAAAACATTCACCGTTTCTAGAAATGAAGAATTAGATGAAGGATATGAAAATTAGAGAGGGAAAAAGGAGGTGAAAGAGAAGTAAACGGGCACAAACACGCAATAACATCGTATATTGCAGAGATTACATCACATGAGGTGTCACCCAAACGCAAGGGCCTCTCTGGTCAACAATCAAGACATACAGCAGCCGAGACTCATCTCGATACAACTAAATGGCCAAATTTCTGCTCCCCATCATGGTCAAAACACTAGCGCATGGTGCATTTGTCCCTCACGCACCCAGCATATAATGTCCTTTTCACGCAAAGGACCACGAGGACAAAAGCAGAAAATTCTAAGGAAATTCTTAACAAAAACGGCAAAAGCACGACAAAAGTGGGAGTCCGGTACTTCTCCTTTTTGACGTTCAGGAGCTTCCAATATTAATATCGATTATATTTGCGCAGCTCCCAACGGATTACCGCCTCATTGTGGCTGGGAGGTGCTCCTCGGTGTTGGGCTGCGACGTAGAGCGGCAACTAGTCGCATAGTGGCAAATTTCTCTCCGATCCATAAGGGCGGCTACTGTTTGTGGTGACGACCTGAGGCAGATTTTGGCTAGGCTAACCTCGGGACTCCAAGGAACCACAATGGCTAAGCCAGCAAAACTCCGAAAAAAATGGAAATTATGCTGGGGGCTAGCACAACCAGTGAAGAAGGGCCATCCAAGTGCCAAAGTAAGTAGGTATATCTGCTCAACAATTATGCGACCAGGCCTAATTCTGCTTGAGAGTTAAAATGGACGCATCATTTCATGCCTATATGCACCTAACGATTTTTTTGAAAACTGCTGATAATCCCAGCGGTTTCGAAAACTGATGATAGTCCTCCCAACGGTTTAGCGCCTCATCGTGGCTGGGGAGGTGTTCCTGGGTGTCGGACTGCGATGTACAGCGGGGGAATTCATCCCCTGGCAGGGTCTCCCAAGCTGAGAAGGAGTCCGATGTTTCCATCAGGAAGCCTAGCTGAGAGTAAACCAATACCAGGATCCACCATTGTCCTGGTATCGAAGTCGCATAGTGCTAAATTTCCCTCTGATCCACAAGGGATGCGACTGCCTGTCGTGGTGACGACCTGGGGCAGACAGGGAACCACAATGGCTTAACCAGCAAGTCTCCGAAAAATGGTGATCATGCTGGGGTCCGCACAACCAGTGAGGACGAGCCGTTCAAGTGTTAAGTGACAAGTATGATTATAGTAGTTCGACTACTAGATGGCTTGAGAGGCTGTGAAGATTACGGGTTTGTAGAAGAGACTTTTCTCTACCGTTCTACGGATTTGAGTAGTACGTATGCTATTCTTAACTGCATTTTATTAGGGCCCGACACTGAAACACATTTCCGACAGCATTTCGAGGCATTGCAACTTATGTAAGGAGCATATATAGCTTATGCACTTTATGTACGGAGTTTGCGTAGTCTACGTACTTATGTAGGCATGGAATCATGGCATAGATTAGAATTTGAACATCAGTCATCTGATATTCAAATTACCGGTCGATGAAACCGTTCGAGAAAAGTTTTTTGTACTTTTTTCAAGTGTAAAATAGACCTTTGCCTTAGTGATGTATTATCAACAGTACTGGTTTATCGATAACTACATGCAACTGAGGACTAGATAGACTTATAGAAGAGACTTCGCCTATCGCTCTAAGGCTTTATGCAATTTCTCTAATACACTTGTCAATACTATTCCAGTTTTAAATCTGCTCGAAAATGTAAAATTGGAAAAATTTAGGTTTAATAAACCTACAAAGCAAGCGCTTCAGCCGAAAATACCAACAACACATTTGGAAGAACCATTGTCCTGCTAAACATAAACCCCACTCATTAAACCGCTAGACTGCTTTACATATGAGCACCGAGAAAAGAGAGTACAGGAGAAAAAAACTACTCGTGGACTCCAGAAAATCGGAATCAAGACAGAGCTACAAAACCGGTACCCTGTTGGCAAAGGCATGAAGATCTTAATGGGCGCCGTGTCTAATAACAAAGTTTACTACGAGGTAAAAAAATGTTTGTTAAAAGTTGAAATGGTACACTATTATCGGCCACGAGTGAATCGCATCTCACTCGCAACATCCCAAATGTGTTAAACAGATCCCGTTTGAATATCTAAAACTGCCTGATACACGAAAAAAATACGTCTTTGACTATTGAAATTAGACTTCAACAAAACCTTTCACCGTTGGCAATGAGAAAAAATGGTAGAAGTAAGTAACAGACAATTAGACGGAAACGATTCGAAATGAGTGGAAACACTTTAGGTTTTCCTTCGCAGAAATATCATTTTCATCCCCACTAAATAGTTATAAAACCTTATCACAGGTCAACTAATGGTGCTATTTAAAACAATGGCAATTTTCTAATAAGGCTGTTTACTTAATCTTAGTGAGATTAGAAATATGTCACCTAATGATGTTGATGAAAAATTGCAATGTCTTCATTAAGAAACAGCTTAATTAATCTTTCTGAGATAAAAAGTATGTGCATATTTACGTAAACAACCATGTTAACTCAAACCCACTGAATAACAGCTTTGAGTAAAAAAATAATGTGTCATTAGAAAAAAAGGAGATCGAAAGAAGTACCTGGAAAAAGAGTCCCCATGTCCCAATGGTGACGACATTGCCGTACAAGCTGAAACACGGCAGAAATTTGTCGTTGTAAAAAAACAAATGAATGCATGTGTGAACATATCTTCAACAATTACTGGAAAATGGAAGAAAAAATGAGTCCGGAAAGAACTGCAAATACACAAAAGTAGGTGCGAAGCAGACATTTCAATAAGAAATATGCACGTCAGAAAACTGGTAGTACTTTCTCACGCAAACGCCCCTAGCTTTTAATCCGCTTCGCTACCAGAGAGCAAACTGTGATAGAGAACGCATCTGGGAAACAGCATCATACCCTATAGCCACGTTTACCCAGAAAAATACGGAAACACCCAATAGCAGTGATCTCACCGATGGGAATTGTAATCATAGTTGAAGTAGTAGTGCTTGAAACATCATACAGGATGTATAAAACCGTCTTGCCCATTGTTCCCTACACCTCCCATCGGTTTACCGCTTCATTGTGGCTGGGAGATGCGCCTGGGTGTCGGGCTGCGAAGTACAATGGCGTGTGCATCCTCCTAGCACGGCCTCCAAAACTAAAAAGGAGTCCGACGTTTCCACCAGGAAGCCTAGCCAAGAGTAAACCAATGCCAGGATCCGCCGCCGTCCTGGTATGAAACTAGTCGCATGGCGGCAAATTTCGCTCTGATCCACAAGGGGCTGCGACTGCCCTGTCGTGGTGACGACCTCGGGCAGACTTTGGCCAGGCTGTCCTCGGAACTCCACAAAGCCACAATGGCTAAACCAACAAATCTCCGAGGAACACGAATGGAGATTGTGCTGGGCCCTGCACACTCAGTAAAGACGGGTCATCCAAGTATCTAAGTAAGTTCCCCTAGACTATCACACAACGGTCTTAGGATTAAAATGAGTGATTATATCGGCTTGCAAGGACCTTAACAGAAACTGAACTAAAAATCAGCAGAACAAAGCAAAACTGGAAGATTTGCTTAAGACTAAAATTCTAAAACGAAAAGTGAGGAACCTACATGACCCGTCTTCTTGCTGATGGTGGTTCCTAGGCTTGCCACCCATTGAAGAATGAGCAGTTCTTTGCTGGTACCCTTAAGTCCCTATAAATTCATCCAACACGGCAAAAGAAATTGCTGAAAAAAACAATGCAAATTAAGGCACAATAAGGTAGGTGGAATGGTGCAACCAGTGGATGTAACTGGAGAAAACGGCAGGGAAGGAATCGAGAAGAAAAAAGATAAGCAAGACCAATGTGAAGTATGGTAAGAATCGAAAAAAAGAAAAGTAAGAGTATTTCGAGGAGCAACACGACCTTGAAAACAACAACCACACCACACGCACTTCCTAATAAAATAAGAATGAACAGAACGGTTTGAAAGGAAACATTACAAAAACAAGCAATCTTTTCGGGACCTATCCGGTGGGTCCATCCACGTGAACAGCTCCGATGGTTTCGCTTTTCAGACGCGTGCTTCAATAGATATGGTTCTAACATGTATCTATGTAATTTGTACTGTCTTCCTTGTGAATGTTGTTTTTGGCACTTTTAAAGAAGTATGTTAGGTCACGATTGTTGGTGCAGAAGTCAGAGTCATCCGAGTTTCACCTCAAAGTAGAATCCTTTGTCGGATGTTAAATAAACGTTCACCCATGTCTCTGAATAATCACACTTTTAAACATTAAAGAATAAAGTATATGATGGATTGGCATGGACAGTAATGGAATGCGGAAGACGACTGACGAACAGGACATTGTTCTTCCGTGATAGATTGGTTTGTTGATTGATCGATCGCTTAAAAATGAAGTGCACGATGGTCATGGATAAAGTTTCGAATAAATGGCCTTTTACGAACGAATGGCATCAGGTAACAGCACAGCTCGATTCTTCTGATGAAGATCTTTGAGTATAAGTATGGACAAAAGCAGTGTTAGTCACAACGTGAACTTTATGTTTATGTTATTATAAAGTAAAAAAAACCGCCCATGAACAACTTGATTCAATCACTTCATTGAAATGATCGAATTAGCTGAACTGCCCAGCGAAAACACTTATCGTACGATCTACGTGCTCTTCATTATGTTTTCAGAAGAATTCCTGTTTACCATGTTCTCCTCTAACTCGAGTGCCCCTCAGTACTACTAGAGTATGACGACATTTGATGACGGTTGGAGGACGAAAATTCTTCGTTGAGGTAGATTCGTAAGTAAAGATTAGGTACCATCGTAACACTGAACGTTCTTTGAAGTGAAACATGAGTGAGGGACTGAGGGACATAGTGTGCAATTTCGGAGGATCTTCTAGCTTCTCCCCTTCCCTCATCCTAACTCAGCACAAAAAAAGAAGCCTGAATTCCTTCAGACAATAATGTAGAGAAACGCATTGTATAAAGAAGTGATAGCACTTAATAATCAAAATTTTTTGACATAACATTTTAGTCTAAATTGCATGTAACTTCCACCTATAACTACCTCATGAAAGCAATTTAGTCGTATTGAACTGCGTTCGACAGTTCATCTACGTCTCATTATCATTACCTTTGCTGAGAACTACATTACAACAAAAACCTGTTCTGATTTACAACAAATAACAGAGATAAAATCCTCAGTTGGCAATACGTGCTGGAACATGCAAGGTACATCGAGAAGGGCACTGAAGGTAGTGTGGCAATGAAGATCGTAAAACGCGTACGACTATCCATAGCGTCGCTGAATCGAAACACCTGCATACCTTGACCCATAGTCCACGGCGCCGTTTAGCGAGTTATCCCGAATCGAAAACGAGCGCCTTTTTCGTCAGCTGCACAAAACAGCTGGGCTCATCCGCACCTCGTCGCGATGCCAACCTGTCATCACAATGAATTCTCGGTGCTGCGCCATAGCATTCTGCGAAATTAAGAGACTTCACGGGTCTTAACTTTAACGTTCTTATTGCTTTGAAATGGGTTTGGTGCATTTCATAAATATATGCCTTATACACTCTGTACTACACTGCGTTACAGTTGTTGATTATGCGACAGCATTGTTGTCGGAATATGGGGGGCCTTTCTTGGCTTGTAAAGTCGAGTTCATTTCACAATTTCTTTATTGACAGGAGATTTACAGATTCCATGAACCTTCAATAATTCATCGTATTAATCCCAAGTGGAACAGCCATTGGTCGATGATTGAAAGCTGAACATTGTTTACCTCACAAAATGGACTATGCAGCTTTCCTATTTCTGACTTAGTAAGCAATGTTGTTTTTTTCTACAATTCGCAACACTCGTTTCATCGACTAAAGATTTGGCGGGCTTGAGGACTTAACACACTTATAGGAAGTAGATGCGACACGCCTATAGAAATGGGTTGCTTTGTTCTCACCTACTATTTGTTTTATTGATCAAATTTCTACTTGTAAACGTTTACTATGCGTTGTACGCCATTTTAACTAGACTTTGTTTAATTATTTTAGGTGTGTATGTGCTACCATAACTATTTCCTCTGGTTTTTACATGCATGTGTCTAAAGGTTCTATGTTCTCATCTATTTTAAAAAGAAACATGTGACATCATCTCACGTGCTCTAAGTTCCGTCACCTTCCCTTTGTAGTTAGCATTTGAACAAAACAACTAGTAATATCTTTAACTACCAAATTTCATTTAACTTCGGCACGACTGACCAATATTCTTCTTCTATTCATGAGTCTGCACAAGGAATATATGAAATATTTCTTGTGCCTAATGTTTCGGCGGATTCGCCTTCCAAAAAGCCGGAATGATGTATCTCCGTTATAGAGGGATCCTATGTCGGTTAGTGACGAGGCAACGTGGCTTAATAGCGGACCGAGACGCATCTGGATCCAGGAGATGGAGTCGCTGTTTCAGCTGCGCCGATTTGGCACATACCCTTCTGTATTCACGAAGACTACAGCGTCATGAATGGCAATGGAGAAAATCATTCGCGAATACAACTCAGATCTCTTCAAAGCACGTCCTCATGCCCTCATATGAAATAAAAAAGGTTGGTTACACTGTCCCACCTATTCTCCCTTATTCCATCGATGAAAAAATCGAACAGCAGCTGGTCCGGACAGGATAAGATCAGAACTCTTGAAGAACCTTCCGCCAGTCCTCGTAAACACACTGGCTCAGCTCTTCACACGTTACTTGTCTGAATGCAATGTCCCTACCCAGTGGAAGACCAGCAAGACCGTGTTATTGTTCAAGAAGGGTGACCTACACGATATCGGCAACTATCGCCCAATCTGCTTGCTGTCTGTCGCCTACAAAGTTCAAACTCCAAATCGGCAACGAACCCAGTTTGGGCTCCCCAGATCAGTCCCCTTGACGGGTGATTGCTGATGGCACTGATCGATAGAACTAGCTCAGAGACAGGAGAAACGAAAGACTCGCATGGTATGGTGGTGAGTGCGCGAACCCATGAAAAGGGTAATAGCGCGTTCGTTCCCCCACCGTAGACACCTGCGGTCCAGAGCTTTGCAAATATCTCAGCTTCGTTGAAGTTATATTTCGCAATATACCCTGCCATCAAAAAATAGTAGGCAGTAAGCAAAAAAGGTTAAAATTGAGTAGGCAGAGTTCGGAAGGGGTTCAATACGGTGGACCACATCCATACAATAACAGGACTCATTTAAATATTACGAGTATAAGAGGAAAATGTTGTGTCCCATTTTCATCAGCTTAAAGAAAGCTTTTTACCCAGCATAGTGGCAGTCATGGAAGCTCTAGACAACCATGACGCCACTACGCAGTGTATAATTGTTCTCCTTGACTAATGCTAACTTTTTGTTTGCTGCCTACTATAATTTTTCACGGCAGGTTATGGTGCGAAATTCAACCACAATGATGCTGAGATATTTGCAAAACTCCGGACCGCAGGTGTCTGTGGTGGTGAACGAATGCGCTGTTACCCTTTCCAGGGGCTAACGCGTTCACAGCCACACCATGCGGATCCTTCGTTTCGCGTGTCTCTCAGCTAGTTCTATCGATCAGTACCATCAGCAATCATCCGTCAACGGGATTGATCTGAGTGGCCCAAATCGGCATTGATCCCAATTAAGCTGAGCCTATAGTTAAAATCACAATATTAACTTTTTATTTGCTGCCTACTATAATTTCTGTTTTGGAGTTTTTGCAAATATCTCAGCATCACTGTGAAAGAATTTTACAACCACTAAGTGTCACCACTGCTTGATTTTATTAACATCGATGACAAAAGATCGGTTGAGCAAGGCGCTACTATCTCGGCGAAATTGTTCACAGCCACCTTCGAAAACGTCGTGTGAACTTTGGAACGACAACATAGGAGTGAAAAATCGATGGTCTGTAATTATACCATCTTCGCTTTGCTGGTGACATCGTTCTTACAACGCCAAACATTGGCTTGGCAGAACGAATGCTTGTCGACTTTGATAAAGCCTGTGGGAAGATTGGTCTTCGACTAAATCTCACGAAAACGATGATCGGGAACGGATTGGTTTCTTATATCCCATTAACTCTGACGGAATGAATATCGCCAAATGCTCCAGTTACGTCTATCTACTTCGGGAAATCAACATGATGAACGACTTAGGTTTAGAGTTGAGCAGAAGGAAAAAGAGCGGCTTGGGGAACATTCAACAGCATGGAGGATATAGTGAAAAGGATAAAGAACACCCGACTCCGCACCCATCTTTTCCAATCCACGATTCTTCCTGCCTTAACATATGTGTCAGAAACTTTGTTGTGTAACAGGATTAAAGATCACTCAGGATTATTGAACATGGAGTCGAAAAAACTACGCTAGGGTGTCCCGTGCTACACGAGGAAAGAGATTCGAAGATACGGCCTACGTAAACGCTCAGAAATCAAAGATGCTGTTCTATATCAACGATAACCCATGGAAAAGAGGCGTTAGTGACAGCGTTCCTCTAGGTGTCAAACGTGCTCCAGGAAGACTGCTTTTCCGATGGTCAAAACTATTGGCGAAAGCCCTGGAAGAAAGCTATGATGCTCAACGATTTCCTAGTGCGAGCAGAACCCACTGGGATACTCTCATGACCGCGGAAGGAAAAATGGAAGGTTGAGTCACTGAACCATCAACGGGACGGTGGGTGATACAGGTGATCCACAGCATTTATCTACTTCGTGTGAACTCATGAATAGGACAAAGTAAATGGTGGTGGTCATTTTTGGAACTACTTTAAATACTGTCTGTCCGCTCTTCGAAAACGGTTCCGTCTATGTGGCCCAGGAGTTCCATGGTTTGATAGTGATACCTTACACGTTTCTGAGCTCCTGTGATCCTCATTTTTAATTATAAAGTGGTCAACGGTTCAATGCTATAGAGTCCAAGTATGGCTGGGATTGAAGCAGTCGACTGAGCCTTCCGTGAATTCTGGCTGGTTCGTGATAACACTTCTGATGGCATTGTTGAGGAGCAAGCATGTCCTGAGTTGAGCCATGAATTTTTGAGGGTTTTGAAGAGAAATTGTTGAAAAGAAATGAAAAGAAATGTGTTGCTTCTCATCTGATTTTTTTGTTTGTTTTGTATCCTTTTGTTTTATTTTTTTTCTCGTGGTTTTCCAGTTGAGAGATTGACGTATGTAGAGCGGGAAGTCATTATCGATTAACTAGCGTCAGAATGATCATGGAATCAGTGAGGATATCCGGAGGACGATGTCACATTTTCCTTTCAAGGAAATTAGTAAGTATTTAATTCTTTCCTTCCAGTAGTCTTTACGAGGTTTAGGGTGTTTTACCCCCTCTTCCACGCAGTGGCCTAATGTACAGGTACACAGGGGATCTATTGTTACTATCTGCACCTAGTCTTGATAGAAACCTCCGTGATGCAGCTATTATGAAGGTATTTTTGTTTTCCGATTGTTCATTGTCCATTGTTGTTTCAGTATGAGAAAAGATCTTGTGTTTATGTTATGGTTTACGAAATAAATCTTCTAATACTTTTTTGATTTTGTTGGGCCTTCAAATATTTTTTCTATCGTGCTCCTGTGAATAAGAAAATGCATACGGTGGCTAATGCGTTGAATCATTCTGGTGGTTTTTGATGACCACTTTGGAACGCTATAATGGTGTTATCTCGTTGTACAGCGAAAATTGTACTCGGTATGGAATTTTTTTTAACATGTCAGTGAGGATAAAACACTTTAGGTGCTCAACGCTAACTTCTTACAGCAACTGAACCACTACTGAGCTGGCAAGACAGTGAAACAAATGAAGCATTTGAGGCGTATCGACGAAGTGTGAACCCGTTCGAAAGGGAAGTTTTTAAATTATTAGATGCACAGAACGTCAATTTTTGGATTGCACCCTCCTTTTTTTCGATCTGCTTTAGATTACCTGTGGAGTGAGTATGCATAATGCAGTAAAAAAAAAGTAAAACAGTGGAACCTTTTGAACTGAAAACGGGCACTACATTGGCCATTTTGTCCTCTGGTCGAAAGACGTAAAGGCACTATAATCCCCATGCCGTTAGGGACCAATGGGTCCTCAGAAAACTGCTGAGTAGATATGACAGTATGCATGAAAAACGGATTCAGCATCCCAGATTGCAGGGATGCAAGTCTCGGCGAGTTGATACCAGGTTTTTCCAAATTAGGTACAGAAGCTCCTGCGCCAATTAGTGCAACTCGATGTTTTTTTAAGATTATGAGTTAACCATTTCCGGACTGATTTAACACCTGTGGCGAAAAAGTGGATAGCTTATGATGGTAGCAGTGGCTGCAGTGGTAAAAAAGGTCTTCGAGTCAGTTCACGGCACCGAATAATTTTCGTCAATAATCTTCTATATGCGATTTATTCAAATTCAGCCTTGATAAATTTAATCACCAAAAGATGACTCGCTTGATGAATAGCGTTTATAAGATTGAAGAAGTGTAGTTCCTCGAAATAAGTGATGTTGGCGGTGTTGGAGGAGCTACCTAAAAAATAACACGTATTACCTAAGGGACGGAGGAAACATAGCGTGGAAGGTTGTTGGATGCGAATTCCTGCTCGCTGTCTCACTGGTTAAGATTCTGTCTTCACCCGTTCCCGAAAAGAAACTACGCGAAAAACACACCGCCTACGACATTCTCATATATGCCACTGGCTCATTTCTACACATAGCATTTAGTCAAATTTAAAAAATCATAACTACAGACTTCTAAACGCGTATTCAAAAAGGGTTCTCAAGAAGATTCTCTACAATTGAATATGTATGCGCTGGAAAGAGATGAATGATGCCACTTCCAAGCTTCTTTCTCTGTTCTTGGAGAGCTTAAGCAACTACCTAGCATGGGAAGTAGTAATATCCAAAAGCAGCAAATATAATGGGTCTCATTCCCTTGGCCACGACAGAGCCCTACGCGGTAGTGGCTACCGTAAATCAAATGGAACTATGGCAGCGATGTGTCTGAACCCCGTTTAAAACCTGATACAAAGACGAACTCCAAGAAAATTAAGCACAACTCGGAGTAGTCAAAACGAGAAACACATCCAGATAAATGCCGCTTACGATTAAAAGGATAACGTTTTCAATACTGATCAATCCCTAAGAAATGCACAGTTCATTACACTTCATCAAATATCGCTAGAGGTAATTGATATCTAGGCTTTCCAAAATCATGCGATATCCTACCGATATAACAAGTCAGTAATGCTACCCTACCAGTCAATGCTGGAAGCAATTTGCTGATGGCGGAGGGATGGAAGTCTCGGTGAACTCTTCGTGTGGACTACAACGAATGAGGACGTGTGTACTTCAGGGCACCTATAACCCTTTTTGCTACATATGCCATACATACGCTTCCTCATACGACGCTGGAGAAAAACTATTTTTTCGGAACAAGCGATATCAGGTATTCGGTGCAATCAGAGCCAGAATCGTTGACAAGATGAACTTCACATGGACGTCAACTCTTTTAGCAAACTATTATAACAACATGAATCGAACGCTCATAGTTGAAGATATGAGGACCAGAGCCGCATTTTCCGATTTTCGTCCTCCAGTCCCTAACTTCAAGTTTCTAAAAATCAGTTCAAAATATTTTAAACAGATTGGAGATTTGCTGCGGAGAAAATCATACCTTCAATAAGATTGTTCTTTTTGCCTTCGATAGCAAGATTAGCTGCAATGGAATAAATGAGGAAAAACCGTTTCCTCTGATATCGCAGCTATCCCAAAGTTCTTTATGGTATCGGACTCGGACCACTGCTTATTTGCGAACAATTCTTTTTTTTCGCACAAACAGGGAGAATGCCTCAGAAATCAAGAAACAAAATATCAAAACAACTAGAACTGGTTTCGTTTTTTAGCCAGCTTTTGATAAAACACCGTTGAAGACAAAATCAATGAAAAACGTCATCGATTTATAAAACATTGTTCTGTATGCAACAGAAAGCACTTTTCTTAAGAAAAAAAAATTATTACAATGCGTAACTTTCTTTCCACTTTGTTTCTATTTACTGCCTATTACTTTTTCGTGGCACGCAATTGGGTGAAATGCAACCACAATGATGATGCGATATTTGCAAAACTCGGACCTCAGGCCAGCAACATTATTGTTTCCATTTTCCGAAATGAAGACACTGTGTAGAGAAGCGATAAAAAACGTCAATCACTGAGGAGGGACATTATGGGCTGAAGCTATGTAGGATGAAGAGATCATGCAGAACGACGATCTCTTTGACACCTCTGTCTACTTGCCTCTATATCACAACAGGAAGGTAGCTAGGCCATGTCGTGCCAACGGTTCCACCCCTTGGAAATTAGACGTGCTATCTGAACGGTGTGAGCAACCATACAGCACACAGCCTGGACAGACCTGGATGCATCCATTGTTTTTCGAGATTCGTTTTAAATTCGTGGCATAAATAAAGGATAAAACTCTCGGCGTTGATCAATCCCTGAGGGATGCGCCATGCATTCGACTTCATCAAGTATCGTTGGAAGTGATTCAATGCATATCTGGCCCTTATATTAACTCGCGATGACCTACCGATGTACCGAGCCAGTGCTGCTATCCTCCCAGACAAGCCTGGTACCATTTGCCGACCCCGGAAGGATGGAAGGCTTTGTGTTCCATGGGCGCTGGGATCGATTCCACGTGTGTGTCGCAGTGGCGCCTCCAACCACTGCGCCACACACGCCCTTAAATTTGTGGCAACGACAGAAATATGCTATGAGTTTTATGTATTATGTTGTATGTTTCAACTGTATCTTTTTTTACTGAGGTCGCATAGATTTTCGACACAAACTTCAAAATGTTATTTCCTTCCTAACATTTAAACAAAAAACAATGCACCAGCGGGTTTTCATTGAATTCAAATAAATTTGTATATGATATCTTTATTAAGGAATAAACGATAAAGCGCATGGTGTCGATCAATCGTTAGTGGATGCTCCATGGATTAGACTCCCTTCAGTGTCGTAGACGTGACTGAATACATAATCGGCCAATACACTAAATTTAGAGGACATGATCCATTGCATATACCTTCCATGCAACTTCGGCATCAATTTTAAGAAAGAAAAGAGGAATTGGCTTACCCCGAGCACGGGTCGGAACGTGCAACGATTTCTATATTGCACGGCCGTTCTTAGCCAGTGCGCCACCCCTTCTCACATTACTATTTTTAGTGAAAAAACTTCGCTTCATTATCGACTTCTAGTGAGGTTGGTCGCTGAATCGGGAAGAACAGCGAGGCGATACACCAGATAAGAAGGTAACTGTTGAATGCAACTCCACTTATATTTAAACTCATGGACCCATCCACACCATTTAGTCTGGAAAAATGGTCTTCTAAAAAGTCTAAACGCTATTGAAAAATTTATTTTATGTGGTCGTTTCTGCTTTTTTTACAGTGTTTTAACTCCAACAATCCCAGCAGATTAAACCTTGGAATAGATAAATGTATGCGAAAGTCTCTGTCTTTTGTCATATGGATCGAAAAAAACAAAGAGCGTATGAAATCCGCAAGTTTAATGGCTTACGCCCTTCAATGATAGGCTCTACATAAAGATCTCAGTGGCTGTTAAATTGCTGCTGTTTATGCTCGATGTTCCTCTTGTATCTCAGGGTTATTCCACCAACACTTTCATAGTCTTTCTTTGGGATGGATCATCTTCCCGAATTGCACGTACATTGCTACTATTTCTGTTTAATCGGAATTACTCTTCCTTGTAATTTTTCCTGTATGGAGTTTCAAGATAAATTGGGTAGAGTTTTCTCACGTTGTTACCACAGATAGCCGCCAATTCTTCGTACGAGATGACGGATTGCCTTGCAATTATTAGACTGGTACCACGTAGCGAATAGCAAAAGAATTTTCAAACCGACCGTTGTGGACCATCGATTTGGATCACCAGCTGTGACGAGGACGAAAACTTAGAGTCGTTAGCCCAATAAATCAATTTATCAGCTCCATGTAAGCCCAACAATTTAAATATACACTGATTATTTTGCTACCGAGGTTAAACGGCTGTCCTTTTGAAATTTTATTTAATAAGATTAATAAAACGAGAACGGAATCTGGCCGTGAGCAAGCAGGGTTTCTAAAAGTATTAAACACGTCAGATGAATCGAAATCATTGAAGTATCGTAAGAATGCAGGGGTAAACTTGTCTCATCTTTGACGACTTGAAGAATTCCTTCAAATCTACTGAAGCGCAACCGGTCGCAGATGTTCGAGACAGGAAGCATCTCTTGTGGGCACACCACGGTCCTTTGCAAGCTGTGCAACAACTCAACAATGAAAATTTCCTCATTTTGCAGCAACACTCATTAACTTAACAAAAGGTGTAAAAATGAGGAAAAAGAAGAAAAACCATTACGCCAGAATTATTCAGAGCCATTCCTAAGGTTATCACGCGAACACTGAAGCTGTGTAACATGGTGGTAGAATTCAATGGCTCACAGCAAGCTATCCTTCTTTTTGGTTTTAGTTCCATTTCCACAAAATTGAGCAGTAGACAGTAAAACCAATATAAGCCGTTCTAACGCCAAATCGGGAAGGACTATTCTTCGACTAGATCTCAAGAAAGCGATGTCCGCGGCAAACAGATATGATGCAAACTGGTCATTTAAATTTAAAGGCTCTGAATGTTCCAACGTCGTATCATACACCTAGATCGTAAATCCAACATGGCGATGCATGTAGGATATCGCGAAGCGAGCGCATAGTGGGAGGTTTGCCTCCCAGCCGGGCTTCTCAGGCTGAGAAACAGCTCGACATTTTTATGCAAGAGCCAAACTAAGTGTGAACTAATACCAGACACCGCAATTATATCAACTAGTCGCAAGTCGAAGATGGCGGACTAAATGCGTTATTTGCAAAAATCTTCGCGGGACTGAAAATTTGGAAAAGGAGGTCGAAATATGAATGCAAACTTCTTTGTAAGACTTCTTTCTACAGCCCTGTCTCTCCCATGGGAATCAATCACTTAACAAAAAAAGAAAGTGGCTGCTGAACATGGGAGTTTTCAAATGTCGCTCCTCGTGCGGCGCTCAACTGCGTTCTCATAAAAAAAGATGGTACTTCTCTCCATGACACCATCATTCTGAAATGAATCTGACCATCGCCTTCTACGGGCGAACATTTGATTCTGCCACAAGCTGGAAAAGAACTCTTGTCATCAGGATCGACTTTCTATTAACCTCGGCATTGAATATGAATGCGTCGTTTTCTTGTTCAGCAATCGCGAGGTTGTTAAACAGCATGCATTTACTTCCATACAAAAACACAATACAATACAACAGTAGCTGACGTTTCGGCAGTATCGCCTTCTTCAACCTTATGCGACCATAATCAGCTGTTCTAATCTTCCTCATGGGAAGGCACGTAAAAAAGCGGCTCTGAAGAAGGCGATACTGCCGAAACGTCAGCTACTGTTGTATTGTGTGTTTTTGTATGGAAGTAAATGTATGCTGTTTAACAACCTCGCGATTGCTGAACAAGAAAACGACGCATTCATACTCTTGTCATCGTCGAAGAAAAACAACAAATGTTGTATGTGAACAGAATAAAGGAAGAAGGGATGAAGCTCTTCGCGTATATCAATCCGTGAGAGATGTACTAACCATTCGACTTCATCAAGCATCATTAGAGGTGGTTGAATGCATTTATGGTTTATTCATTGAATCAGTGTGGCCTAGTATCGAGTCGGTGCTGCTATTCTCCTAGACAGGTCTGGCACCAATTCACCTACTCGAGAGGGATGGAAGACTTGGTGGTGAGCCTGTGATGCCGGATTGAACTTATGCGTATTGTAGAGCAACTTTAACCACTGCGCTAAACGCACCCCCATGTTCCCCATGCAAGGAATGCAGACTGCATCACTATCACCATTAAGGAATTGCCAGAAAATAAAAAAGAAGCTGTAACTCGATCATACTGTTGCACATCTATACATAATAAATGCCTTCTGCAGGTCCAGGTAATACCAGCAGAAAAGCAGGTCAGAGAACAAGCTAACTTGGAGACGTGTTCGTTGAGACCCGTGTGGTCATCATGTTCAGCTATCGGCCATGAAGAAGAACGTTAAGACAACGGCAAAATTCGTCGTATTATGGAGTTAATCCCAGAAGAGCTCTATACCAATTTTTTACGTCACATAATCCTTGTTTACGCAACCCTCATCCTCGCTGCAGAAAAATCGCTTAGAATTCTTTCGTTTGAACATCGAATTGAGATAGAAAGCAAGTAGAGAAGTACAACCTCAGGATCCGATAATTTTATATTATAGCGAGTCTTCTCCGGGGTGTAAGCCGCCGGCTACATGTGCTTATCACGACTTATTTGACATCTTCCCACTAGAAAACATTGATAGTTAAGCACTGATGGATCAATAATACAAGAAGAAAGAATGAAAGAACTGTGTTGTGAGTTCAAGGATACTCAAGCGTCTCCTTTATTGACATCTGCTCTAGTCAGCTGGTGATCAATATTGGCACAGGTGATAAACAGCAAGGGGGTAAAGCGTCTAGGGTTGATCAGTTCGTGGTACCATGAGTTTAACACCATCAAGGACGGTGGAGGTGATTGAATATATAATTGCTCTATATAATGACTTGTGGAAGCCAACCAATAAATACAGTACTGCCTTTGTTTCCCGGAAAAGTGCGGCTCAGGACGGATAGAGGACTTTATTAGACAAGGGAGCGGGATGATTGAGCCAACAGCCATGTTCTGTAGTACACGGCACTTTTTTTCTTATCACTTGATTGCACTCACCTCTAGCTAATAACAAATGACTTTTGCAATTTGTGCTTTTTTCTCAGATTTGATTGGTGACACTGTCTGACGTAATTCATTCATTTCATTTCACTGCCAAGCACTTCCGTGAAGGAAATCCAACCAGCTGTTTTCGAATCTTGGAAAAATAACATAAATAAGTACATATTGAGCTATTATTGCTCATACACCAGTGCATGACATGTTAGTGATTAATTTATTTTCATGTGCACATCTGTAAAGAACGCCTATTAAAGGCTATTAGGATGATCCTCAGTGTTGCTGTCGTCAGCTCGACGCCTATTTATTGGAGAGAGTAACCTGAAACTGTTGAGAGTTACATTACTAGTACTGCAAATAAAAAGTTGTCACGGAGATGTGACGAAATTATAGATATCTTTCTTTGCAGTGAATTCAGCCGACCGATATAAAAAAGCAAGCCAAAAAGAGAGCCGATGATTGGCCCCAGCCAGAAGAGGTATTGATCGTAGAGTGATTCCGTGGCTCGACGGTCAAACGAGCGCAACAGGCAGATTGATGTAGCTTGGAGTGAGTTCCAATGACAAGTCGATTGCAGAAGGCTAAGAACTTACAATCGATTTCAAAGTGTTATAAACGCTTGTGAAAACCACTGCTCTATGAGAATGTAAGTGCGCATTTAAGAATATGAGTCATAAAGAATGTCGCGTACCTTAGAAAAGAGCTCAAGGCTATGGCCATGAACAAGCAGCTTGAGTTCTCCACAACTCTTCCAATTTGTATTGGACTTCTTCGGAAACTAGTGCACGACATGAGATGAGCAACGACGACCATTGCTGTGCCAAAGAATTGTGAAAACATCTGAACAAACAAGTAATATCGTTTAGAAGTATTTAGGAAGTACATATTCCTAACCAACACGGAGGCGCCCTGCTATGCACATGGGATCGATCCCCACGCCGGTGGCTCGCCAAGCTTTCCATCCCTCAGGAGTATGCAAATCGGTACCAGACTTGTCTGGGATGATAGCAGCACTGACTCAATACATCGGTAGGCCACCGCGAGGCATTGCAAAGGCCAGATATGCATTCAGTCACCTCCAAACGATGCTTAATGAAGTCGAATGCATGGCACATCCATCAGGGATTGTTCAACTCCGAGAGTTTTGTCCTTTACCATTTTTTTATCAAGTGGAAATGCCTATTGATAAAGCAGGACTTTCTTACTAGTTTATAAATGGCCTTCGTCCATTCAGAACTGATGTCACTATTAATTGTAGTGTAGGGCGGTAGTCCATCAGTTCGCATGGGCTGAAAAACGTTGAATTAGTATGACTAAGTCCCTACCCACTTTTCTTTTCATCAAGAGTCTGTAGTTTTCAGGTACTAGAAAAATAGAAAATTAACCGCTATGGAAAGGTTTGCAAATGCCGAAGCAACAAGCTGAACGAAAAGTAAGAGAATACATAGAATCCATGATGTGGTGAGCGAGAAGAGATGTGCTATGGTAATAGCAGGATGGAAATGCACTCTAAAAAGCATTTCATTTTTAAATGTGCATGCAGAAATTGAGAAACAAATCAGCTAATGAATTTTACATCATTCGTAAGCCAATCGATTCCAAAAATATCCCACGTTTTCAATGCGGCGATGAACATTGTGGCTGCCATGGCGTCAATGAGGGCCATAAAGGAGATTTTCTGCATCCATGGAACATGCCTTGCCGAAAGCTCGTCCTCGACATAGATTGAGAAAAAGTTGTTGCATAGACCTGGATAGGAAGATCATCGAAATACTTATTTCTTCAAATGTTGAAAAATAACTGCTGGATAAACCTGGATGGAGAACTTTCCAAGATTTTCTGAACATATGCAAAGTATGCATGTGCATGGCAGAACCAAACCTTCGAATTACGATTGGGATTGGAAAAGAGACTAATGGTAGCAATAATCCACAATAACGGGCTCAAGGTTCAAAAGACGCTGTTTTTTTCGCCCTTTGCCGAAAAGGCATGACATATCACCGGTTTTCTCTAACGTTATAAAGCCATTGAGTTTTCGTCACCAATAGATTGCCTACGATGTATTTTTTTTGTGTACAGCTGTTCGCACTACACATAAAAAGAACGATAAAGCTCTCAGCGTTAGTCAATCCCTGAGGGATGCGCCACACAGTCGGCTTCATTAAGCGTCGTTGGAGGTGATTGAATGCATATCTGGAGTCAGGGGTGGCCAACCGATATATAGAGCTAGTGCTGCTATCCTCCCTGACAAGTCTGGCATCAATTTGCCGATCCCGGAGAGAGGGATAGAAGGCATGGTGGGCCATGAGCTCAGGGATCGATTCCACACGTGTGTTGCAGGGCGTCTCCGACCACTGCGCTACACGCGTCCACGGTACACATAGAATACTTTTCACGGTGAAATAGGAGACTATGCCGAATCATAGTTCTACTCCTGGTCGTGATACCAAATAAAAAATATGGATCTATCAGTGATCCTCCCGTAAAATATGACCAAATAATTTATTGTGAGATTGTCGTCAACTGATAGTGTCGAGTCACTTAACTGTGAGGCTGACTAGCATGTTTACAAGAAGCGGATCAGGAGTTTGTCGTTTTCCAAAAACTACCATGTACTTGTTCTCAGGCTCAAGAGATGAGTTCGATATTTGCCTTCATGAGAGTAAGCAAATAATATAAGCGGAGATCTGTGCTTTTTATTTAAATCTTGAAAAATGTATGAATCTAGTACCGATAAGAATTCTGCGAAACACGTTCGTAATGCCACGTGTACTCCAAGGTGACATTTTAGCGCCTCTTTTTCTGGAATTAAAATCGTTCTCTGTATAGATTCTGATAATGCTGTCAAAATTAGGGACAATGATTGAGTTCGGAGATATCGACGTTGTGGTTTTGTGTAACAACAAATGTTCGTTAACTCACCTGAATTGCAAAGGAGTGCGGTTGCATCACTTGAAATGTGTGAGGTTGTGCAAATGATTCCTGAAACCTTCCAAACTCTGACATGAAAAAAAGATAGAGATGACGGATATTAATTGCTACAAAAGACGATAGTTCAATTAGGGTGACTAGCCTCGTGGATGCTTAATGTTAGGTAAAAATTTATCTACAAGTCCGTCCTTATTGATAAGGGAGTGAATTGTTGAGTAGTATCAACGAAATTCCAATACACAATTGGGAAAAAACCACATATCTATGTCTCCTTTCGATAACAGTTGCCACTAACAAAACCGCTACTACAATACTAGTGTTTTGTCGTATAGAACTCCTTGTTTTTTGTTCAGGTAAGAACTACTGCATGCTGAGTTTGAGCAGTTCTTATTCAAGATAAACATACGTTTTTCTTTTTGAAAATTAGTTGCAATATCCGATCTGTGGGCTGTAACACATTCACGGCAACGTTATTCGGAATAAGCTAAGGCATGATTGACTATAAATGGAGAGTAGGAATACATGACGGAGTTTTTTGTGCGTTGGAACGATGCCTTCTGAAAACTAACCAGTGTCGAGCCGGAATGGACAGTTCAGATCTTCTAAACCTATCCCATCTTTGCGATCCGGGAGAGTATACACCGAAAGCGAAGCACTTATTGGCCGATCACATAATAAGAAGAACAGATGAGAAATAGATGGAAGGAACAGTGAAATGGGCTCCAAGAGAATGCAAACGTCCTCTCTGAAGACCGATTACCCAAACGATGGACGTTTGTGCTTAACGTAAACCAGCTGCATTTAAAGATGGTATCGATTTCAGGATTACCAAGTGAGTTTCGACGACCTAATCACAGACCAACATCATGGCCGGTTACTGGGTGAGAAACAAATGTAAGAAAGATGTGCTGGAGAAGGCGTTACAAGTGGAGACGGGCGATCCAGTTATCCATATGTTTTTTCTACTGATAGCCATATTAATTGATTTTACGAAGAAAGGAAAACGTCTAAAAAATCTTAATGATGCTGAGATATTTGCAAAACTACGGTCTGCAGGTGTCTGCGGTGGGGAACGAACGCGCTATTGTCCTTCCGGGGAGTAGCGCCTTCACCACCACACCATGCGGGTCCTTCATTTGGGCTGTCACTCAGCTAGTTCTATCGATCTTTTGCCGTGAGTAATCACCCGTCAGCGGGATTGGTCTGGGTAGCCCAAATCGGCAACGAACCAAGTTAAGCTGAGGATGCAGTTATAATCACAATTTTAGCTTATTATTTTCTGTCTACTACTCTTTTTTAACGGCAGGGTATATTGCGAAATATAACCTTAATGATGCTGAATGTTTGCAAAACTCCGGACCGCAGGTGTCTGCGGTGCGGAACGAATGCTTTATTGTGCTTTCCTGGGAACAACGTGTTCACCACGTTAGCTGGGTTCAATGCCGATTTGGGTTACCCAGATCAATCCCGCTGACGGGTGATTGTTGATGGCAAAAGATCGATAGAACTAGCTGAGTGACAGGTTAAATGAACGACCCGTATGGTGTGGTGGTGAACGCGTTACTCCCTGGAAAGGACAATAGTGCGTTCGTTCTCCACCGCATACAACTGCGGTCCGAGTTTTGCAATTATCTCATCATCATTACGGTTATATTTCGCAATATGCCCTGCTGTTAAAAAGAGTAGGCAGTAAATAATAAGTCAAAATCTAAAAAACCGTTTATCAAGGGACGACCTGCTTTCATTAAGATTGCTGTTTTCTGGGTTGGTACTAATTAAGTTAACATAAGAAGAAAACTTCCATTAAGATCTTTGTTGTCTCAACGGTGCTAGTAACGGTGAAATGAGAAAAAGAAAGGAGAAAAAAAGGAGAAAATCATAAAGAAGAATTAAGTTTCATGTACTTCTAAGGACAACTGCCAAATCTACGGCGAAATTTGCTATTTATATACGCGTTGCATTTTAACTTCTACGATGTAGTGACCAGATTCAACTGTATGCTTCGAATTCATGCAAGTTACCTGAGCAACGTGATTGTTTGAAGTCAATTTCACTCCCAATTTAGTTTCGTCCCAATTTGATCTCATCACCGAACACATCGCGTAATCCGTAGCATATCCGTCATGTTCTTGAATATCGTCGTAGCGTGACATATCTATAACACATCGGTTGTATCATCCGTAATTTTTTTAAACGTCGAACTCCTCGAGCGTACACTGATAGAGCCTCTCTCTCAATTCGTCCCTATGACGAACTAGAGCAGCCAATCGACAGAGTCCTCATTCCGTGAATCCACCTGTGTTTCATCGAGTGTGATCGGTTTTTCTTTTGCAATACTCAGGAACATCCCTCTCCTAGCTATAGTAAGGCTGTAAAGATTTGAGAAGATCTATTGCAGAGTGCACCTATCACAGATTACAGTGTTAGTGTATTTTTTTCTGACAGGGAAGATCTTCTTTTCTCCTGGGCGATACAAATTATCGTTAAAGCGAAAAACACGAAGGTGTAGCCATTAGGAGTAGGAATAAGAGTTACCTACAATAGTATGCAAACAAGACAGGTTGGTCTGTTCCATCCAACGATGTCGACATGGATTGAGAAATTGTTGAACTAGACGAGATTTGTCGGAGATGAGATTAGTCGGAAAGCGCTGTGAAACATCCACATTCGGTTTACTCATAATTTCTAAGCAATTGACGAGGTTTGTTCGTAAATAAGGCTTGTTTTAAAACTCTCCAATGGATAGCACAGAATGTGTTTTTTAATTTTAAGCAGCAAGGACTACTTTGAATTAGTCATCGTGTAAACTATTACGATCTGGAGCTGCATCAATCTTTAAAATTTCTTCCTAAGGGAAATATATATTGAGTTCACGAGCCGCAATAGTGACATGAAGAAGCCCTCAAAGACAACATACTGCGATGATTTAGCTACAGCTTATTGAGTGAGTGATAATAGTAAGGAGGCATGTGTCATTGTTATCTTCATCTCTCCTCTCCTTCATTTGCACAGAAAAATCGTTTTCAACTACGCTGCAGCTGGAGCCGGAAGTTTGGCGATATATGTAAGTTGTAGAAGTAAAAGTAAGTGGTTGCTCTTTCGAGAACTGCAGTCGTATGCCGAAATCTGATCTGCACCAATAAGAGTTTGTCTATTATTATAAATGGAAGACCGTTAATTCCTCTCAATCGACGTCACACTGATCATCGCCGTCAACATTGTACAATTCCAGAATATGACTAAAGCGTTTGAAAAGTAAGTAAATTTGTCATTGAAGGATAGCGATCTTCAGTAAGTTGTTAGATGCTTTTCTGAACTCTTAGTAACTCTATGTGAGAGAGGATTTTTCATTATCATTCACAAATCAAAGACGAAGCCGAACCCTTCAGCTTTTTGACCACACGAGGTCGGACCAATATATATCCAGGAACTTTTATGACCGTGGAGACTTGTGATAGGTGAAGATTTGACTTTAGATAGACTTATCAAATAAAGAAACACACAACCGCAGTAGTGGGTTTTGGTTTACTTTATTGCAAATTATAATGTCCTCTTAACGCGATTTAATGGAACTAAAATTCTGTTATCTGCCTTTAGAAAATTCAAGCCAAGCCTAAATAGCCCATTTCAGTGGAATTACGAATGAATATAAATGTGCCAACGCATATGCACATTGATAAATTGCCACTACTTCTGCTTTAGCTCTATAATAAACACTATTCCGTCATTAAATTTAGTTTCTCTAGCACGCACCTAAAATCTTATCTTTTTTCACATTTAGCTAGAGAAGTTCATTTATATTGCTACGTAGTTTCTTGCAACGTAGAGACATACAAATTTTCGTTACTCATTACTTTTTGGATTTAAAATGGCGATTAAAGTGACAGATTTAGGCTTATATAGCCAACCATTTAAACCAGCACCCTTTTGCAATGTTGGTCACAGCTCACCATCTTTAGACTTCTTGGAAATCAAAACCCATTTCTGAAGATTATCGCATAGATTGCACATTAAGCTGGACAAATCTTCGACAACCGACAAGAAATCATTTCCGAAATGGAACGAATCTAGAGATCTGTTGGACTGTTCATGATAGAAGTTACGAAGGTTAATGGAACAATAGAAAACATTAGAAGAACAGAGTAATCTCAAGTGGGAAACCAAGAATATATGTTGATATTTCTAATCTATGTGTCAACTAGATGCACAACCAACAAAACATGATTCCTTCCAGATTCAGCTGTCAATATCACAATAACTCAAAAGACCGACTTTCTATAAACCTCGGCATAGATAGTTGATATATTTATTTATGTGATCTTATAAACTGATCTTCTTTAGCTGATCCGATGTTGGTATGGGTGTTCGTTGACGTTGTCTTTGTTGTTGGTGTTGTTTGTCGATGGCTGACAGCATTCAACGAATCAACGAACACCTATACCAACCTCGGATCAGCTTAAGAAGACCAGTTTATAAGATCACATAAATAAATGTCACATTTGACCACTACCTCTATGGCTGTTCGTCATCACAGAATAGATCAGAAGAAGATCTACTGAGGAACTTTCAGCATAGTTCGAAAACTGAAATCGCCAACCTGATATGAACCAGTGAAACTTCTTAGTCAGCCAAGAAAGAGTAGAGAATGAGGAGCGTGCGCATTTGCGACAACTGAGTGGTTACCTATTTGGTGAAGCCCTCAGTTAAGGTGGACCTAAATCTGAGGTGGTGATTCGCAATGTTCATGCATATTCATGGGCAGTAGTGTCACCGATGAGCGTACGCACTCATTACAACGTCGCGAGAGCACTGAATGAGGTGAGACTAAGCCTTGGAAATAGATAGCTCCTCAAGAAAAACTGCACCTCGAGATTTGTTTTGTGATTTGTGCCTCGTCTATTCAAACCCAAAAAAAGAAGCGTACTCGATTTTACACAGAACACTTTTAGGAACTATGAAATTTTTTGGTCTGTAGTTGCAATGATTAACCCTTTGCTGTGTAACTACTAGTACGACTTAGACACGCACTATCGAAACACCTGATTAACCATATCAGCCATAATTAACTACGATGTCAAGTACAATACTGAATATAGAGAGATATCACAAACTACCTGGTCCTTCTTTTCAAATAGACCACATGACGTATCATAACTGTGTTCTTATAGGAATAAAAAAACAAATAAGTGGATTGTTTTATACGGTGGTGTTTAAAGGATTTAATCCTCCTTTAAATTTTGTGTGCTATCCAAGCAAACCTGAGAATTATGTAGAAACGCTCATAAGAGTTAATTCAACGACTAAGGATATGGCAAATGGAGGATATCAAAGCCTACGAATAAGCGGATATTCGTGCACGAAAGGCGACGACTGGTCAGCTGATGGGTAGTATGCAACAATTGTTCCATTTGTTAATTCATTACACTGTCATCCAAGTGAAATGCGATAGGAGGTGGTGTTAATGAAAATGACCAAGGTTGTAGTTGAAGTAGTCCTACTGGTTAAAGCTTTTATAACAACATGCTAACAATGATAGTTAAGAAAAGGAGAATTGCGAATTAAGCATGAGGTTACATACTAATTTGTTTGAATGTTAATAGAATCTCGGCAATTTTATTAAATTCCACTTACTTTTCAGGATCCCTTATTGGGCGCTTTTATAAAAGGATAAGTTCGAAGAGTTGGCGTTAATCAGCCCGTAGTGCCACACGTTCAACTCCATCAAGGATCATAGAGACGATTGAGTTGATAGTTGGTTGATAGAATGGCTTTCTAGACTACAGATGCACCATGCCGATGCTGCTATCTTCCCAGACAAGTCCGTTACCAAATTGTCTACCCAGAAGGATAAAGAGCGTAGTTTACCACAGCGTGGGGAACGCGCCGATGACAACGTCTGTATTGCAGGATACCTTTAACAAATACACCACACAAGCCCAAAACGCCTAGAAGCCCCATGAAAACGATGAACAATCGAAGAATGAGTTTCTAAAATTCAATAAAAAAGACATGAATGCGTATGAAAAAAGGACGCAATACAACGAAAACAAAATAACCTACTGTTATCCGGAAACATACTATTAATGAAGAAGCTTTTAATAGACGACTGGACAACTGTAGGTGCTATATTTAAAGCAGGTCTACAAGGATTTCCGGAGAAGCACGACATTTTTTTCGAGTGGATTTGTCTTCTATGTTGTCGCAAAACCTGGAAACACTTGTTTTCCGAAAGTGCTATGGCTCACGTGTAAATAAGTTGTGACAGCAAGCGTCTAGATTGCTCTATAATATGGTGTGTGTGGAAGTCACGGAAATTTCGAATTTCATAGCTTGTTCGATTAAATATTCAGACATTTTCTATGTACTATGCATTTAGAAGCAAAGTACAAACAATTCCAACCAGACTGCTATTCGCAATACACATTCTAGCGTGGACAAAAAATAAGGACATTGAGTGATAGAAGAAAAAAACTACATGCATTCGTGTTCTAGAAAACAATCTATCTTGCTTTTGCTTTAACAGTATGATTATTTATGCACAAACTTCTAACCCGTTATTGCCCTTCTTCACTTTGTATTTGACATAATGGCGACGAGGACTATTTTTTTGCCCCCGTGTGCTTTGTGCTCCATCATGAATAGTTCCAGCCACAGCAGATGTTCTTCAATGACTCCCGATAATTTTTTGTACAACTAAATACCTAAGGATTTGCAAACTTATGCGCAGAATAGAATATAGGAGAAACTTTATCCTATTGTTTTTGTGCGTATTAGTTATTGCTCTTCTCTCATTCTACAAGAGTTGATGGTCGTGCTCATTGTTGCGACTGCAGAAGATATACCAGTCAGCCGCTCCAGATGGCGTTCTACTGTCCATCTCCGTATGTTAGGAACGAAAAACAGGTGCTAAAGTCAGTATTCCATAATTACCGTCTAGGAGGGCACATGTAGCGAATTGTTTAGGAGCGCCACGCCATAAATGCGCGGTCGTTGATATGACCCCTCATTCCGAACACATCAAGCGCTTAAACCATCTGGGGTCTGAAAACTGGCACCAGATTTCTCTGAGAGGATAAGAAGCACTGGTTTGACAGATCAGTTACTAGTCACTGTATATGCCAGATATGCCTTCAACCACATCAACTATACTTGACTAAGTTTAATGCAAAACTCATCTCTTAGAGAATGACCAGAGCCCCTTATTCTTTATCCTTTATATGGGCTAGTTTCATACGACTCTTACTCTCAACGCTCAAGCACAAACTTTTCTTCCACGTACTCACTCAGACGAGCTTGGCCAACGCGTGAAGAGACTATTTCGAGAGTACCGAAAAAAAGTGTAGACAACTGACTTCTAGATCCTGGTTATTCTTTTACGTTTGATTTATGAAGATGGATTTTCTGTAGCTACACGCTCAGAAAGTGATCCCAAAAACATATAGACGTAGTGTTCCCTAGTAAATGACGTTAGCAAAAATTCAGGTCTCCGAATTCACTGACATACAAGTGAAGATAGTTAACATTAGTTTCAGCCATTGCAACAAATATCCTTACTCAGTTGATAAGTCAATAACGTCTACGAACAATGAAAGTATTGAGTGCAGTGATAATTACTAGGTAAAGTGTGCAAACTGTAATGATTGCGGATTATACCGATAGTCAATTATAGGTAAAAAATGCAGATTGTAGAGGTTTAAGTTGTAGAGATTGTAAACAGCACAGAGAAAGTGAAATAATACGAGTTGGTGATTATCAAATAAGTCCGATTTTGCCCTATGCTGATAACATCAGCAGAATATTATGGAAATAAGAGTTTGAAATGAGGCACACTATGCGGTACCACAGTTTCCACAGTAGTATTATTGGAGCAATTATTACATCATTGCTATTAATTGAACTTTCTCTAAAATCATCGCCAACTGACACCAAAACTTTCTAATTAGTCACATCGAGGTTATAGGAAAGTCGGTTTTGAAATTTCGTTTTGCTCATTGCTAGCTGACAGTAATACCGACCTTTGCTGGATGGATTGACCGGGAAAGCAATTTGTTATCACCGGATAATCACTGAAATCAACCATCAGCATCCTGTGTAAAAGAGCATCGCCGGGTGAGTGTAGCTCTTTGAGAGAGATGCTCCATTAAGGAAGATCCGGCTCGATATAGGAAGAAGGCACTATTTCGAGAACACGAACAACTGTAGACCATTGACTTGGATCGTCGGTTCTGATGGAGACGAAACGGTCGAAACGTCCGCTGAATAAAGATTATCTATCATCCTTGTGTAAGTTTGTCAAGGACAGAGCACATATTGATTTACACCAAGAGTGTCCTTCCAAAACTACTGCTTCGTTACGTGTAAGTTAGTATAATATCGACTGCTATAAGATGGACTGTCTTCATGATAATAAATTACTAATGGTGAGCACTTAGTGAACGTTGTTTATAAACGAGCACTGTTTAGTTAGGTAAGATTCGTGAAAATTGAACTGCCGGCGACTTAAAGGATGAGTTGGTTCCAGAAAATTGAAAAGCGCCGAAACGTTAAGCGAGTAAAATTCGATATCAACCTCGTGTTGTCTTATCAGTGAAGAAATAAAGTCATGAACGTCCAAGCCTCTGACAGACTGTAGTTTCGGTGACACACGATATTCATCGATGCTACGGTTATATCCTTTCGTGTAGAAACAAATTAGTATTTCGGAGGTTTTATAGAAAGAAAAAAACACACGCATCCAATCACACTGAGAACTTCTAAGGATAAAGCATGACTCTCGAACGAATGTTGAATTTTTGAGGGACGTGAGTTTCATCCGAAGAAAGTAATTATTCTCAAAATATGACAAAGATTGTTTTCTTCACTCTCGGTGGCAAGATAACGCAGATATTCACACTGTTGATGCATTAAGTTCCTTACCATTTCATGGTGGATGGTAAGAGCAAAAGGCCTGCTCCAAACTCATGAAAAAGGCCCTTATTATTCGCCTAGAAAATATTTCTTTGTTTATCATACGTCCGACTGCCGTTGTTTACATTAAGTCTAAATATGCTCAGCTGGTTTGGCAGTGGTATCAAAAACCCACCCTGAAAGGTTGTCATTATCGAAAAGTGGTCCTCTTCAACGTGTGGTACTAATGGGCCCTAAGTGGATATCTTTTATGACTTATTAAAGAAGTTGGGAGCGAAAAAATTCTATAGATTTTCGACCTATATGACAGAGTGCGAAAGTATTATAAAAATTAACAAATAAGCTAAAAGGATAAAGCTCTCGGCGTTGATCAATCCCTGAGGGATACGCCATGCATTCGACATTGTCAAGCATCGTTTGGAGGTGATTGAATGCATATCTGGTCTCTACAATGACTCGCACTGGCCAACCGGTGTATCGAGCCAGTGCTGCTTTCTGCTTTCCTCCCAAGCAGGTCTGGTACCAGTTTCCGACCCCGGAGGGACGGAAAGCTTGGTGAGCTATGGGCGTGGGGATCGATTCCACAAGTGTGTTGCAGGGCGTCTCCGACCACTGGGCCACACGAGCTCCAAAAAGGTAATAAAGGTAACTATTTGGGCAAATTGCAAGGTGTGACGATTAGATTGTGTTTTCGTAAGAGTTGTATAAATCTTCGTGTTCAACGGTAGGATGTATATTCCATGGAGGCTCATTTTTAAGAAGTACTAGACATTTGTCAAAGGACATCATAGCTTTTTCCGAACAACTTTCAAATTCACAAGCAGGAGATATGAATTATATATCTCCAGAGCCACAATAAAGCTCAAGATGTGAAAGGCATTCGTTCCTATAGGTCCAAACTGGTCATACTCAAAAAACTCGTTGACCGTTGAAGGACACGACAAGATTGCTTATTGGCGACTAGGTTTGTGTCCAGTTTTTGTCATTCGCGTACTTTTGACTAGACTTTCGCATGAAATGCCGAACTCCTTACTATCCTGTAAGTGATTCTTCGGTCCCATTATACATAAATCACAAAGGAAAACGGCATTTTAGTATTTCTACTGTGTGTATACCTGCTTTGTTTTTTTCGAGGGTCACACTTGAAACCTTTAAGTGATTGAACAGGTGTTGATGTTTGCAGCAACGGTTTTTGCAACAAGAAATTTAAGAATATAGATGTCTTCTCCAGCTGTTTAAGAGCGTCAGTTTTAGGCAAATTTAAAAACAAAATGACATTGTAAAATTATTTTACACACTTACAGGAATGAGGAAAACGGTGTTCCTTTGTGATCGCTGTATGTCGACCAATCGCAGAAATCGCAGTCGCCCTGAAAGAACCAAGCAAGTTTTTTTTCTGGTTGACAAAGGTCGTCAACTGCTTTTAGTTAAGATCTGAGAAGGACCCTTTATCCTATCTAAAATTTCTAAGTTTGAAGTCAACTTATATCGGTTTTTCCCAATCACAACAGATAACATACCGCTTTTTTCTTACACTTTACTGGTAAGCTCGCACTCTTGCGTGGATATCGTCGCACCATTCTCTACGGTGACTGTCTCATTAGCGAGATATCTGAACTGATATCAAGATGTTTAATGGAATCATACAATATCGAGAAAAAACGCTTTCTTGGACGACGGCTTGTGGAATATATGTGGTTTGGAAGCTGTCAAATGAATTTAAAAAAAATGAGAGCGAGTAAACTATGTGGTGGAATAAACAACCCAGAACAATACAAATTGAGTTCAGCTCATGTTGGTCACTTGAGTCTTCGAAATCTTAATTTATTCACACTGCCCATCAGAATAGTTTATTGGATTCTGAACGCTTGAAGGAGACGAAGGGCAGTGAACACCCATCCAGGATTTTTGGGATGGAGACTGGTCATCAGGTCGGCGGTCGCTTCGTTTCCCATTTGTCGTATGCTAAGGGATAATACCCATCGTTCATTGGTTGTTCTAAAGATACCAATTATTGAAGCAGATGAATTAAATGCAGTAGCACCTCAAGATCAATGGATAGATAAGTGAATATACTTAGTTATGCTGTGCGAAGAGGTGTAGCTAACTGTGGATCTAGTTGCGCAGAATACCACACGGGTACTAGAAAATTCTTGCAATCGTCAACTAACTTGGTATCTTAAATTATTTCCGGTCTTATTAATTATAAATAGTGGTTTAGATTTACGAATATGGTCTCGGACTTCATTATGGACGGTGAAGTTTGGTGGATGTCCAGAAAACATCTTTATCATCCACCCATAAGAACCGCTTTCCTACTGATCATCGATTGAGTCAAGGCTCTCCGGAAGTCCATATTCATTAATATGTGATAAGACATAAGATCTTCTCTGCTTTAAAGGTTTGCCATCTTCCGCGCATTTTCGGCCATTTGTTTCATTTCGCTAAATGTTGCCAGAGAAAACAAGGAAATGTTCACGGAAATTTTGTTAAGTGTGAGACAGACAACGAGTTGATCTAGTTGTTTTATCACGTCGGCCAGTTGCAGTACGTGGTCTAGGGAAGAATTTGTTGCACTCATCTTAAGAGGACTTTATCGCAGAAATAGTATAAGCTTCCTGGTGGGCTCCAACCTTCCGTTCCACACTATTGCTTTCAGACCAATTATGAAAGCATCGGCCGAAGAGCGTTGTCAGCTTTGCAAATGGGAAAATGTTGCTCCGACGTTCAGATTCAAAGCCAACAATGAGATTTTTAAGAGATGAGTGAGTGGCGTTTTTCGTTCTCCAAGGAGTTGGCTAAAATGAATATTAGTCTAGTGGTGCGATAGGTTTAAAATTCTTGTTTTATTTCTGATAAAACTGACTAGTTATTAAACACCGATTTGTTTCTCTTCAGGGAAGCCGTCTGTTATGGGGTTGATGTACCCTGCATGTTGTGTTATGTTGTGTTATCGGTGTTTTTCAACAACACAGTTTCGTCTAAATCGTAAAATGGTGTAAATTTTTTCTTATTTTGGCTCGTGTTGCCTTTTTTTGGGTATCTCAGAGAATTGCGATTCAGCTAAGCCCTGAATTGTTTAAGCTGGTTCAGTAGAGAAGATGTGTGTCCGTCACGAGTCCTAAATTACGGAACTTTTATGATGGCGGCTGTGTGAAAAACAAAACGCGTGTGATTAAAGCTTCACAGAGGCGGTAAAGTAGCGACTAACGTACGACTAACAAATGCTCAAAGCCAGCACAATGATGTAGAAGGTCACACAGGCTACACATGATGTTGCTGCTGCCGCTGTACTATCGGAAATTTCAAAAAAAATTTAGTCTTTTTCCAACTTTCTAGAGCCTTCAATTCTAAATTTTAAAGGAAACTCTGTCCATTAAATTTGTGAGGTGATTAGTTCGTCAGATATTATAGTGAGGAAAAATTTTTTTGTAAACAATAGAAAAAAACAACTACATCGTGAAAATGCTAATGGGATAGGATAGCATGAAGCTCCCTTAAAGGCCTAATAAAAGCTCTCTCTTTCGTCCGTAGTATACTGCGCACCCATCAGCAAAGTGAAATCTGCTCCTGAGGAGTTTAAGGTGCCTTTCATTATTCAAGTTCTGAGCACTTTGTGCAGAATTAGTTGCCCAGTGAAGTCATTAGGTAGAACAAATTCACAGTTGAGAAAATATAGTTTGTTATTTTGCAAAAAATTACTTAATAGTGAGCGGCAAGATTTCCACCCAAACAGAGAACAAATTGCTCTATTAGCCTGCAGATTAAGTGTTTATCATGAAAAAAAATTCGCCAGTGTTTGTTTAATTTGCGAACAAGAAGGATATAACTGGGTTTCTTGGTTTTTTTTTCTAAAGTTAGATTTATCTCACTTATCGCATTGCTGGCGCGCGTGGCGCCACGGCCGGAGAGCGCCCTGCAACACACACTTGGGATCAATCCTCGCACCCGTGGCTTACTAAGCCTTCCATCCCTCCGAGGTGAGCAAATTGGTATCAGACTTGTGTGGGAGGATAGCAGCACTGGCTGGATACATTGGCAGGTCACCGCGAGTGATTTTAAAGGCCAGTTATGCATTCAATCACATTCAGTGGTCCGTAATGATGTCGATTGCGTGGTGCATCCCCGAGGATTGATCGACGCCGACCTTTTCTACTTTTTTATCGCACTGAAGAGACGTCATTCCTAGGACTTCAAGATCTTGAGTTCAGACAAACAACAATTTTCAGCGCTCGGTTGCAAATGAACTGTATTGTGAACGAAAATGTAAATGTGACTACTAAGGAAACTCCCGAAAAATAACTTCATTAGACGTTTAGAGGCTCGGAGAAGTTAAAGTTGAGTTTAACCTATACGTTTAGAGCAACTCAGAATGTTAAGTCAATCTGAATTTTACTTAGCATTTGCCCACGTCAAAATCTCTTGTGATGAAAACGATGCTCCTTGTTACAAATTGTCGTATGCGCATAATATTTTTCCCTTATTGTTCTTACCCTTTCCGATGTCCTAATGGAAGTTTGCCTTCCATTTATTCTTATGCGGTCCCTCTTCACGCAATAAATATGCTCCAAAACTATCTCTATTCCTTTTGTTCTTTAAAACAGATGTTTTCATGAATATGTTGCGTTTAGAAAGATCTGAGTGTAGAGCCATTAACCCAGGAATATGGCTGTCTTCCTGGCTTATTTCAACCTTATCTACCACTAATATTGTTGAACACTATAACGTATTCGCGTCAGTGCATTATTTTCGATGCATTATCTTTACGAAGTTTTCCTTTTTCCCCAAAAAACTTACTTTTTATGTGTCCTCAGTCGACAACTTCAATAACAAAGATGTTGAACTCAGTGAAACCTCAAGAAAGTTATATCCGTCACATCGCTAGTAACAAATTAACAGATATTTGTTAGAAGAAATTCATTTGTCTCCACGTGTCCCATGACGACTCATTCCACTTCCTTGTACAGATGAAATGGTGAAGAATGATGTTGCTGATGGATGAAATACGAAGATGAATCTGCTGTAGGGAGCATTTCGGATGATGCGTATTGAATTCAGTGCGCTGTTCCTGCAGAGAAAAGGAAAACTGAGAGATATCCTTTAAAATATGGCCGAACACTCACCACATCAGATTATTCTATGATAACCAGTTTTGATAGCCGTCATGAATATTATTGTGGCCCAATGGGAATTTTAATTTTTTTTCACCAAATGTCTGTTATAACATTTATTCAATGAAAAATGTGATTGCACTCTTACGAAAAGTGTAAATCTGAGCGAATTTATTGCATGTTGGTTAAACGTAACCTAAATCGGTTCGGTCCATGAGTTTAACGAAAATGAAGAAAAAACTTAAGGCTTCATCCCTTGTTCAACTATAGTGGTGCTCATGCTCAATTTAATGGATACATTCACCAGGCCTAGCAGAGCTCGCATAAGTTGGGAAGCCGGAGCGTTCGTTCAAAAATTTCACTTAGGTCAATTTTATTATTTTACATTGCAATATCATAGCAAGTAAAGGGGTCGACTTGGTTATGCGTTCACCCCCCACGTCTGTACACGCTCACGCGTCACGTTGCCTTGCTAGTAATCGGACAAGAATAATTCGGTGGGTGAGATATGTCACTATTTCCTGGTAAAAACACTTAGGAGTATAGCGATCTATTAGAGTTTCATAACCCTAGATGCCAATTAATTCTTCGTATTCTTGTTGAGCAAACACGAGGTGTTATTTTTTATTCTTTATTCACGAACAAGCTGACGTTTCGGCGGATTTCGTCTTCCTCAGAGCCTGGAAAGATCAAGTTGACAGCAATCTATTCGGCCAAACACCTCCGTAACCAAACAGAGAAAACGCTAAACCAAGATTTCAATCACATTGAACATAAAATAGTTTCTTTGCACACTCACCGCTTTCTATGAGTTTTCCACTGACTATATCGCGTGGAGACCAACCGCGCAGATTTCACATGGAAGCGTAATGTGCCCTCTCATCAGAATAATAGGCTTATATGTTGCCCAATATTACGCGTGATAATGAGGTATTCTTCCCTGCGGTTCATTTTCGAATTTCTGGAATTAATCCAGAACGCCTCGAGAGTTTTGCGCGCTTGTGTTCTCGATTCCTGCGCGAGGATCGTGACACGTACTTTAAAGTCCTCCCCGCTATGTCTCTGGGTCCTATTCGTGCCCAGTGGGGTATTTGGTTTACGTTTGCCGACTAGGTGTTTTTTTGTGCGAACACAGAGGGGTCTGCCCGTTTCGCCAGTGTATTCGTCTCCGTACGTCTTACAGGAGATCAGATAAACTGTACCCGAGCTCATGCAATCACCGTCTATACCATTAGGGCAAACTATGCAATTTTGCGTTGCACATAGATGGTTATATAGGCGGTTACGAACTAGTTGGCGCCTAAGATTACTCGGTGGCATTTCAACTACGTTTACCGAATTCTCTAGACCCGCCCTTCTTAAGCAGCGTTTTATAGCTGCACTTACATCATTTGACATGAAGGGTAGGTTAAACGGGACCATTATATCGGTAGAGTTGTCGTTTGGAGGCCTAGGATTTCCTCTACACATGTCCCGAGCTACAGTTTCGTAGCCATTAGAAATAGCTATTTGCTGCGCCAAGTTCCGGGACTCCTCTCTCTGCTCTCTTCCCGTGCACACGTTGGTTGCTGTTCGAAACATGTTTCTTACCAGCGCCCTTTTCGTGTGAGAGGGGTGAGAGGAGAGGTAATGAACCAAGATGTTTTTATTACTTGGCTTTCGGTACCACTTCGTAATGTAGCCATTTCCTGACAGGCTAATTTGGACGTTCAGTAATGGAAGCCAGTTTTCTTTCGGTTTCTCTCAGGGTGAACTTGATATACTCTGACTGTTCATTCAACAACTCGAAACATTTGTCCATTTCCTCTTGTGTTGAGCAAAGGACAAAACAGTCATCTATATATCTACAGTAGAGTAGCGGCCCGAGATCGATCACCGGTGCCTCCATCTTAGACATAAACGCAATGGCCAGGCTTAGTGCCAGTCGTTGTCCCATTGCCAACCCTCTTATTTGAGCGTAGTACTTTCCGGACCATCTGAAGATTGAGCAGCTCAAGCATTCTTTTAAGAGTGCCATCAACTGCTCTATCTTGAAGCCATACATGTTTATTTCTCCTTCGTGTTGCATCAGGAGTTCGAATATGGCTTGCATTGCGAGGTCATTCGACACGTTTGTGTAAAGGGCGCTAACGTCGAACGACTCCATCACGTACGCGCTGCTGGGCTGCGCAGTACGTAGGCGATCCAGAAACATCTGGGTATTCGTAAGATGGGCTGGAATGTGTTTCAACAACTGGTTAAATATTAGGGTTAAAAACCATGTTATCCTATCCGTTGGCCCGTCTACACAGCTAATGATTGGTCTAACCTTAAACAATGATGGATCGGTAGACGCAATATCATCGCTGGATACTAGCTTATGAGTTTTTTATAAGTAAGTACAAGACGGGATATGTTGGTAACTCAACTTTTAGTTGAGAGATAACTGATGGTTTTAAAGCAGCAGCCCTTGCCATTTTGGCCCATTCGTGGTTCAATTTTCGGTATTTACTTTTAAACTCCTTCTCAGGTGATGGGCGATAAAGTGAAGAATCTTCAAGATGCTTTTTCGTTATTTCAACATCTAACTGATGGGGAATTACGACAAACTCTCCGCCCTTATCACTAACGGATAGTCTTATGTTTTTCAACCTTAGCAGCTCTCGTACCTCTCGCATACCACGTTTTTGCACTGCAGTGAGGTTTGAGCTGTATCTTTTCGCGCGATAGTGATTAAGGACTTTGAAAGTTTCATTCGTAAACATCCGAAATTTAACATCAACTTCATTCCTGGGCTCTTGACTGTGATTGCATGAGCTCGGGTACAGTTTATCTGATCTCCTGTAAGACGTGCGGAGACGAATACACTGGCGAAACGGGCAGACCCCTCTGTGTCCGCATGAAAAAACACCTAGTCGGCAAACGTAAACCAAATACCCCACTGGGCACGAATAGGGACCCAGAGACATAGCGGGGAGGACTTTGAAGTACGTGTCACGATCCTCGCGCAGGAATCGAGAACACAAGCGCGCAAAACTCTTGAGGCGTTCTGGATTAATTCCAGAAATTCGGAACTGAACCGCAGGGAAGAATACCTCATCATCACGCGTGATATTGGGCGGTATATAAGGCTGTTATTTTGATGGGAGGGGCATATTACGCCTCCGTGTGAACTCTGTGCCGTTGGTCTCCACGCGACATAGTCAGTGGAAAACTCATAGAAAGCGGTGAGTGTGCAAAGAAACTATTTTGTGTTCAATGTGATTGAAATCTTTGTTTAGCGTTTTCTCTGTTTGGTTATGGAAGTGTTTGGCCGAATAGATTGCTGTCAACTTGACCTTTCCAGGCTCTGAGGAAGGCGAAATCCGCCGAAACGTCAGCTTGTTCGTGAATAAAGAATAAAAAATAACACCTCGTGTTTGCTCAACAAGAATACGAAGAATTACTTGATCAATGCCGAGGTTAATAAAAAGTCGGACGTGGGAGTTCCTAGATGCCAATATTTACCTGGGTCCGTGGAACAGACCTTGAATCAGATTATTGGCGAAGATTTCAACGGAGGCGATCGAATAATTTTCGTGAAAAACGTGTGACACATTGAATTAGCAAATGGGAAGATGTTTGATCATTCTTTCTGTTTAGTAATGGAGCTGCACTTTCCACCATGCTGTTGCCCGCAACTTGAACACCAAATGGAACCATCCAGATTAGTATCCCACAAGAAATACTTGATTATCGTTTTTCTAGATCTGCAAAAAAACTTGTACCAACTATCGTCCAACTTGAGCCACACTGTTCTGAATTGCAAATTGTTGCGGAATGAACATTGTTCCTTCATCATTCATCAGTGGCGGTAGCAAAGTATTATATTAACGGATATCCCGAAGGCATTTTTTATCATCGGTTTCCAAGCCAGAGTTGACTATAATATCACTTGTTTCATCGCTTCACTTTATTTTATCTACTTTTGTAAAGCAATGCGTGTAGGGCAGTGACTGGAGGTGCTTCACAATTCACCCATAGTCGTAGATTCGATTCCAAGGTTAGAGTTATCCAAACTCCCCATTCTTTCGGTACCAAAAAGTTGCTACCAGATCGCACTGGTAAAGCAAAAAAATGAACGACGAAAAGCTCCTTGATACATCATTGGATATTCTCAGTTTATTGTAGCGGCTAAATGTGCTTTCAACAGTCATTGCAATGCCAAATACAGCCAAATGCATGACGCATCCCTAAGCGATTGATCTGCATTGACTACGGTAGTAACAAGTAGTGCTCAAATTTGTTCTGCTGTCTAATAAAATGTCGTGAAGATGTGGTACAAAATCTTGGATAGAAAAAAATGACACGTATTCAGCAAAGTTTTGGAGTCCTTTGATGGATGGATCTTTGATCGAGTCATTATTGGATATGTCAGCACTGGAGAAAATGGATTACAGCAAAGATGTCCACGCCGCACGTCGGAAATCTTTTTACTGCGAGACGATGATACGAATTCTTCTCCAGCTTAACTCAATCTTTTCACAAGTTGCTCGTAATGAGACCAAGTAACTGTGATCAATATCGAGGACTTCATGGTAGCCCCCACATTACTACATTGCATGTATTCGAAATTCCGTTGGAGTGGCTTCCTGCGTGCCAATCTACCGATCTCAGAGCGATGGAAGGTTTGGTGGGCCACGGGCGTGGGGACTGATTCCACGTGTGTGTTGCAGGGCGCCTCCGACCACTGCGCCACACGAGCTCTTTTGCTAAAGAACAACGAAAATACCTAACATGTTTCTACTATCAAATGAAATTGAAATTCTGACAACTTTTAGCTACTGGTTCTTCGATAACAGGCAATCTGGTGCAGATGGGAATTTTGCGTTTAGGAGCATGGAAGCGATATATTTCCATGAATTATTATATTTCTGGCTAACATTTAGGAAGTGATTGTGAACAAGATCAACAAATATGGAGCACAGAAAGATGTATCCTAAGAAATGATAGGTGTTAACGAAGTTAAAGTTGATTGGAGAAGATAGCTCTAAATTAGTACTTGGTATAAAAGCCTTCAGTAGGTCGAAAACTTAGTGCAAAAAAGAACCGCTCCCGTTAGCGTCTGTAGGATGAACAAGAATGGCTTCCCAAGAAGGTTATACATCTGGAGCAGAAAAGAGACAATTAGAGAACACAACGGTATTTGATGGCTGCAGTGGAATGCTGAGAGGGACATTACTGTGATACTCACTGTTCACAATGAGACCCTGTCTCACAAAATATTAATACTGCAGTTTACAAATAGTTGCAACCTCGAAACGCTCTTCGTAGTCAAGCGCATGGAAGACCTATGCTAATTGTGTTGCTCTGGAAGCTGGAATCCTTCCACACCACCGCCATGGAATTTCGTTGAAGATAGACGTTCTAATGTGCCATCTCTGTGGAACGTACAATTTCAACGGCTATTGTTAAGTCAACGACATGAAGCAAGTAGTGCGCCCGAGAAGGAGAAGAATTATGATGGAGAGGACATCATTAACAGCGTCATGAGTATGGGCACTTCGTCCTTCGTTAGAGGAAGCACATATCTTTGTGCTTGCATTCAATGAAAAAACACTATCATTTCAAATTTAATGTGAACAAGCCTGTTATACTTTTGCTACTACCATTAAACTATGCTTTCGTAGCTTGTGGCGGTTATTTGTATCAAGGCTAAATTCGTCAGCTTTGTGTTTTAGCTTAACCGTAACATATACACAACTCTAGTGTATCACTAAGAACAGTCGCCTTCTGTTCTATACTAATGCACCTTTGTTTTCACATGGAAACCTATGAATACATGAGATAGATCATACACTGTCTCGTCTCATCGAATTCACAAACACTCACACGTGTTTACGGTGACAACAGTGAAGCGATCAGGAGGAATCACCAAGCAGTAAAGTTCTAGTTTCATGGAAATATCATTCGAATCAGTTAGTTTTTGAAGACAGACAACACAATTTCCGCAACATTTTTTTACTTTTAGTTACTGTCTATTTTTTTGACGGGAGGTGTGATGTGAAGTACAGTAACAAATGTGATGAGATTTATAGAGAATTCGGAGCCTCATAAGGGTCTCGAACCAGCGACAAACACCGTTAGCTCACGCGCCACGCCTTGCTTTGTCTTTCGCTCAGCTATGTTTTCACTCTGTCGGTTCTATCAGCAATCACCCACCAACGGAAATCATTGCCGACCACACCGATAGAGTAAAAGCATGAAGGAAAATCGATTTGTGTGCTAGAGAGCACATGATCCCCACAAAATGTGTAGTTGAGGATTCGAAGGCCACCTAACGTTCCGGACTTTGCTCATATCTCAACATTCTTATCGTTGTACAATTTTGTAGTCAAGTTATTGTAGATAGGGACTTAATAGAGTGATTTACGATATCTTTTTCAAGTTCTACTCTAAAATTCGATATTGTCACTTTATGTCTGGGCCGACAAGCTAACAAAAGTTCATGATAAATGTTGTCACTTTCAGTTGGTCATATTGTGCTCCTCTGTCGATCTCGTTGGCAGCACATATAGACAAATAATATTTCTTATCGAAACAATTAAGCAGTAGCTCTTTTTCGCTTCGGTCTACGCCAGTTTCCTCATGAAATCTGATACTAACTATGATTTTGAGACCAAAGAGAAATTGTATTAGCATGAGAACGAGTTCTGGTATTAATGATTTTCAACGTTTACAAACTAATATTTACTAAAAGATGTACTCTACCACTTTATCGTAGATGACTCGAGCCGGATCTAAAGACTGTTGCTCCTGATGAGGGCTGCTGCGCAGTATCCCAGAAATCATTCCGAAGATGGCAAAAGATCCAAGAATTTATATATTTCAATAAAAGTGCACCGTTATGACGTAGTTTCGCTGGGTTGATAAGATTCACGATACTATCAATATTCAGTACACAGCCGAAACAGATTCATTGAAAGACCCAGGAAGGTTCGATGTTCGAATACTTGGACAATATCGGCGAAATGACCTTATAATAGGATTCCAGGTCACAATAAGTTGAGACGAAAATGTAACGCTCCTCGAAAAAAGAATAGCTTGACGGTTAATTTCTGTTATGTGAAATTTGAAGAACGAGAGGTTAGACGTGGGCTAGAAGAATTTTTTCGATCTGTGTGGAAAGAAAATTGTATGCTGAATCCTATTTGGTTGAGGGTGTGGGAAACGGTTCCAGTTTATTTGCAAACAATGAGACCAATAAAAGAGTATTACTTTCTCCATTTTATCGTAAATTTAATGGGATTTCCCGCTTGCTGCTTCAGCTTTATAATAACTTGGATTTGCAAACCTTATGCGTTTTAAATTATACTATGAAGCTGTCCTGTAATATACGAAATCTATAAACAGCTAGAAAAACGTATCAGTAATACCGAATGTCATCTTAACCTCATAATCCAAGTGAGTATGAAGTAAAAATGGGCAAATGCAATGTTAATTCCATTGATGGCCTGTTCTCGGACTTAATAGTACATTGCACGAGACTTTGAAAAGATGTGCTCCACTGGAAGACATCAGCAGACTCTACCATTACAGATGTAGAGCAGTTCCATTGAAGCCGATCGAGTAGGAATGACACAAATAGAAAATGTGTTCAGATCTAAGCGATTTCTTATTAGTGGCTAACTAATTACGAACGAATTTTCCCCCATTGTTAAAACCAACTTGATTTCTCATCTTATGATGGCTTGTCTCGAAAACTGAAACGCATCGAATGGAAAATTTTCCAGGAGCGTCCGTGATATATGATGTATAAATATATCAGAATATGTTCCTACAGCTCTAACGCACAATACTCAGTTTTTCCAGTCGTGAGGTACGACGCCCACTTTCATGTTGGTTGCAGACGTAAACAACTAGCCTGCCATTAAAACACAGCTCATTATGAACAATTCCGAGTTCAAGACAATAGGAAAAAATTGTTCGATGTATATGCGAAGCTGACAAATTAGCTGGCTTTGGTATGCGAACATCCTCTATCGGTCTCGGCGTATGCATATGAGCCGACATTTTTCATATTGAAAATCTAGCACTCTTTCGTATAACTAATGTGGGTGTTGTTTTACAGAAGCGAAAGTATTTGAACTCGACGCCATCGACTTCAGCACCTACCATACCCTAATCAGCCTTTTTCTTGATGTTTTCAATAGTGTCGCCTAATAGTTTTGGGTCTTCCTCATTTTCAAATTTGTGAAGAAGCCAAAACTGCACTTTGTAATCGCTTCGGGGAAGAGGATGAAAATGACAACGTCTGCGTTCTACGGCAAATGATTTTGCCACAGAAAGGCAAGGCTTTCTTCAGTTCTTCACCATGATACCAACTGAGTCGACTAGACATTTCCACATTGAATGCGTAACTTTGCGGATGGATGCGTTTCGTCGTGCCTTTTGTGACAATCATTTTAGCTTAACGAAAAACTTCAAAACGCATGAAAAGCTCAGAGTAATTGGAATCTTTGCTTTATCTTTCACAACAGAGTGCTTCCGTACATACACCATTTTCTTCTTTCACGATATAGGTTGATGGTCTCGAATTACCAGATTGCGTTATATTCTAGCAAATTTCGCCAAGAACACTTGAGAAGTAAATAATTGCACCAGTTATAGTGTATTGATAGCGCCATCACATGTACCATATAAGTCGGCCTAACTAGGGCTTCTACACAAGAACATCTGTAAAGTTATTAACAATAGGAATCAAAAGAAAAAGACACAAGGAGAAGAATTATTAAGGATGGCGTAAACTCGGAGTTAAATGGATCTTAGTTAAACACGTAGATGCTTCGATGGTCCGTCATCACAGGTGTCGCAACACCAACAACTCTTCTATCCCTAGTTTTCCCCCTGCAATCGTCGTCTATAGTGGTGGTCTTCATCGAAAATGGTGTCGTCAGTGGGCAAAGTGAGCCATGATCGCTTCCATCCACGAAGGCTGATGTTTGACGTGAATCAGAACACGTCAACCTATCATGTAGATGATCATTCGAGAGTATTGTTTTCTTTTTGAAAGATAACTTTTTTTTCTTTTTTTTCAGGTTTTTTCTAGCTTATGACTGGGTAAGACTCATCACGGAGAAGGCATTGATTAGATCATTTACAGAATAATAACACTATTAGTGTGACTAGCAAGCACTATTTTATTATTGTGCGGATGTCCTGGTGAATCGTATCATCATTTCCGTCAGCGATATTTTTCTTTCTGGAAAAATGAACATTTATGAAAAAAAAGCGTGCTGTAGATATTGCAAGGGTTCCATTCTCGTTTCCAACTGCACTCCCAAACTTCCTTCTTGTAATCATTTTCGCTGGCGCTCCAAATTCCGGCGTTGAAGCCTAGGATAACAGCTTTTTTTATGAGACGAGTTTTAGTTGCAGATTGCGTCCTCTATCCAAATATAGAACTCATCTGATTCGCTTCTATCATTGTCACCGATTATTGGGTTGAAGACTATGACAGTGATTCTCTCACGGTGACTAAGTTGAAGCCTTGGCTTTGCGCTCTTCGCCTAGCCATGCCTGACCATGAAAAAGGTGTAGTAGAGCATATTGCAACAAGATATTGTGAACGATTAATTTAGCAGAGTTTTCTAAGTATCCAAGCAAGAATGTCTAAAAGCTGTGCAATGAGGGTGGAGTTACAAGGTATATGATAATATATAATACCAGTTATGACGGTGTATGGTGCCGAAAGATCCTCCAGAGACTGACATCAGCTGGAGCTGGAAAATAAGTGTCCTCTTGTTTACGAGTTTGTGCAGCAGAGCGTAAACGATTAGTGACGAAATAGATTAGCTGCTGTGTGAGTGAAAAAGTTGAAAAAAAACACATTTCGTTACTGTCTACGGATGAAATCAGTAAATACTGTGCTCGTGCAATCTGAAAACACTAGTTGGATGCTCTTTTTCAGTGAAGAAAAAGGCTCACCGTACAGGAAAGAAGCAAGAATTTAATCAACACAAATGTATACGGTCTAAACGGTGATCACCGATGGATTTGCAAAATTATGTCCATTTCTTTTGTTTAGTAGCTCAATTTTCGAGATATGCAAAGTAAAATATACAAGGAAACGAGGAACACATAGGAAGATCCAAAATTGAACTACTGGGTTCATAAAGATTATGTTCCAATATGATTCTATGACTGGCACGTATCGCTTCAAAGTACAACAAATCGTCCTCCTAGCATTCACTTCCAGCTACATACCACTCTGCATTCGAATCCTGGGTCAGTTTTGCAGCTCTCATTATACTAATCATTATTACCTTCATGTTATAGATAAATAGTCGCCGTATGCTATCTGTCTCCTACGGACGCGTGCTGGGTGCGTCAGGGGGCGCGTGTGGCGCAGTGATTGGAAGCACCACTGTGACACACACATGGAGTTGATCTCAGCGCCCATGGCCCACCAAGCCTTCCATCCCTCCGGGTTCGGCAAATTGGTACCAGGCTTGTCTGGTAGGATATCAGCAGTGGCCCGATACATCGGTTGGCCACCGCGAGTCGTTGTAAAGGCTAGACATGCATTCAGTCACCTCCAACGATACTTAATGGAGTCGATTGCATGGCGCATCCCTCAGGGGATTGATCAACGCCGAGAGCTTTATCTTTTTATCCTTTATGTTATCCGTCATTTAAAAAGTCAGTAAATGGTCGTTGAAGTTGTCATAGACAGCTGAGCATTCATAATAGTCGACGTAAATTTTTGATGAATCGTTTGAGCGGCTGTCAAGCAAGTGTGACAAAGTCTACTGTTAACTGTGATGATGACATAATTTACCACTTTCATGAACACAGCCGCCAAGAATTACTTACAAATAACTTGTTTTTCAAGGCGCACTGAATTTTCTGGCGAACAGATCCCGTTCAGTGACATGACAATAAATCACAATCCCAGTGTTTATAACTAACTTTATGTGGTTCGAAAGAAAATGGTGCATTCCCTTCCAACTCTTCTCCTGGGACCGAATCGTCTCTCGCATTTGGACGTCTTGACTTGTTGTGTCGAAGAACAAACGTCGTTGCGAAATCCTCATTATTCACAGCCTGGCCTAGTATTCTGATGTTACTGGCTAATTTTACCAAAAAGTCTTTTATCAGATAGATACATAGATATTTGCTACACAATAACTGATCCTCGGTATCTATATCTTCAAGCTTTTACACATTCTTCAAAGCTGACAGCAAGCAAAAAAAAGTAAACAAAGGCGCTCATTATTTTCGCTAGGTAAGATCGAGCTTGTTTCTTAAAATAGCAGTGTCCTGAAGCCTCGACGACGGAAAAAATTTCAACTGTAAAGATCTTTACAATTTTTGATTGTTGTAGAGTTCTCCTTCTGGAAAAAGCTAATATGTTTGAAGGCAGGAGAGAAGCTCAGCAGACTTGTTGGTCAGTACAGTGGTTCGCAGAAAAAATTGGCAGGGACTACGTCGGTGTCTTCAGTGAGAATGTGTTCTAGACACTGTCGTGAATCGGAATTCTGCTATTCCTTTGACCAAAATCTAGCGTTCTCGTTAGAGGATACGGCTCATTTTGTTAAGTTGCCGACAGTACTTTTAGCCTAGATGAATTTATTGGGAGTCAAAAGGTTGCTGTCGATTGTTGCGGACCAAATAATAGAGAACACGGCACTTATTTCACCCTATCATGGCTTTGGGAAATGTTATGATGTAGTGGTCACCAGCGAGCCACCTTTTCAGCTGCTTATCTTACAGTGTTCACCTTTCATCGCGTTGTACAATTTGATTAAGACTAGGAATTATACTATTGAGTAGAAGGAGCGTACAAGTGTATACCGTAGACTTGCCCGGTTTTAATTCTATTTCGATGGAAGATACCTTACTATCTGCCTTGACTTGCTAAATTTTTATGGTTGACCTGAGACAGGTGTTATGCTTCGGACACGATAGCCAAAGCCTTTTGACCTTCTACTGATAGTTAGGATTGATGTCCTTGACGAACTTTGGAAACAAACATTGTACTGTGTCATAAGAAGTTTTTCAGCGGTATAAAAGAAGTTGTTTATTATGCGAATGCAAACTCATATGTTAAGTCTTATCGGCTAAAGTTAAGAAGGCGTTTGGCTAATCGTATGTCAATTTGGCCTTTTCAGGCTCTGAAGAAGCCGAAACCATCGAAATCTCAGCCATTGCGTGCTAATAAATTCTATAATATCAACCCTGTGTTTGCTTATCGAAGAAAAACAGTGAATTATCAATCACTGCCGAGGTTAAGAGAAAGTCGGCCTTGGGAATTACTTTCTCATATGTCAAATAATACATACCCTATAATAATAGAAAATCGTTGAAGAATAACTGTTTCGTAGTATTCAGAATGATATGGAGTAAAAGCGTGGTTAACAGCATTTCTCCTCGCATTCTTCTAGAAGGTTAGGAAACGTAGGATTGCCCTTGTATTTCTCAAGAACATCGAACATTTTTGCTTTGAATTGGTGAACGCCACGAAGATAATGCAGGCGTTAAGAAATTGTTAGCGGATTCACTCGATGATCAAGAGGTCGTACAGGTGAATGGTAGAGCCAGATTTCCCAAACAAAACGTTAGAAATTCTAAGATAAGGAAGGTGAAGTATTCGAAATCATTGCAAGTTTTAGAGCTAAATCCTTTTCGATGGTGTAGAACTCCTTTTTAGCACTTTTTTTTCTGCTCATTTTCTAAGATTTATTCCTCTGAAGAATGTTCGCAAAATTCCCTCTGTGAAGAAATTTATTTATTCATCCAGTCATCCATCCATTCAGTTATTGCCTATAGGTAGGCACTTTTCTTAATCTTTCAAAGTATATTTCTGCAGGAAGAGTTATACAACATCGAGCTTTTATAAAAATTTTATTGTAAGCCAAGAAGTGTGAAAAATTCTTCTCCACTAGAGAGCTCTTTATGCAGCTCTTTTTTCACAGGAATACAGTAGTTATGTTTATTGCTATAATCTCTTAATTCATAGTAGAATTACCCTTAAATTCATCGATTTCACCTACGTAGTAGTTTACCTGTTCGGAATATGGTGTTTTATTGGATATCGTCACCACGCTGGTCTGATGGGAGGATGGGTGGGCGCAACGAAGCCTGCGAGTTGGGAGGGGTAGAGGGTTGGACATTCTCCTACCACAATTCGAAAAGCAGCCATGCTTGCTCGTTCCATCGTTTTAACTCTCTTCATCTCTTTTCTTGTCATCGATGCTGCTATTCCCAGGTGCGTCTTTTTTTCTGTAGTTCTGAAACTAGCCTCACGAAGTCAGTGTAATAAACGCGGTTATGGTCATTTTGTAGACAACAGTGAATGCACAGGCATTGTTCAGCAACCGTCGATAACATGAGTAGAAATACGGTAGCATATTGACTTATTTATGCTAAGTGAAATGATAGGTGATGAAGTATTACATTCGTAAACAAGAACAATTCTACAGACGTCTCAGTGGTTACACTAATATGTTCGAAAGTAAGCGGAACACGTTATGGCCGTTCGTATGAGGTATGACTACTTTCAATAAAAGGGAAACAGCGTTTCTAAAACATCCTCTCTTCATTGTTCTTTCCAAGTTAACAATTTTGAAGCAAAGACCTATTTTTTTCACGAAGCCAGTAACGGCATTCCATCGATATGTACGCAGTCATTTCTCTGAAATTTTGCTTTGAAAAAAAAATTCCCGTTAACAAAATAGGATTGTAAGCAAAAGCGTCGCCCAAAGTTTGATTTATGGTTGTCAGAGTTCGTACGCATTTTACTTCCTCTATGAGTCCTTAGAGGTTTACGCGCCAAATACTACGAGTCCCCAAGTGAAGTATGGGATCGAGCAACAGTCACCTTCTCTAACCGGCTTCATGTACCGATGTTGTTCGATCTTTGCCTCTATAATAGCGTCTACTCATTGAGTTTAAAGTATTGCCGAAACAAAACGGTTGTTCGTGCTTCAAAGAACGCAGAGATTTACCAAATTCGGAGAACGACTTGGTTTCCAGTTTTGTGGCTTTTCTTCTTTGCATTTGAATAGTAAAAAGCAGGAAATTTTTAACAATTTTGACGATACGGAATCTCAGCATTGTTGAGGGTTACATTGGGTTTGTCTGAAGTAGACAGCATATTCATCGACTGGATATCTATGTCCCCCCTCATGAATTACTTATTGCGACCAGGCTTTTTTTACCTTAAAATTAGCTATTTCACGTGTTAATTACCACCGACAACGTTTTTTTCATTGTTTATCACCACCTTACCAGGCTTTGTTACGACACTGGTGTATCTATGTCTTATCACGAGTAACCTTTCTACTTTCCTCCAAGTGGAAGTGTAGATCCATTCCTACTGAACGACGGAGAACCACCTTCCATGCAAAATCATAAATATTTATCAGTCTTCGTTAGGTTTTTTGGTTGACTTGACGGCTGAACACAATCTGCACACACGCAAGGTCTTCTACGCACGGATATACGAATATGACCATATAAAAACGATAAAGAAAAAAGAGCTCCGCACTAATCAATGCCTTTGCGCCATGTATTGGACCCATTAACCATCGCAGAGATGGTGATATACATACTTCGTCTTATGATGGTCTACCGATATATCAAGTTAGTCTTTTTTATCCATAGAAGTCTAGTAGCAATTTGCCGACGCCGGAGGGATGGAACGCTTAGTGAGCTCGGACACGGAATCGAAACGACGACTGAGTATGTATTGCAGGAGACTTTTAACCACTGCGAAAAAGCAGCAAGTCGCAACATGGACATCCAGTTCATCTTCCGACACATTCGGTTCTGAGGAGAACTATACTGCTTGTTTTGATCCCTGTTCAACTTCCTGACTGTCGTCTGAGGGTAATCTTATCATTAATCAGTTCTGACGATGAGAAATTTTTAGGTTTTTTTGCACTAACAAAACAAATTGAACGACTAGTCTTTAGAACTAATAGAAAGCATCCGTTGAAGTTTTCGAAAACCTTGATGGACTATGCCAAAGTATTGAAAAAACTTCTTATGTTACACCGAACAGTAAGCCTCTTGGCCAATTTTCACACCTATGAAACTGTCTCTGAATAAAGCTAAAAGACATAGCTTCGTGATCCTGCAAAAATGAATTGTACATATGAAACGGAACGAGCAGATTAAAGCTAGAAAGAGACCCTTGCGCAAGCTTCGACTGTATGAAGAGACTTTGACCTGAAAAAGCGGTGAACATGTGTAAGGTGAGTATCTGAACTCTGCAACAGCCCGGAATTAATGAAACAATCCATAAATACGGAATGGTTTCAGTCTAGTCGTAAGGTCAAGGCTCACAGTAAATTATTTCATCAGATTTTTTAAATTTAAAAAAGTTTAAAAAATAACACCTTGTGTTTGCTAAACAGAAGCAGAGAGAATTAAAAAGTCTAAGTCTAAGGCCAGAAAGAATGATGTTACAGGTTGCGACCTGTGAAGAAAGCGATGAGGAACTCACTGGTACGCTTTGGAAAGCGAGCTGATTTGTCCGACACAGTATTCTTAGGTCAGATATGTATCAACCATTTTGATAAATTGCCCTCCGGATCCCATGTTTTGCTACGGTTTTTCTTTCACTCCCTATTGACTTATTTAATTTTTACATCATGAATCTGCATAACTAATTGCCTTTTCAAATTTTTTTTATTTTCTAGGAGAATCGTTTGGACCCGGTGACACAGATGGGCTCTATTTTGAACGAACACAACCGCAGAATTACGCTCAATTCCCGTACTACTAACATTCCACTACAGTGGGATCCTCCACATCGGCAAAAAGCACTCCTCCAATAAAATCAATATCATTGTATTAAAAGTACACGGATGCGAAATTTATCAAATAGAACTGCAACAATCGAGGCACATTTGTGTTAACGGCTCGATCCAATAAAGCGTTGGTGGTTTGTCTCCGATGTGTTTAGCTTTTCTACTAGAACAAATCCGTACCAACAACAAGACGATTAAGAGGTTACTAATAAAGAGTTGTTAGCAGCTTTAAAAAAGCAAGCACTCATTGTCTTTAAGTACTAATTATCGTTGCTCGTGCAAGCGAATGCTATGTCATGTTTATTACGTGGTAATAATCTATAGCCACAATCCTTCTTCACTCAGAGATGAAACAGAAAGTGATCGAAGAGGCAATATTTTTGGAAATTTTCAAATGAGTGGTGGAAAAATATTCCATTCACAAGATGTTATTTCGTCTAAGATTTTCTACTATACTGCGCAGAGGAAACTCTCCTACGTCTTGAACCACTAAACGCATCGAAGGACTGGACCACTAGGAAAGGCAGCCAATCTAAGGGGGTTTGGCGAATTCTTCCTCATGCTTAGTTGGAAAGCAAATGAACATTAGAAAGTGTCATTGTCTTAGCATAACGTAGTCACCAGGCGGCGAACCTCTGTGCGATTTACGACTCCGACTACTGGGTTCAAAACATGAATGAAGGATGCACAAAAGTGCTAGTTGCATTACTAATTAAGCTCCATCATCTATAATTTTCTTTTTTTTCTGCCCACTATTTTTCCAACAGCAGGATATTATGTGGAACACAACCACGACGATTTCGAGATATTTGCAAACGTCAGACCTCAACCCAGATTGGAACCCACGACCCCTTTCCGGAGTCTCACCTGTTGCCAAATGCATCGCTGAAGGTCTTCCTTTCCCTTTCTCTCAGCCAGTTTTTTACCTTAACAGTGTCATCAGCAATCATCTCTTTGGTTAAGAGAAAGGCAAAAACAAGGTCTTCAGTGGTGCACCAGAAAGATGTAACCTCGGGTTCTAACCTAGGAACCGACTTTTGCAAACATCTCAGCATCTTTGTGCTTGAAATTAGGCTCCATTGGTCCTTATAGTGAAGCTTTTTTTTAAAGAACGTCTAAATTACTTCAATCCCTAGTGCTTATTATTCTGTAACAACAATCCCTGTGAAAAAAAAGATTACTTACATACTCTTCTCTTTCTAAAACTGATTTTTTTCTATTTAATGCACATGTTAAGGGGTATTACTTTACACTAACCAGCATCACATGTTTTGTCGATACCAGTACTTCATGCATTCGACTCGCTTGTTTGCATCCCTCTTCCACGAAGGTCTTCGTATTTTCATGTGAGTTCGGCAGCTGATTGTGGATTTTAGGTAATCCCCCATGTATGTTGGTCAAGCAGATTTTCTCTGAGATCTTTGCATAACCGCTTCAGGACCTTACGATGCCTTTACAACAGGCTGTTACCAGCTCCTCCGGGACCAGAACGAGTGTCTGGGACATATTCGAAACCTTTTCAAAGAGCGTTTTATATATATACTAAACTACTGAGAGATAGGAGGTATGGATGGTCCAGGGCCGGTAGAACAAGCTTTTTCCACGCATTGAACTCCATTACTGCCACTGCTCGACAAGCACAGAAATAAATGAAAATAGAAAGCAACTGAAAATAAATGACTCACCAAATTGTCATGTTTTCATATGACAACACTGGTATCGTAGATTTTTTCTGCGGATCACTCGGCAACATTTCCTACTTTTTATGTATTATTACGTAAGAAGACTAAAAATCGCTAGTCTTTGATGGGCTTAAAGTTCCAGTGTTAGTCGGACTATATTGAACTCCTAACCAATGATTATGATTCAATTAGTTGAGCGTCACAACGCTACGTCACTCAGTTATAGCTAGCATTGCTGATTGAAACAAGTTTTTTTTCTTTATAAACACATAAGAGCCCGGAAAGCGCAGTGGTGAGAGGTGATGGGAGTAATTCACGTATGGTCGACAGTTCGGCCCACACATCTGGCAAAAAAACCTTCTATTCTTTTGAAGCTGGAAAAAATGGTGTCAGAATTGTCTGCAAAAAGAAACAACTCATCCACAGAGGCTGACGACTGCTTGTGTGAAGAAGTGGGAGAGTTCATAACGAGCTATTCCAGGTTTCGAAAGAGTGTTAACTCGAGCATCTTTTGACAACACTCATGAAGAGGAGGGAGTCTCGAGCGACATCCGGACTCAGTGATCTTAGTAGATGACATTTGCGACGACACAATGAAAATAAAAAAGTGCTGTAGTCCACAAATTGTGTAAAGTTGAGTCATGTACCTCAACAGAACAAAAAATGTAGTTATATCAACCATATCATAAAGCCAGCATAATGTTGTAGTCATGCATCATTCGGGTTTCCGTGCTATGTATTATAAAATGTCCAAAGAAAACGATTATATAGTTCGTTGAAAACAGTTCTTACTATTCGATGACTAGCTGGAGAAAAGATGGCTCAGGCGACGGCTAAAATGAGGATTCATTACAAGATAAATATCCTCCAATTATTACTAAATTCGCTGCAAAACCAAGAACTTTGATAACCATAATATAGCGTTCTGTTCAGAATTACTTCAACGCTTTCTTATTTCACCATAGTAAGCTAACGTTCAGCGTTCAAACATGTCGAACTGAAGGTACACCTGAGATACTAGCCAGAAGCCAGCCAGGTAAGCCTATGAAAGGATTTGTAATTTTGGAACGAGAACGAAATAACGACATGGATGAAACCTGCACAGGTTCAGTTTCGCAAAGGTCGGCAAATGAGGCTAAGCTAGCAATTTATGATTTCAGTGGTAAATGAGTGTGAGGTCAACACGCTTGTTCACAAAGACAGCATTTATCACACCATACTAGGCCATAGATCCTCCAAACTGCGTAACGAGAGAATTATTCCAATGAAATAATAGAAGGAATCTTAGGCCCACTTGGTAAGTAGATATTAGGCTGGTCGGAAACTAATGTTGAATTTGTAATTTTATTTTTACGTACATTTTTGAAGTGCTTTTCACCTTTGTACAATTTTTTGTTTTTCTGTTCTATTACACAACACTGCAAGGCTTTTTTTTTGCACTACCACTCGGTATAATTGAATTATAATAACATCTTACTTTTGACAAATCTTAAAGGAAAGAATTTCAGATGTCAAAATGGAAATTTTAAAAACCGTGAAGTGTCGAAACAGTAAATCCGATAAATCTGCCTCTACGATATCAACCAGGGTCGCATGTAGCGCAAACAGCAAGAAACATTAGATGAGTTATGGCCTTAGGAAGTGTTGAAGAACTAACAGTATTAACCTCATATAAGCTCAACAATATAAACATGTGTTGATTATAACAGTGTAGGGTTTTTTTTTCGACAGTTAAAAGTTATGTGCTCATTCGGCCTTGAATATGCACAGAAATCCATCAGCTTTTGACGAAGATGAATTGATGGTTTTGAGGGAGTCAAGTACACGCTCAAGTGTTCGAGAAACTTCAGAACTTGGCGTAAGCATCTCGACTGTTTCGTAACGCCTATAAAAAAAAGTTGAAAAGTCGAGAAACCTCGGAAAAAGTGAACACAGAACGAATTGAAAGACCATCGAGGAAATCGCTTTTTTTGAGGTGTCGTCGTTGCTTTTTCTGCGCAACCGAAACAACACATTTTTCAACAGTATTTTGATAGGCAACATAAAAGGGGTACTCTATGTTAACTAGCGACAATTGGCTGACTAGACAAAGGTGAAACCTTTTAGCAGTTTCCAAGGCCGAAATTACACCACCAAAGAAGGCCACCCTGTCTTTTTGACGATATACGGGTCGTTTGATCCATCACGTATTCCACCTACATATTTGATCCATCTTCCTCAATCGAATTAAATGATTACGGCGAGTAAGTACCACCTGAAAATCGGCGAAATGCCTCAAAAATCTGTTTTCCTCTTCGGTCAACAGCAAGGACCAAGTCTTCCCCCAGGACAACGTAACGCTAAATGCATTGCTGACGCTGCAAGACTTGATCATGCTGAGCCATGAAAATGTTGTATGAGTGGACTTACTCTTCGTTGACTAATAAATTTTAGACCTCAATTGTTTTCATTCCGTCTATTAAAGTTTATTCTGAGCTTATATGTGCCACTTCGAAAGAGTAGGTAAAAAATGTTGTTAAAAAAGTTGAAACTTGACATAAATTTCCGGAGCAACTAATTAAGAATATATGAACCCAGGACATGCATTCCAACACAATTCAGTAAACTCAAGAACAAGGCAATATTTGCTCTACCTCGAAAGAAGAAGGAGAGTGCATTGGCTTAATATTTCTAAGAACCACAATGTTAACTTCTTATTTGCTGCCTTCTACAATTTTTTCATGGCAGGGTATTATGCGAGATACAACCACAATGGCGCTGAGATATTTGCAAAACTCCGGAACGCAGGTGTCTGCAGAAGGGTACGAACGCGCTATTACCCTTTCCGGGGTTAACGCACACACCACCACACCATGTGTGTCCTTCGTTTCGCCCGTCTCTCAGCTAGTTTCCTATCGGTCGGTGGTATCAGCAATCACTGGTCAACGTTAGCCCCGCAAAGGGTAATAAGAACCTTCGTTCCCCACCGCAGACACCGGCGGTCCGGAGTTTTGCAGATATCTCAGCACCATCGTGGTTGTATTTGCACGAACGTTGATAAAAATATTATTGCTCTTATAACTTGCATCACCTGCATTAGCATCGAATGACCCTAGCTTTTTTTTATACACCCATATCGTGCACTAAAGTTATGCAGTGATCTCTGTTTGCTAAACAGACCCGAAATCTATTGCAGATAAGAGCTCTCATTCTTACTTTTGGTGAACACATATGTTGCCGGCGTCTACAATTTAGTGGACAGTAAATTGCGTTCTCCGAGATAATCGGTGCCTGTTCATTGAAGAAGAAACCAAGCCGTCTTCCATACACCCCTTGTCACCTGCTTGCAGGGTACCATCCAAATACATAGGTACGCATATAGGCATTGACATTATCACGTTAAGGATGCATGTCAACCAGACAGAGCAGAGGGAATCCATCTATTTCTCAAAACTAATGCGAGGTCACCGTTAGGGTAAAAACTCTCTAAGAGAAAGGCAATGCAAAGGCTTTGGTGGTGCAGTGGATAAGACGTAGACCCTAGAAAGGGTAATCGTGCGTCCAAAGGTGGACTGAGGCTCCGAGTTTTGCAAATATCTAAGTATCTCTGTGGCTGTATTTCACAATAGTACATTGCTATAGAAAAAGTAGGCAACAAATAAAAGGTTCATAACTGTATTTTCGATGCCAGCTCCAAGTTAGGCGGTGTCAATGCCGAATTGTGGTCGCTGGATCATTTTCATTATCGGGTCATTGTTGACAGGACCGTTAGGGTAAAAAAAACTAGCCTAGAAAAATGCAAATCAAGGGCCTCGGTGGTGCAGTAGACAACAAGTAAGCCCCCTAGAAAGGGTAATCGCGGGTTCGAAGGTGGCCTAGGGTTCGAGTTTTGCATATATCTCAGCATCGTCGTGGGTTCGTTTCGCATGGTGCCGTGCCATGAAAAAAAAACAATGGGCAGTAAATGAAGGCTTAAACATAAGACGGATTCACTTTTAGATCATCAGTAGCTTTATTTGGTCAGCTCCATTAAGTGAAGAACACCAATCAGGGAAAACCAATACAGTTTACTACCATTTTTGGGAATGTATTGTTTCTTGCTACTGCACTGAGCTAGTGTTTTTCCAGATTCCTTTTAAATTTGTGGTAGCCATTGAAATCTGCTAAGAATTTCATGTGGAGGTCAACTGTATCTTTTTTTTTACTGAAATCGCATAGATTTTCGACACAAACTTCGAAATGCTACTTCCTAACATTTAAACGAAAACAATGCACTAGTGGGTCTTCACTGAATTCCAACAAATTAGTATATGACATCGTTATTAAAAGATAAATGATAAAGCGTTTGGTGTCGATCAATCGTGAAGGGATGCTCCGTGGATTAGACTCCTTTCAGCATCGTGGGCGTGACTGCATACATAATCGGCCAATACACTAAATTTAGAGGACATGATCCATTGCATATACCTTCCATGCAACTTCGGCATCAGTTTTAAGAAGGAAAAGAGGAATTGGCTTACCCCGAGCACGGGTCGGAACGTGCAACGATTTCTATATTGCACGGCCGTTCTTAGCCAGTGCGCCACCCCTTCTAACATCACTATTTTTAGTGAAAAAACTTCGCTTCATAATCGACTTCTAGTGAGGTTGGTAACTGAGTCGGGAAGAACAGCAAAGCGATGCACTAGATAGGAAGGTAACTGTTGAATGCAACTCCACTTATATTTAAACTCATGGACCCATCCACACCATTTAGTCTGGAAAAATGGTCTTCTAGAAGACTAAACTCTATCGAAAAAACTTTTTTTTGTGTAGTCCCTATCTGCTTTTTTTTAACAGTGTTTCAACTCTAAAAATCCTAGCAGAATAAACTTTGTACTGGATGAATGTATGCGAAAGTCTCTGTCTTTTATCACATGGATCGAAAAAAACAAAGAGCGTGCGAAATCCGCAAGTTTAATGGTTTTCGCCAAACAATGATAAGCCCCTACATAAAGATATCAGTGGATGTTAAATCGCTGCTGTTTGTGTTCGATGATCCTTTTGTATCTCAGAGTTAATCCACCAGCATTTTCACAGTCTTTCATTGGGATGGATCATCTTCCCGAATTGCACGTACTCGGCACTACTTCAGCTTAATCGGAATTGTTCTTATTTGCATTTTTTTTACTGTCACAAGTTTTAAGATAAACTGAGAAGAGTTTTCTTAGGTTGCTACCACAGGTTAATCGTAATTCTCTACAACAGGGGGACGGCTCACCTTACAATTATTAGATTTCTAGGGCATAGCGAATTGCGAAGCAATTTTCAAACCGAGCGTTGTGGGCCACCCATTCGGATCACCGCCTCTGGTGAATTTAAAGCAACGCTAGCTGAATAATAGGGGGTTGATCAACCTCGCGTAAGCTCAAAAATTTAAAACGTAGTAGATTTCCTCTTAGCTGTTACCGCGACCATGGTTTTAACCATCCGGACACCTCAATTCATTCCTCCCTTTTTCTTGTCGAGCATCTTGTTTCTAGCATGGAAGTAACTGAGCAGTTGAGATTTCGTAGAACAACACACATTAATATTTCCGAACGCGTCGCTTATGTTCGCTATTGCGACACCTTGGAAGGAAATTGCAAAAATTGAAATTTTCGTTTTTAATTTTTTGAGAGTGCTACTTATGAAGAATCTCAATACAGGAAGAATGTTGAACAGAAATCATGCATATGTAAATCATGTATAAAAGTTATATCGGATAGCACAGTGGTAGTAATGTCCGTCATCACGAGCACAGTGCTAGTTCGATTCCGCTCCGGGCCAACCAGGCCTCTCATCCCTCCGGGGTCGGGAAATTCGTACCGAACTTGTCTGAGAAGAAAATCACTCCCTGCAATCCAATTGGAAACGCTTCAGCCCGGCTTTCTCAGGACTCTAGGTAGAATTGTTCGACCAGCATTTTACGACATTCAACATGAAATGCAAATCCTCAAGCGGCAACCGAAGTCACAAGTAGAAACTTGAAAGACCTTCGTGGACGATGGATGCGAGGAAGCGAGTGGATGTGAGAAGTGCTGAGATCCAAACAGTAGACGTGAAGACGGACCAAATAAAATAGAAAAAGTAGGTATGAAAATATGTAAATATAAAGTCATATTCGTTTTTCACATAACACTCTACCATTATAAAAAGAATGAGCACTAAATAAAAAGTGAATACATTGTGATTTATACCAGAGCTTCAATGTAACAAGTCCAATGTTGATTTGTATTCCTCAGATCAATCCCGTTAAGGGGTGATTGCTGATAGCACCTATAAGTCAATGACATGACTTAGAAAGGCGAAACGAAGGACTCGCATGGTGTGGTGGTGAACGCATCAACCCCGAAAAGGGTAATAGCGTGTTCGATCCGCACCGTAGATACCAGCACTCTGGAGTTCTGCAAATGTCTCAACATCATTGTGGCTATAAATGTATATGTATATGTCATCTTACATACTATTTGTTTTATTTATAAATGCACGTTGGTAAAATATATAAAAACAATATATATATATATATATATATATATATATATATATATATATATATATATATATATGATTTTAACCTTTTTGCCTACTGCCTACTTTTTTTTGATGGCAGGGTATATTGCGAAATATAACTTTCAACGAAGCTGAGATATTTGCAAAACTCTGGACCGCAGGTGCCTATGGTGGGGAACAAACGCGCTATTGTCCTTTCCGGGGAGTAACGCGTTCACCACCACACCATGCGGGTCCTTCGTTTCGCCCGTCTCTCAGCTAGTTCTATCGATCTTTAATATATATATATATATATATATATATATATATATACAAAGAAATTGTACAATAAAATATGTGCATATAGACTATGTAGGGGGATTGTGTATATGTAAGTGAGGTGGTGAGGTGAAGCATCTTCTATAAGTCTTTGCTAGTCTAAACTTCTTTGTTAACCTAATAATGTGAAGGTCATCGTCTATTTTTTGAAAAAGCAGCTTTCTTGTCAATCTGTTAGTAGACAAATAATTCTAGTTTTGGTGAGCCAATAGTGAAAAGTGGTTTGTGAAAGATGAAAGCGACTTTCTGATCTCTCAAAAATGATGGTTTAAGTAAGAATTTTGAAATTTCAACATCTAAAACAACAACACTAGGTGAAGCTTGTCCTCTACTTGTCAGGTAGTCAGGCCCTCATATGCCCAAGTTTTCGAAAACCAACCTCGATGTGAGTGTTCATCTGCGCATTGAATTTCATGTCAATATATCTACGTTCCACGGATTAGCTCTTTTTCCCTAAGATTGTCGATTCTGAATATTCAAGCACTTTAGCCAGCCACTAATCCATCAATCCACTTTTTTATGAGAAAAGGATGTTGCGCCATCTTTTTTTATATGACTTGTCCTCACATCTACTGCTCTGATCACAACACGTCTTGCAGTCGACTGGTTTCGTCCCATCCGTCACTCATGAAAGCCTCCGAACTTTTTTCCACATGAGTCCGGCTGCCGCCTGAGGATTGTTGTCTTGTTTATAAAAGTCGCTGAATGCTCGTTGAAGGTACTCTCTCTGGAGTCTTAGGATACTTGTGCTAAAGCGTTCCCACTTAGAGTGCGGGGAATCAGCTGTTCCTAGACAAGTCTGGCACAATTTTCCATACCTTGAAGCGGTGACAGACTTGACGAGTCCGGTTGAACGACGAACCTGCACCGTGCTCGTAATGAACGGCACCACTTCTACTGTGCTAGTAGCCCGTTGTGTAACTAGCAAGTTGAAGTGGTAGAACAACCTAGTTTTAAATGACAGCGCAATTACCACTGGTGCATCAAAAAAATGGAAAACCCCCTCTCATTTCGTATCATGGCTCCTCTACAGTTGCCAACTTGACCACCTGAAAGCTGCACATTTAGTAAGTGAGTCCTTGACTTCCAAATATGAAATCTTTCGTGGATTAAATGTCACTCAGCATAAGAAAACACTCGCACTCCGATAACTGATCGTTCCATGTTTCTTCTCTTAGAAAATTCATCTATTTATAACAGTTGCCTAACCTAACTCTACGTTTATTTAGAGTAACGTATGCATACACATTTTTGTTCACCAATGGAATTATTCGAAGTGATGCTTACCATTTTCATTCTTTCGGCATTCATGCTTACCATTAGTTAACGCGAATAACTTTTTCGAATTACATCTTCAACCTAACTCTTTCAACTTACAATAAGTGTTTTTAACTAAATACTTAAAGGCAATGAAATAAAAATTTTAAGGGTAAAAAATGCGACTATTTGTGACGATTTTGGTTGTGTTTTCCTTTGTTCGTGAAGTGGAAGGACGTCTGATCCGGATGTGTGGCAAGCGACTGGCCTACATTATGGATAAGATGTGCACTCGCACTGGTGAAACCACACCGTGCTTTCAAGGACTTGATGAGTTTGACGGTAAGTTTATCATAAAATCTTTCTGGTTAATACTTTATACAAAACAAAACATGAGCGCGCATAGTACAATGATTAAACGTGCCCAGCAATAAACACTGAGCTGTTGGATTGATAATCCTGCGTACACGAGAAACCGTAATTTGAGCAGTTCAGCAGTCCGAGGTCGGCGAGTTGTCATGAAACCTTGTTCGGGAGCATAAAACACTATTTTCATAGATTGGTAACCCCTAGGAAGTCACTGTATGCACCAAATATGCCTTCAGTCACCTCTAGTATTCCAAATGGAGTCTAACGCATGATGCACATTATCATCGAACATCTTTTTCTTCATCCTTTGTGTACAACACAACATGGTAATGTTGAAACTCGAAGAAAAAATTGACCGAAGACTACTATTTATCATGTTTTATGTCGTAATTGACTATTTAAGAAGAATGGAAACTCTATACTGGTTATTCTTCGTATTCCTGTTGAGCAAACACGAGGTGTTATTTTTTATTCTTTATTCACGAACAAGCTGACGTTTCGGCGGATTTCGCCTTTCTCAGAGCCTGGAAAGGTCAAGTTGACAGCAATCCATTCGGCCAAACACCTCCATAACCAAACAGAGAAAACACTGAACCAAGATTTTCAATCACATTGAACACAGCTTTGCACACTCACCGCTTTCTATGAGGCTTCCACTGAGTATGTCGCGTGGAAACCAATGGCACAGAGTTCACATGGAGGCGTAATATGCCCCCTCTCATCAAAATAACAGCCTTAAATACTGCCCAATATCACGCGTGATAATGAGGCATTCTTCCCTGCGGTTCATTTTCGGATTTCTGGAAATAATCAGAACGCCTCGAGAGTTTTGCGCGCTTGTGTTGTCGATTCCCTGCGCGAGGATCGTGAAACGTACTTCAAAGTCCTCCGCGTTATGTCTCTGGGTCCTATGCATGTTTAGTGAGGTATTTGGTTTACGTTTGCCGACTAGGTGTTTTTTTTGTGCGGACACAGAGGGGGTCTGCCCGTTTCGCCAGTGTATTCGTCTCCGTACGTCTTACAGGAGATCAGATAAACTGTACCCGAGCTCATGCAATCACCGTCTATACCATTAGGGCAAACTATGCAATTTTGCGTTGCACATAGATGGTTATATAGGCGGTTACGAACTAGTTGGCGCCTAAGATTACTCGGTGGCATTTCAACTACGTTTACCGAATTCTCTAGACCCGCCCTTCTTAAGCAGCGTTTTATAGCTGCACTTACATCATTTGACATGAAGGGTAGGTTAAACGGGACCATTTTATCGCTAGAGTTGTCGTTTGGAGGCCTAGGATTTCCTCTACACATGTCCCGAGCTACAGTTTCGTAGCCATTAGAAATAGCTATTTGCTGCGCCAAGTTCCGGGACTCCTCTCTGCTCTCTTCCCGTGCACACGTTGGTTGCTGTTCGAAACATGTTTCTTACCAGCGCCCTTTTCGTGTGAGAGGGGTGAGAGGAGAGGTAATGAACCAAGATGTTTTTATTACTTGGCTTTCGGTACCACTTCGTAATGTAGCCATTTCCTTACAGGCTAATTTGGACGTTCAGTAATGGAAGCCAGTTTTCTTTCGGTTTCTCTCAGGTGAACTTGATATACTCTGACTGTTCATTCAACAACTCGAAACATTTGTCCATTTCCTCTTGTGTTGAGCAAAGGACAAAACAGTCATCTATATATCTACAGTAGAGTAGCGGCCCGAGATCGATCACCGGTGCCTCCATCTTAGACATAAACGCAATGGCCAGGCTTAGTGCCAGTCGTTGTCCCATTGCCAACCCTCTTATTTGAGCGTAGTACTTTCCGGACCATCTGAAGATTGAGCAGCTCAAGCATTCTTTTTAAGAGTGCCATCAACTGCTCTATCTTGAAGCCATACATGTTTATTTCTCCTTCGTGTTGCATCAGGAGTTCGAATATGGCTTGCATTGCGGGGTCATTCGACACGTTTGTGTAGAGGGCGCTAACGTCGAACGACTCCATCACGTACGCGCTGCTGGGCTGCGCAGTACGTAGGCGATCCAGAAACATCTGGGTGTTCGTAAGATGGGCTGGAATGTGTTTCAACAACTGGTTAAATATTAGGGTTAAAAACCATGTTATCCTATCCGTTGGCCCGTCTACACAGCTAATGATTGGTCTAACCTTAAACAATGATGGATCGGTAGACGCAATATCATCGCTGGATACTAGCTCATGAGTTTTTATAAGTAAGTACAAGACGGGACATGTTGGTAACTCAACTTTGAGTTGAGAGATAACTGATGATTTTAACCCAGCCGCTCTTGCCATTTTAACCCGTTCGTTGTTTAACTTTCGGTATTGACTTTTAAATTCCTTCTCAGACGATGGACAATAAAGGGAAGCATCCCCAAGGTGCTTTTTCCGTTATCTCAACATCTAATTGATGGGGAATTACGACAAACTCTCCACCCTTATCACTAACGGATAGTCTTGTGTTTTTCAACCTTATCAGCTCTCGTACCTCTCGCATATCACGTTTTTTTGCACTGCAGTGAGGTTTGAGCTGTATCTTTTCGCGCGATAGTGATTAAGGACTTTGAAAGTTTCATTCGTAAACATCCGAAATTTAACATCAACTTCATTATTATGGGCTCTTGTTGTCTAAAGAACGGCTGAGGAAATGGTGCTATTGGTAAGGCCCCCACTTTTTTGTTCGCACCTATTTTTGCGTTTCAACTCTGGCTCTTTTACGGAGTCTATCTTGAAGTTCATGTAAACTACATGCGACCCTACGCAAGGTTACCTTAGAAATGGATTCAGATGGCGAGAAACTTGGCCCCAATTCTAATAACGAGCGCGCACCGTCAGGGAGAGTCATGCCTCCTAACACGGTTACCCTTGAATTTTCATGCACATTATTTATCCTACTGGTTAGTTCAAAATCTTCAGCTTTTTCGAAATTATTTCTACTTAACTCAAAAGACCGACTTTCTATAAACCGCAGCATAAATAATCGATATATTTATTTACACGTTCTTATGAACTGATCTTGTTGAGCTGAAGCGAGCTTAGTATAGCTGTCGTTGTTGTTGTTGTTGTTGTTGTTGTTGTTGTTGTTGTTGTTGTTGTTGTTGTTGTTGTTGTTGTTGTTGTTGTTGTTGTTGTTGTTGTTGTTGTTGTTGTTGTTGTTGTTGTTGTTGTTGTTGTTGTTGTTGTTGTTGTTGTTGTTGTTGTTGTTGTTGTTGTTGTTGTTGTTGTTGTTGTTGTTGTTGTTGTTGTTGTTGTTGTTGTTGTTGTTGTTGTTGTTGTTGTTGTTGTTGTTGTTGTTGTTGTTGTTGTTGTTGTTGTTGTTGTTGTTGTTGTTGTTGTTGTTGTTGTTGTTGTTGTTGTTGTTGTTGTTGTTGTTGTTGTTGTTGTTGTTGTTGTTGTTGTTGTTGTTGTTGTTGTTGTTGTTGTTGTTGTTGTTGTTGTTGTTGTTGTTGTTGTTGTTGTTGTTGTTGTTGTTGTTGTTGT